>WBMZ01004336.1:0-192261 GCA_013400975.1 Atrichornis clamosus | reverse complement strand
CAGAGCTGCCGGGAGCGGCTCCCGCGGGCGCTGCCCGTGCCCCGCGAGCCCCGGGCCGGGTAACGGCCCCAACGGCGCCGCCCGAGGCCGCGCTGACGGCGGCGCCCGGCCGGAGTACGAGTCCCTGCGCTGCCTCCCCGGCCGATTTGCAAGTGAGATGCAGAGAGTCCCGGCGGGGCTCGGGTGGCTTTGAATGTTTAATCGCGGCCGGGGAAGGGACGGGGGTGTCGGAGCGAGTCGGTAGCCACAGCTCTGAAATATCCTGACTGCCAGTGAGGAACCCGGAGAAGGGCAAGAACCTCCATGTTCAGGAAATAAGTGATTCGCTATTACTTTTTTATTACTGCATTTATTGACCCTTTCTGTAACACAGCAGTTATTTTACTCGAGTTCCCCTCCAAAGCAAGGGATTTGATAGCCTTGTTCTCTGATACACCTTCTAGAGTTGTAATGCAAGGATCAGGCATCCCTCTTCCCTCCTGAAATCATCATCCATCTCAACTCCATCACTGCCAATGATAACAACACAGTGTATCCTTAATTTATGTTCAGCTGCTGCTACTTAGAAGCTGGAAATACCACTTCTCTCAGATGTCCGTCTTGGCGATAAACTGGGGACGAGCAGAAGAAGCACTGAAGATTTCTTTTGCTCTACGGGGCGTTGTGTTTGGCTGCTGTTCTGCTTAGCCCTGCTTGCTTGGTGTTTAAGCACAGAAACTTAAATGTAATTTGTTCATCTTTAGAGTTTTCCTGACAGCTCAAGAGTTTAAATTCAGGTATGGCCCCTCTAGCATATCTGGCCCGTAATGCCATATCTGAGATGTGATGCAGACTGAGACCAGGAGATGCATTTCATACAGCCAGTGCTATCTCTTCTGCTAATAAAAAATTAGGGTCTGTACTGTTATTCTAATTTTGACCCATTTGTGGAAAACATTTGAATTCATGTTCTTTGTGTTAGGCAATTTTTTTTAAGTGGTTTGTCTTGGTTTGGTTTTAGTTTTTCTTTTATTATTCTGAATGCCATTTGAAAATGAATGCTTAGCTCAAAGCATGCCACCTTTGTTATTTATTTTCAGGATGCTGTCTTAAATATAGTATACAGACATTTGAAATGTTTGTAAAATGTGAATGTTACCATAAAACAAACTCTTTCTTTAGCAATCTAAACAGAAAATTTAAATGTCTCCTTTAAAAGAAACCTTTGAAATTTGGAAATTTTGTTTTGCTTTTGTCTTTATCTCTCTTAAATAGGTTGCATTAAAGTCAAACTTTGCTGCTGTGAATAGACCTTGTTAACATGAAACTCCCTGAAATTGTCTTCATCCAGGAGTGCTATGGAGCAATTTTCAACATGTAGGAGGAATTGTTATGTGTATCTGGCAGTGCCACGCAGTGTTTCACTGACACAAAACTTGTAATGAGTGGAGTAGAAACACCCTATCACCCAATCTTTGAGTTCAAATGGCACAGAAATGCTGGAGTGCTGAATAAAACTGGGATGAGAGCCGTAGTGACAGGAGGTGGTGGCTATTGTGGATACAAGCTGGGATGTGCTCTTGCCAACACAGGAGCTTCTGTGGTTCTGTGTGACATACACAAGCCTATGTGGGAAATTCCCAATGGAGTGGTGTGGATCCAGGTATGATAAATAATATTTTCCAAACTGTCAAAGTTAGTTCATTTCCCTTTTCCATAATGTCTTACTAGTTTTTACAGAAGCTAAATACTTAATTGCCAATTATTTTAAATCTCAGTAACCTTTTCAACTGTGTGAACATCCCACATTATTTTTAGTGAATGGATTTTAGTATATCTGAAATCAGGAAAACAGTGGAACTTTAACGCATAGCACAGAGCAGTTCCACTCCTGACTCCTCAGGATCCTGCCCTCATCTATGCCTTAGTTTAATCACCTGTAGAATAAACACAGGAGTATAATGAACCTTAATGAATGTCTTTAAAATCCTTTGGGTTCTGTGGAAGAAACGTCTGATTATCAGCAAGTACTGAGGTGTGCCCAGTTTTGAGTCCCAGGATGTACAGCAAGCACAATTATATATCTGCATTATATGTATGGATTCCCTCTGTGCTAACGCACTGTATGACAAATGCTCACCTGCAGCTTTAATTTCAAGTCCAAATATCTTTTCTTATGTGTTACAGGCAGATATCAGGGATTACAATGCCATATTTGCAGCCTGTGAAGGGGCTGACTGTGTGTTTCACGTAGCTTCATATGGAATGTCAGGAATAGAGCAAGTGAGTCCACATAGTTTTGGGTTTTTCTGTGTGAGTGCCCACACTGAGGATCAGAGACTGGATGCTGAAACACTGCATGATAGATTTTATCTCTTCATAGTGCCCTGATGCTTTAGTAAATTGCTCTGTGCAAACTGGAGTGCCAGCTGCAGGCAGGCTGCTTGCAGAATGATTTCCTCTCCATGAGAGGCTCCACCAGCACCCTGGGAGGGTGTCTGAGATGGAAATGGCTTTGAAAAGTTCTCAAATATTGTGAAGACAAAAGGAAGGACATGGGAGGCTGGTTCCCTTCAAAACTCTTATTCTTCCCTAAACCTTCACATGGATCTCCTAGGTGTAAGGTCACTAAAACCTGAACTAAATTATAAATTTTTTCATATATCTAAATTATAACAACAGCAATATTTCCAGTCTTTAATTATTTGCCATTGGGTAAAAAACTGTTAGGATGGACTTGATGTAGGACTTGCATCACAATTTTATAATTAGAGTTACAAACACACACACAAAAACATGCACCTTTCTTACCTTATTTAATAAGAGGAACTTTAGTAATTACCCTATCTGGATAGAACACCTCACTCAAAGACATTTGCCACTGAGCAACGCATAATTGGAATTGCTCTGGGTAGAGGCAACTGGTTACTGAAATGCTACTGAAACACTATTGAATTCAAGATGTAGTATTATTAAAAAACGCACAATTTCTTTGTTTTTCCTAGTTGCATAAAGAAGAGATTGAAACTGTAAACATTAATGGCACAAGATTCATCCTTAATGGTATGTATTTAACTGTGCCATTGGGTGTTAGTACAGCACATCAAATATCATATACCAGGTAGAGAAATCCACTTGGCCTTTTTGGCACACACTCTTTGTTACCAATTACTTTACACAGTTGGCAGAAGATGAGGACACGTTAGGGGGGGTTATGTTCAGTTCTACTACAGGGTGTGATGTGAGAGCCAGCACTGTCGTTCAACTACTTCAGCTTTTCATAACCTTGTTTATCCTTATGTTGGACTCTGTATCCATGTGAGGAGTTAAAACTAATTCCCTATGGATTTTCTAGCAGTTAACCTGGTTGCTAATAGCTTGTGCACAAGCAGTGGACTTCTATCCTGACAGCCAGCTCAGCAGGCTGGAGATGCTCTCCAGAGGCACAGTGCTGGCACCCAGCTTAGGATGTGCTGGAGTAAAGCAGCTGCTACTACACTGATGTCTTCCCTTTAAATGTGCTTTGCATTTCAACTCACCCAGTCATAGAATGGAAGGATTTTCTCTTTTAAGATTTGACAGTTTCTCAGGCAAAAGGTCATAAAAACTTTTTCTCCATATTATTTTCCACTAAAGTAATTGATTTTATACATTGCTGCAGCCTGCAAACAACAAGACATCGCTCGGCTGGTCTACACCAGTTCAGTAAATGTGGTGTTTGGAGGGCTGCCGATTGAAGATGGGGATGAGGAAAGTTTGCCGTATTTCCCAGTTGACAAGGTATTTTGTTGTATTATATTCTCAAATTTCCTCTTTGTTTACTTTTGTGTTTCTGAAAAAACCTGGAGTTTTTAGGACAATGTTTTGCCTGATGCCAGAATCCAGGCACAAGAAAGGCCAGGCTGGATGAGAGTTTTAGCAGCCAGCTCTAGCGGAAAGTGTCCCTGCCCATGGAAGAGGGAGTTGGAACGAGATGATCTCTGAAGTGTCTTTCAACACAAATCATTCTGAGATTTTATGAAAAAAAAAAAGAAAACTCTTCATACTCTTTGTAGATGCTATTCACAACCTTGGCACATCAGTTTTAGGTACATCAAAGTATGTATTTCTTCTGTTTTCCTGTTAAGGCCTTGATTTTGGAAAATAACTCATACAGTGTCCCATTAACAGCAGGGATATTCCACCTGGACATAAGGATGGTGTTATATGGCTTGGTGCCTCTTCAGCTATTTATTATAGACATGATTTTCCCTTATTGAAGATGACATATATTCAATGTAGAGCTGATCTGGAAAAGCAGCCTATTTTTATATAGTTTTATTGCATTTAATTTAAAAAGATAAAATATTTCTGGGTGCTTTACATACACAGTTGTTTTTTGTGTCCTTCCTCTCTCCATCAAGTACTTCACAGTCTTTCAAGAAGTAGAAAAGGAGATAAACTATGAATTATATTTTTAATAACATTTCAAATAACATTTTCTCTGGGACAATGCCACATGGAAGTGAGCAGGATACTTCAGACCAAGTGTAATGTCTTCAAAACTTGGCTTTTGACTTTTCCGTTACCTGAAGAAATCCAGATTACAAAGTAGTGATCAATTACATTCCTGGCAGCATTCAAAGCATACATATATTTATTGCTTCTCAAATGTGCTGAAATTAATTAACCAGATTTGCATACACAAAAAGCCTCCTTACCCTAGCAATATGCACGTGTTTTACCCTGAACCTAATACCCTACAGCTTCCATATTTTGAGGTATTTGTTGCCATCTGCTAAGTAAAAACTAGTGAAGAAGAGATGTATCTCTGTCCTGTCACTTCAAGAACAGATAAAAATGTATTTGCTTTTTCTCTGTAGCTCGTTGACCATTATTCGAGAACCAAATCAATTGCAGAACAAATGGTACTAGCAGCTAACGGATCTCCACTAGCAGGTACTTCTGTCTGAGCATGAATTCATAGTAGAATTTACTCCTCCTCTTCTTGTTCCTCCTCAAAATCCTGCATTCTGTATCAATCTTTAGTGGACAAGATTGTCCAGCAGTTATGAAATTAAGTTAGCAACACCCTCTCACAAACTAAAGTATTTTCACTTAAAAATTACTTTTAATTGGTTTTAACTTCCCACAATGTTGTAAAAGGTTTTAGCATGGTAGCAATAAGTTCAGTGTGTTAATGGAAAATATTAAGGCAGTTAAAATTAAACAAAAACAAGTGTTTAACGTCTCTGTCTCACACAACATAAGTAAAACATGAATGCTGATTAATTTGTTACGTACCACACCCCCCCAAATTATATATTAAAATCTGAAGTAGCCACCTGAGCCTAGAGCCTGAAATTATTTATTAGTGCTTCCCAAAGTTTTCCATGTTGAGGAAGCCAGTTATACACTTGAATACTTAAGCTCACCTGTGAGATACTATAACTGCCAGTGCAAAACAAATTAATGTAAAGTGCAACATGATTCTATGTGACCAAGTGATACTGAGCTAAATTTAGCTGTAGACAACTTACAGAAAAGACTCTTCACTTGATACTTGCAGAGGGCTATAACAGATAGAAAGTCCCTGACGAGAATTCCATCCCAACGAAATTATTTTGTTTAAAAAAAAGAAAGAGGTTAGGTTTTTCACCTTATTTCCTCGGCAGCTCTTTGCATCAAAACCCCTCCTAATTTTACAACCAATACACAGCTCTACATTTGTCACTTAAATTAGAACCACTCAGTGTTCCAAACGCCCCGTTTTGATCCTGTGCCATAGCAGGATTGAGTATATGTTTACAAATACTATTAAGAACAGTTATTAGCAGATGATGAACCAGCCAACTGATGTACTTGGAAAGTGATTGGATTTTTATGATCCCACTGAAATTGTCAAGAGCTTCTATCTCAGCTCCAGTGGGCGCTGCACCTGCTGTTAAGGGAACCTTTCAGCTCTGTCTTGTACTGCTAATGAGTCACTGCTTCCCATCAATAGTTTTGTGTGAGATTAGTTGGTTTCATTTCACTTTCCGATATATTTTCAAATAACCTGCTCACTTCAGCAAACTCATCACCACAGTTGGCACATTCATTCACCACTCTGGCACAGAGACAAGGGACTGATTCGAAAGAGATTTTAAAATATCTGGTACTTTCTAGGAACACAAGTATGCTTACAGGACTTCTCTGAATCTATCTTGCTATTTTGCATGCTCCGAATCTCCCAACCTAATATCCATCTACTAATGCAACATCTTTTGGTATGTAATGGTTTTCAAGGCAGTGAAATTATTTCAGAGTAAGTTCTGCTACCACAACCTTTGGTTCATACGAAGAAAGACACAACATAGTCACATGAAGGTCTCTTAAGAATGGTCTTATCACATTCTAGGAGGTGGAATACTCTATACGTGTGTTCTTCGCCCACCAGGAATCTACGGACCAGAAGAGCAAAGACACTTGCCAAGGCTAGCAGTATGTAATTGTTTTTAACCAGCAGAATTTTCAATTATATGGGTAAAAAGCTGTAAGGAGCATCACTTACTTGTATTATAAATTGACTGATCTTACTGGGTTGCAAATTCAACAATTAATTGTCTGCTGAGGATATTATAACTTTTTTAACTGGCATTATATTATATCTGTAAAGACTGTACATTTTAAAAGGCTGTTTTTGAAAAACAAACACCTGAAAATCCAGGTGTACAATTCAACAATTACTGCAAGATTCAGCCAATCCATGATATTTCAAATGTCTGTTTACATGCAACTTACACCAAATGGTTTAAAATATTAATGAAGAGAGATACGGCAAAATATCTTATTTCCAGTCTCAACTATTAAGAGCTTTCACTGTCCAGTGAAGCAGGTTCCAGAGTCAGAAGCACCTTCTGGTACAACAGGTTATTGAGGGGCAGCAGCTGAGGCACTCATGTTTTATTCTTTTTATACTTGCTTTTAAATTGCAGGGCCAACAGATGATGTTTAGAATGTGAAACTGTAGAATTCTATGAGCCAGTTGTTTTAAAAGCATCACTATAATATAAAGTTATACAGCTTTGAGGAAATAATAGTTTCAAATTGACCACATAATAAATATTTTTGATTTGTAGCTGAGGTAGGAAATTATATTGGAGTCAGCCAAAATATACTTTATCCTCTTGTAAATAATTTTAAGAATGGCAAATGTCATTTTAGTTAAATCTGAGATGTTTACTTTAGCCCCTTTAAAAAAATATAGTATTTTAAAATTTCCATTTGACTTTGAGCATATTTGTTTTGAGCCAATTTTAAGGCATTATGCAACTGTCATATTTTGCAGTTTCTAAAACTGAAAATTGGGACACTTACCTTCCAGCCAAAGTATACCTTTCAGTTTTTCCTAGCCAAAGTTATTCGATAAATTTGATCCAATTCTGTGAATACTTTTGATCCACTCAGAACTGTATCTTACCTTTCCATACAATATTTTACTTATCCCTAGAACAGAGTTGTATTTTTTATAAATTCAGGGCATATTGCATACATTTTTTTACATTTTCTCATGAACAGTATCTTTAGAGTTCTTTGCACTTCCCTTGATTATTTTTAATTGATTAATGTATTTTTTTTTAAGTAGAGATAAACCTACATTTAGCTGGACAAGAAAGTGCACCTCACCTCATTCTAAAACCCATTTTGCTTTGGTTTCTTGTTTGTTTATGTCTACAGAAGATTATTGAGAGAGGGCTACTTAGCTTCAAGTTTGGGGACCCTACTATGAAAATGAACTGGATACATGTAGAGAATTTTGTACAAGCTCAAATTCTAGCTGCTGAGGCTCTCACCCCTGAAAACAACTACATAGCTGTAAGTACAGGGTAAAAGCACCACAATTTTCATTTGACAGTGGATCCTGCCATTGTATCCTGTGCTATAGCAACCACTGCAGTAGCAGTAATTAGTGTTATTGTCCTGCAGCTCACTTTGTTGTCTGTGGTTTTAGCTGATAAATGTGCTATGAGCAGTGTGGGACCGGGCACAGTGTTGGCTGTTGATGTTGGTTAAGAGGTGGAATATTCAGTTCTGTAAGAATATCTCCATCTTTGCATTTTTTAAAGGCAATATTTGTCATTTCTGGAAGATGAGCAAAGAATGTTTGCTGTGTCTGCAATGAAACTGGAAGTTGAGGCAGATTTATCCCATTCCTCTGTACAGGTCCAGATTTAATGTTCTGAACCGTGATGGTCAGTTCTTCCCCATATCATGTGCCAACAGTAGCACATTTCATTTGGCTTCATTGCTTTCAAAACCAGTTGTGATTCTTTTCCTCCTAGTAAATACAGGGTTTTATTCACCTAGAAGAACTACCCTGAAAGTATATTAGAAATGAGTTTCCAAGTAGATCAAACTAATTTTTCTAAAAGCCTAAAAGCAAAAAGAAAGCGGGAATGTAGGCCTTGGCTACACAGGAGTCTTATGAATTCCAGTGAGTCTTAACTAGACCCAGAGCAGAACATGTCCCACCCTTTGGTGGCACCAGTGAGACCCAGCATCACCTTCAGTGGTGCCTCTGCACAGTCAGTACAGCCACTCTGAACAGGCACATCTGTAATAAATCATTTACTCCATGGCATGTTAATCACATAAATCACTTGTTCACCAATTTCATTGCACACAACACTGCAACTGATTGAAACACATGTAGAGAGTTTGTGACTTGCATGTACATCCACTCATATTTTATATTGCTGTATTATTTCTAAGCTATTCATAAGGAGTGAGATAAAGAAGTCAATATATATGCAGTATTATTTTTACTAACGTTTCTCTTCTTTACCTCTTTAACAGAGTGGCCAGGTGTATTTCATTCATGATGGCGAAAAATCAAACCTTTTTGAATGGTTAACTCCACTTGTACGTGCAATACATACTAATCTCCAAATACATTAATTTCTTTAACTGTATGCAACTCCAGCTTTTGTGTGTATGTTACATTCTGTATTTTGCTTTGGTTGTAATGTTCCACATGGAATTCTGTGAATGTGGGTTTAATTGCTGCTTGAATTTCAGTGTGATTAGCACTGTTACAAAGCCCACCTAAACTACAGCATAACAGCAACTGTCTTGCCTGAGACCAAAGCACCATCTCCACTACCACATCCAGTTCTGAGCTGTTATTATCTTCATTTTTGGGGCACACAGCTGGGAAAAGTGGTTACTTTGGGTGGGTGAAAAATATAAATCTTAAGTATTCATCTGTTCATTCTTTTCAAAATACCATTTTATTGTTAATAATAGGCTCAAAACCTTAAACACGTCACGATGTTAAATTAGCACACCATGACATTTCAATTAATTATTATTATTTTTTTCCTTCTTTTAAGACTGACTTTTGAAAATGACATAGTGTCTGTGGGTGACATTTAACTGGAATTCCCTTTAAAGTGAAAAATAGTAACAGCAATGATTAATTTTTCTCTTTTGACAGTAAATATTTCTACAAATATATTCTCTATTGAAACTTTAAAACTTGTTTGAAGTTTCTGGGTTTTTTCACTGTTTTTTACATCTTTTTCAGTTTGAGAGATTAGGTTGCAGTAAGCCATGGATACGTATTCCTACTTCCCTAGTGTATGCATCAGGTAAAATACTTTATCAACATTTCTCTTTCCTATCCATGCTACCCTCATTCCTAACTGTAATATACTGTTGGTTTTTTTAACTGGCCCACAGTTTTCATTTTCATGTACAAAAATAATATGCTGTGGGGCTCATCTGGTGTTCAGCAATGTGAAATTCAACTCTGTGCAGTATGTTGGAACCAGAATGATCTCTTATTCAAGTCCCACTAGAACAGGTTTTAAGTATGGCCTAACAGATGTCTAACTTCGTGGAGTTAATGATACAAAAAGTTAAATGTCAAAATCCATGATGTTATGAAATATGCAGAAGAGAGCTGCTTTGCTGAACAGGAAAGTGTCTTGCTCTCTCCAGAATCAACACCCATGTGCAGCTCAGACAGAATCCAACCGAGTACTCTGTTGCCACATCTTTTATGAAGTCCCATGACCTTTTCACTAGGTCTGTGCCCAACCCTCCAAACACTTTCCCCACAAGCACAATAATTAAGATTAAATCCAGCCCCTTGTGAGCAAGTAGTCCTGATGATGTGAGTAATGGTGCCCCGAGCTCTCGGGGCTGTGATTATCCTTCCCGAGCATTACAGTGTGAGAGATGTCACAACCATAATGGCAAAGCAATTTACTCTTCTTACCTCAAGTAGAAATCTTTTTGTTATGCAGCCACATTAATGGAATATCTTCATACAATTCTGAGACCAATTGTTGACCTGCCCCCACTGCTGACCAGAAATGAGGTAAAGTCTGTATTTGTAAACTCCCCTTAATTCCCACGGGATACATACACGTTAATTTGAGGGAGACTTACAAGAAAGTAAAATCCACCCAGTGCCACTTCAGCCTCCAGTTTCCAGGGCAAATACATGCATTGTGTACAATTTAGGCAATATATTATGCTTGTTGCCATGATTTTTGAAAAGAGCTTATGCTTTCAATCTGGAAGAGGCTGCAGCTCCTCTCTTCCAAGGGCCAGTATCCTGTACGGCTTGGTCAGGCCTTTAGACACCTAAGAGATGGCTTTGATCTGCCTCCTTGGGTACCTAAGCAAGAAAACGATTGCAGAACATTTTTTATGGATGTTTTCAAGACTTATATATTCTACTTTGCAGCTTTTAATGCCTCTTTGGGCTTTCAAGATCCTCCTTTTGAGTGAACAATTTAAAAAATAATGTGTGGTATGCCGATAGTACTTGATATAATGTTGTGGGGGGTTTTATATTTTACATTTCCTTTAACCGTGTCTTTGCAACCATTTACAGTTTGTCCCAGTTGCCTATATACTCATACATTTGTATGTTGACTCTTTTGCTCTGTAGGTGCAGAACATTTCTGTAACTCACACATTTCGAATAGACAAGGCACGGATTCAACTCGGGTACCACCCACGGAAGTTTGACTTCGCTGATTCTGTGGACCACTACATTAAATCCAGACCAGAAGCCCCGAAACATCACATCTTCCTCAAACTTTTGTTTTCTTTTCTTGTGTGTTTAAGTTTGATCTTTCTTTCTTTTAGATTTGATGGCCTTTCAGTTTTGCATTTTTTTAAAGAAACACGACACTGATCTGCATAAACTGCACATACTCAGTCACAGTACTGCTACCCAGGTCATTGTAATCTCCACAAGTTACTGGCACAGTGCAACAAACAAGCAGCTACTTTTAAATTTACATTAAAAATCCTAACAGATCAGTAGCTGTACCTGAGAAATTAAAATACAGTAAACAATTACAGCCAAATCACCAAAACGCAACCAGAGTCAAGACTGTTGCCTCTATTTCAGACCAAAATAACAACTTTGCAAATTGATTGCTGAAGTAAATGAGAACCTGCAGAAAGAAAAAGAGCTGCAGCCAGTCTGCAGTGCTTTACCAGTGAAGAAGAATAGCTGAAATAAGGAGAAAGTTTGACCACAGCTTCTGCCATCACTCACTACCTTGGGGAAGAGAGGAACAAGCAAAGGGAGAGACAGAATAGATTACTGTAAATAACACACACCAGCCCTACAGAGACTTCACACTGTGTGAATTTATCTTGTGAATTAGCTGTAACACTGCATCTAAGGGAAAATAAAAGTGTACTTGAAACTTTGCTGAAGTTCATGCTGTGCCTCTGCACGATGTCCCAGAAGTGCTCCCTACCCTGCCCTTGGTGCAGATCTTGGGTGCAAAAGCCAAAACTGGATATTTTAATTTAATTGGAGGTTACTAAGGAAGTTACATTAGTTACGTGTACTTAGCTAATTTTAGGTAGAGGAATCTGCCACTATGGGTTGCACGGATCATTGTACAGCTCCTTTAACCTCCTGTAGTTATTGAAGACAACAAATAACACAGTTTAGTTACTTTGCAGCAGAACTTTAGGCACAAGTGGTGTTTTGCACCAAATTTCTGAAGTACAGCAGTTGTACTGAGCAAATCCCTGCAGTAGCTAAAGTGAACAATGTGCTTTTGGAATTACTGTTCAGCTAAAACAGACCTAAAGTACACGTGGTCCGGGAAGCTCCGGTTCCCTCCCACCCGCCACTCACGGTGGAAATTTATCACAGAAATCCCCCTCCCATCTGCCTTTTCTCACCCTGTAACATGGGAACAACCAAGAGCACGATGCGAACACTAGAGAGCTTGGGAAAGGACTAGGGATGAGAGCTTGAGCAATTATGTTCTGGAGGGGAGTAATCATGGATAGATTTGAGAATTTTGGAGAAGGTGCGAGCACTGAGCCCTCCCCTCAGTGCAGCGCAGGCAGCAAAACCTAGGTGCCGGGCCCAGGGCTGGGGGTGCTGAAACCCAAAAGCATCGCGGGAGGCAGAACCACTGATATTACAGTGTTTCTCGGTTTATTTTTAAGCAAAAAACTCACACGATGGATAATACCTTTTCCCCAGTACCTATCACAACTTCCTATTAGTCGATTTTAACAAGGGTGACCCACGACCCTCCGCAGTCACCCCGCGGCGCCGTGCCCGGCCCGGTTCGGCCACTCCGCGGCTGCCCCGAGCCGCCCCCGCCGGTGGCTCCCGCGTTCCCGCTGTGCGGGCGGCGAAAAGGAGCCGCCGCGGCGAGGACAAAACAGTTTGGCAGCGGTGGGATTCGAACCCACGCCATCGAAATGACTGGAGCCTAAATCCAGCGCCTTAGACCACTCGGCCACGCTACCGCCTGGTTTTTCAGTCGCCCGCCAGGCCTCTTTCACAGGGGCATCGCCGCCGTTCTCCCCATTCACCTGCACTCGCTGCCCACCCGTGCCCGCCGCACCACAACACGCTCCGGGCGCCCGTCGCGCCCCTGGAACGCGGCTGCTGCCGCGGGCACGGGCCCCGCGCTCTCTGTGCCCGCGGCTGCTGGCGGCGCCGCCGGGCCCGGCCCAGCGCGGTTTCCGCCCCTGCCCAATAGGTGGCGCCGCTGCCCCGCGCCCGCCGTCGCCCGCACACGTGGCCACCGCGCTGAGCCGGACCCGCGGCAGCTTCCCGGGCTCGGAGCGCGCCTCTGGCTCCCTCTCCCTCCTCCGGACCTGGCAAGACCTTGAGCCTCGGCCCCCTCCTCCCCAGGAGCCCCGGCCGTCGGACCGCGCCTCGGGGCACTTTGTCCGCGGCAGGCTCAGGCCGGCACCTCGGCAAGGCGCTGCCTATGCCCCACAGCAGTTGCAACGGTGGTGGATCAGCTCCAGCCTGTCCTTAGGGGGCCTTTGCCCGGCGGCGCGGACCCGCAACCCCTGGGACGGCCGTACCGTGGACACGCAGGGTCGAGGGCAGCCCTTGGCTGGTACCTTAGCAGCCACGACAGCAGATCTGCACACACCTCCCGGCCAGGAAGAGGGTCCGTCCTGCCCCATTACAGGCACCCCCTGCCTTCCCTGCCCGTTGCTCTCCGGGAGGCAGTTGCCTCCGGCCCACCACAGCACAGATGCTGCCCACATAGCGGCCAGCTCGCTGCGAGACCAGTGACCTTCCCAGGCAGCTGCTCACTTGGCATCGCAGTGTGTCTTCAGCTGAACTATTCCCACCCAAAACGGGAGGCCCCGGCCACGTTTATCTCGATGGCAGCTGGTGGCCAGGGCTGCCCGTACACAGCTCGTTGTCCTGCCGCATTGGTGCCTCGCTTACCTGCTGCCGCTGAGGTCGGGTGCGGTGTAAGCAGGTGGTTTTCCCATCCATCTCAATGAGGGAGCTGGGTTTGGCAATCAGAGCCACATTCAGGCTGTCACTGGTGAGTAGAAAGATGAATTCTTGTATTCTGGGAGGCCTGCAGGAGAAATTTGTATAATTGCTGTGTGGACAGAGCTGAAAACATCAGGACTAAGTGCCATGCAATTAAAACAATGTGGAGAAATTATGTCTACCATGGCCCTTCTTCCCACAGAAAGTCATGCATTGGTGTTCCAGAAGTTTTATGTATATGTGTTGTATGCACCTGCCATATGGCTGGAGTGACGGTTACGACCAACTTGATTTACCTGGTAAGACTGGACTGTCATAGGAGTATGAAGGCAGAAATTGTCAGGGACCTGATTGATTGATTTAAAGGCAATTTTTAAAATCTGGCTTTTCAGGTGAATGCAGAATAAAATGGCTCTGGAAGTTAATATCATCTGGGGTGTGCTTTCCTTTTTCCTTTCAGAAACCACAGTTCCGTAGGACAGTGACTTTGAAAGGGAACCTTATTTAAAACGAGCACACTGAAATGTTACAAGCTTTACAAGTGCTCTTGGAAAAAATATGTGCAATGCTGAACATAATGTAGGAATAACATACTAAACTTGCAGGTTACTAATTTCCTAGTGACCTGCAAGTTTTCAAATTGAATTTTTAATATTTTCAAACAAAATAATAAATGTGAATTAAACTCCGTAAGTGTTAAGGATATAGCAGGTAATACATAAATAGAAAACTAAAACTAGAAAATACAGCATGTCTGCGCTGATACCTGATTTCAACATGTCTTTAGTTTTTCATCATCACTAATTGTTCTTTTTAAAAAATGTTACAGAGAATAGAAGAGAAGCCCTGGGCTTAAACCTGGAAATAAGTACACCCTTGCATCAGGGTAGCAGAATTGGCTTATTTAAAAGCATGAGAAATGTAGCTTTAGAAGATATAACTTACATTTCTAACAGAGCAAAATGCTCTCCTTGAGGATTTATGCATAATACAGCTGTGGGCCACTGGGTTCCTTTTAGTCCAAAATGATGCCAGGTATTTTGTGTCCAGAGAAGAGCAACAGAGCTGGTGAAGGGTCTAGAGGGTAAGTCCTATGAGGAGCAGCTGAGAGAGCTGGGAATGTTTAGTGTCAAGAAAAAGAGGCTCAGGGGAGACCTTACTGCTCTCTACAACTCCCTGAAAGGAGGCTGTGGCAAGGTGGGGATCAGTCTCTCCTCCCAGAAAAAAAGCGACAGAACAAAGGGAAATGGCCCCAAGCTGCGTCAGGGGAACTTCAGGTTGGATATTAGGAAACATTTCTTGCCTGAAAGAGTGGGTTAAGCATTGGAACAGGCTGCCCAGGGAAGTGGTGGAGTTACCATCCCTGAAAGTGTTCAAAAAACAAGTAGACGTGGCATTCTGTGATACGGTTGTGTGCGTATGGTGAGATTTGGTAAAAGGCTGGCCTTGATCCTGGAAGTCTTTTCCAACCTTAATGATTCTGTGATTTGCCTGAGTTTAGAGTGAGCTACTCTTGTGACTTGTTCATTTGTGCTCATGTATCACACTAGTAACAGCACTCCACTGTTATCAGTAACCTACCACGGCAAGTGGTGATTTTTTAACCATTATCAACACATTTTCATGCAGTGGGAACCAGGCATCTGGCTTCCACTAGGCCTTCAGAATTCATTTGACGAGTCTGTGCTCTTCCCAGGCCCTGCCACAAAGTGTCCCAACATCAGCCCTGTCAAATGCTGTTCTCCTCAGGGTGCTCAGCTGGGCTGACAGCAGGATGAGAAAAGGGGAGACACACGTTCTGGTGCTGATGGAGCAAAAGTGCTCAGTTATTGATAATTGTTAATATTTACCACAGTTACTTGCAGCTAGGAGATGAATCAAACCTCAAGAGTTTTTCTGCATAATCACAGACATTGCAAATGTGTTTAAATTCTATACAAATATGAGAAAAAATGTGCCTGTAGGAAGCAGCATTAAAAGGGGGCTTAGTCAAGTGGCTGCTTTACATTCTCAAATGAGGGCTGCACCCCCAGCATGGTGCTGGAAATTGCTGACAAAATTACAGATACTCCCAAATTGCAGGTGGTGTTCTGCACACACGTGCTGCTCACTCTAGGCCCCACGCTGAGACACAGTTTAATTTTATGTAAGTTATGGTGGTAGCAGGTAGGTGTTCCTGGCAGAGAGTCAGAGCATCTGCTCTGTGTGTTTTTAATTAAATATTGGTAATCTTCCTCCTGAAGATTATCTCAGCACTAGCATTGCAGCAGCATTTTTCTGCTGCCTCCCTCTCCGGAGAGAACAGAGATTGTGCATTTTTCTGTCTGTGGTGCTGCAAGAGACCATCCATTTGTCATGAAGGACTTACTCACATCTGCCAGTCTCGGTTCTGTAGCCCCTACTCATGGTAAAAAGCACTAATGAGGATTATTTACATGAATAAGAGATTAACAGCGGTAAAAAAGCAGACTCTTTGCAGGCTGCCAAGCAATACAATTAAGCCAGAACCTATTTACATTAATTTCGATGTAACTCATGAAAGGATAAGGAGTTTTGTTTATATCTTCCAGATATTCTAGCTTGAGGAAAAGCTTAAATGTGCATTTTCAACCCAGAAAGCCAGTATTTTAGGAAAAATGCAAACATGGATTCTTTGAGGAAATGTGGTCTTTGGAATTTGAAATCTGGTGCATAATCCTGCCATTTCTCATGAGGACATGTGCAATTGCACAGTTTAGTTTAGCTGAAAAAACCAACCTGAAGTGCAGGCAGGCCCCCTGGTCACTGCCCACCTCTGCTCCCTGTGCTATTCCTCGGGGGCTGCCGTGCACTGGGTGCTTCCCATGGGAGCACCTGCCCCGGGATACCCACCTTTGAGCTCCAAACCCAACGGGAACAGAAATGAAACGAAGTTTGGACGGCGCTTCTGTGAGCCGCGCTTTGGAGACCTGCACACCCGCTCTCCTTCCTGCTCCCTCTCGCCCCGGGATTCCCTCATCGCTAATATCTAACGGTGCTAACTGGGAGTGTTCTCCTCAGATTTTCATCGGTTTTCTCATTGGAATAAAGTGTCTGGCAAGGTCCCCGCGTTTTCATCGGTTTTCTCATTGGAATAAAGTGTCTGGCAAGGTCCCCGCGTCGCCCTGGTGTGAGGTTGCGCGATCCGTACTGCGGGGCCGCTAAGGGAACGAAAGGCGGCGCCTCCTCAACGCCGTGGGCGGGAAGGCGGCGCGGGCTGTGAGGGGCGGCTCCGCTGCCCGGCTCCCGCCTCCTTCGTCCCCTCACCAGGACGGCTTCTTCTCCTACCGCTCGTCTTCCCTCCGCGAGGCGCCTACCGGGACTGAGATCGGCGGCTGCGGGTCCGCTCCGCGCCGGGCTGGGGTCCCCTGACCCGGTAGGTGCCGTCGCGGTGCGGGGCCCGACCGGGCGGGGGTCGGAAGCTGCCTCTGGGCTGTCCGCGGCGGGAAGTGCGGAAAGGGCGTTTCTAATTGCAGAAAACGATGATTAGCGGCGTGGTCAGAGCCTGCGAAAGGCCGGCGGCCAAGCTTCTGCGGGGGCCCAAAAATAACCTGATCTGTCTGTACTAGGCAGCACTGCTGCGTTTACACCTGGAGATTGCGTTTTGTCCATTTATATTTCCACGACAGTGTGCATAATTTTGGTGCATACGCTGTTTTAAAAGTCGTAAGTGCTGTCAGTGACCGCGGAGCAGCAGCTGTGCGGGGCTGCCCACCGCTGAGTCCGCCTGGAACGGCTCCAGGACCGTGTTTGGAAAATTTTTCAAATGCTTCAATAGGCACAAAGCGTGGGGTTGATTAACAACGTGGGATACTGAGCAAATGCTTATAAAAAGTCGGTGATGGGTAATTGTGCAGTGTATTTAAAGCCACTTGAAATGATAAATCTATTAATGGCAATTGAAGGTCATTTTAAAGTTATCTTGGAAGTTCCTTTTCTGTCATTTTATATCCCCATGTTTGGGGTACTGTTAACATAGAGTTTATTTGCATGTTTGGCACAAGGGTGGACTTGACTCGGAAGGAGTGTTCCTGGGCTTCACTGCCTGCAGCTCTAGAAGCCATTTGTGTGTTTGAAGCCTTGTGCTGGGTTTCCTTGCACAGGGTTTTGTGTCTTAAATGCTTCATGCTCTGAGCTCACGTGCAGATGAACTCACCCATTTGCTTTATGAATTTTGCGTCGTTGCTCTCTTAGAGGCAGACTAATGCAATGATTATCCCAGCTGTGCTTGCGGGCTAACTGAATGTGTTTTGTGCCATGGTGTTTGCAGTAGTGACACCCTGGAAGGGACCTGCATTAAAGGCTGCTCATTAGAAGATCTGTCTTTGGTAAGACAAGGTTTTCAAAGGTAGACAGTGAGTTGAGACATCGGTGGGTTTTTTAATCTTGTTTTTTATCACAGCTCTTACCTATGCTCACTAAACCTGTTTTCTTGCAGTGTGTGGTGCAGATGAGAATAGACTTTGCAGGAGTCAGTTGGGTGTTGGGAAAGCACAGTAGTTCTGTAATGTGCTACAAGGCAGTAACATAGCTAGTGGGGTTGTTCAGGACAAGGTGATGTAGCTTTACGTCTGTAGTTCATAAAGGTGATAATACTTTTTAAGGTGCACAATCTGTGTAGTTGCTCAGGTTAAATATTGAATCTGTATTTTAAAAGAATGCTAATCTGAAAGGCAGTTTCTCTCTTAAGAAAAATATGCTTGTTACTCTTACAGGTATCGTGCTAAATGGGTTTAGCTGATGTGATGTTAAACTGAAAGGGATTTAGTATTATATCAGGGAGAAGTCATGCTTACTGTAATGTTTCTCTTCAAGAGTAGCTGGCACTTCAGTTACAGGGCAGTTCCTCCTCCACTGTTCTGTGTTAAGGAGGATCAGAGGGCCATGTCTGAGCTGAAATGGTGAGTTAGAAGTAACTGGAGACGCTCCTGTTGTCCCTTCTTTTGCTGACTAGAGCATTCCTATCACTCAGCTCTTTGGGCTGAATTAAGATAGATTTAGATGCTGAGGCTGCTGTGGGGCCTTGCTGAAGAGTCTGATTAAACCCAGAAGTGCTTTGTAACAACACATACAAGAAACAAGTCATGCTTTAACAGCCCTGTGATGTGAATTTTTCCTGCTGTTTATCTGTGTTCACATATTTGCAGGTTGTCCTTGCAACTCACCTGCCATTCCTGGTTGTGTGGCTCTTGAATATAAAGGCAAGAGAAAGAAAAATACTTGAAATGGCTTTGGAAAAACAAAAATAAATAGCAGATTTAAGAAGTTACTGTATTTTAAGTTACCTTCATTTTGAATCACATAGTGCAAGGTTGATTAAAAAATGGAATAAATTTTCAAAGTGGATTGGAGTGGGTAGTTAAAATTATAGGTTGTGTGTGATAATGCAAGCTGGCAGCCTTGGTTCATTGCAGTCTGACTTTCCTTGCTGCTTAGCCTTAGGAAAGCTTCTGTAATGGATATTAAAGATTAAATGATCGAAACACAACAGCACTAGTTACAGAAATTCCTAGATAGTACAACTTATGCTATAATGTAAAAGCACAGAATATAAGCCTTGGAATGAAGCTCAGGCTTTTTAATAAGGCTTTTCATCAAGCAGACTGTGAGGTTTAGAGCAGTGTTTGTGTAGTTCAAAGTTTGGTTATTGAATTCTATTTTAAAGAACCTGTTATGTGAGTATGGTTCTTGGTACATACACTTCCAAAGTAAATACCACAAGCACTTAACAAGAAATACGCTTCCAAGAAAAACTGAGTGACTTTTATAAACACCATTAGCTTTAAATAGAAACTGATTTGTGTGGTGATACTCCATTTGCACAAGTCACACAAATAATAACATTTGCAGTCACTGCTGCGTAAACCTGTATGCCTGCATTGCTACCGCTTCTCAAACCATCGCGGACCCCATGGATCTGCCAATGTGTGTGTGACAGCAGGAGAAGGGAGTGCAGGACAGCAGCTGTGGCTAATGGGGCTGTCGGGTGGTACGTCCTGGATTAGTCCTGTCCTTGAAGCATCTTTTTACACCTGCTGTTTGTGTGTGTGGCAGGCAGTGGAGGTTAACTCTCTCCAGCACTCAGGGCACACTAGTGAGACGATCACAGTAAAAGTGGTAGTGGCAACTGAGGACACCTTCCCCAGCCAGGTATGTGCTGCTGCCTCTTCCGGACAACTCCTGCGTGGTCTTTGCTGGAAGAGCAGGTTGTATGAGTGCTCCAGAGCTGCTTCAGTACAAAGTGAAGTGAGTTGGCTGAGACCTCCTCCAGCAGTGGTTTTCTGTAGCAGCTGCTGCCTGATGGAGACGTAGTGCTAGGGTTACCTGTGTTGCTGGCTGAGATGTGGGAATGCTGCCCCTGCCAGAAAAGCAGTAACCAACAACATAATGTTGCTGGTGAAAGCTGCCATATGTTCAGGCACGGTTTCTGTGGTGACCAGTTTCTCGGTAACTGTGGTGTAAGGTCTGCAGTTACGAATACTTCTGTAGGAGTGTATTCATCTTCCCGTTTCTTGAAGAAAGAAGGCTGAATATGCAACGGGCTGAAGAATAGCAGTGAAGCAAAGCTGAAAACATTGTTTTATTAGGCTGGCTGTGTGAAAATCCCTGGTTTTGCTGGTTGGGTGAAGAACTAAACAATGTGACTCTTAGAAGTGTCTGTTTTAAATTATGTGCTGTTGCTCAGCCAGCATCGGGGCCAAATTTTGAAAATTCATACTAATCCTCTATTTTGTACATGCCAGTATTTTCAGAGTATCTCTGTAAACTTCCACCTCTTCCAAGGGTTTTGATCATGCCTCCACCTCATTTTTCTGTAATGTGCTACACTTTCAGCAGCCTGTTTTCCACTGTGGGCCGTTGGCTGTACATGAGCTAAAAGCCAACTTAAATCTTATGGACGGTGGAAAATTTTTCTGCGTTGTCCCAATAATACTCTAATTCTTATGACTGATAATTTGTACACAATATCTTTGAGGATTTGTCCTGAAAAGACTTGAAAACCTGACTGTGGTGTTCAAGGTAAAACTCCCTCAAGTTTCTAAGACTACCGTTGTGAAACTCGGTATTTTATACAAGGAAGAATAACACCTGTAGCACTGAGGTGTTCAAAACTACATGTAGGTACTTGAGGATTACTTTTACAGTGGCATATGCAAGTGTTTCTTTTCAGTGTGCTGTCATCTGTTTCATGCATAAATTGTTCTTCTAATAGCAACCCTTTTCTTTTTTTTCCCTCTCTCTCACCCAGCTTCTTCCCTTCACTTGCATGTGCATTGCAGTAGTGGGTGTTCCAGTCATTGCAGGAGTTAAACCAACCTCCTGCAAACATGGCAGACGAGGACCTTATTTTTCGTATGGAAGGGATTGATAATGCCAGAACGACTCCAGCAAACTCTGGGAATTATCTTGATGCTGATAGTGATGATGAAGACAATTACTTTATCTGTCCAATAACTGATGACCCAGTTTCTAACAAGTCTGCCAATACCAAGGTAGACAATTATTACAGCAACTTAGCAAAAACTGAGCAGTACAGTTCAAGCTCTTCTCCTAGAAGCTTTAGCTTTAAGGTAAGTATTGGCTCCAGCCTTCGTTAAGGTTTTGGTTTTACTTAATTGGTGTGAGGCATTCTCTGACTGTTTCTTCTAACTAACACTTTTCAGTGAAGACACACATCTGTTTTTTCCAGACCTGCAGTTAATTCCATTAAGCCAATAGTCGACACTGCCATGGAATTGCTTGCTGTCCCTTTCAGTTCAGTGGAAGATCTTCCTCTGCACAATCCAGGCTAACGATTCATTGCCATTATCATCAAACCATTTAAAAACAGTACATTGATTGGGAGATTCAAAAGATAATACACTTCTTGTAAGATAGATTGGGACCTATCAGAAGCTAATTTATTATGGATTTTGCAAATCTGTAATATTTTTAGTTGGACAATTAAAATTGTAAGTTATAAAACTGTAATGGTAAATTTTAGTGTTTATAATTCCTTCCTAGGGAGCTTTTGACGTGTTGACTTTCATGCTTGGGTATGAAGTGTCACACTGGCAGGAGTTCCTGACAGTGTACATGAGCAGTATCTGACCTTTTTGGGATGAACAGCAGTTACAGCATTGCAGGGAGGTCAGAGGGGCTGTAGTTGGTGCTTCCTTGGCAGTGTGTACTTTTTCACTCTGCTCCCTTGACACAGATCAGACCAGGAAGTGGAGCCTCAAGAATGCAAGTGACATCCACTCTATAGCTTAGATTTTCCAAATATGCACAATTTGTTCTAAACTGGCATGCCTCTTAGATTTTGTCTAGACTAGGTTTTAATGTGTTTTATTAACACATTTCTTACTATAAATATTAACATTTATTTAATAGATACTCTAAAATCTTGGTTATGCCAAATGCATGCTTTATTTGTGAAAAGATAACCAGTGGGGTTGGTTCAGTCATAACATACGGAGTAACACATTGAAAGTGACACTGGCTTGTCTGCAGAAAGATTTTTACCAAAGCTAATTAATAGAAACATTAAAAGGTGCGTATTCCTAAGGAAGGTGAGGAGCAAAAGGTTCATATAGAAAAGGGACAGATGTTGGTGTATGCTATGCTTAGCAAGTTAAGACCTGATAGGGAGCTTAAGTCTTCATTTGGGTGTACATTTTAACATGTACTGAACGCTTGCCTCTGGGTTTGCAGTGCAATTTCTGAGTCACGTGGCCTGAGATAAAACTGATAAGGACTTAAGAAATTGCAATTATTTCCTTCTTCCTAAGCTATCATTTTGTTTCTGCAGAATGTTTGTGCCCATGCATTGGTCTCCACAAAGTCTGGTTTGGAACTGTAGCTCCCATCACAGATAAAATGCCTTGTGTTGAGATGTGGAGCAAGCAAGTCTCCATCTCCTGCTTAAGCTGCAGGAATGGTGACTTCCAACGCAGTGAAACAGACAGCCAGGTCTGATAACATCATGAGCCCTGTAGCCTGGCCTATCAGAGTCTGCCTGTCAGACCCCAAAGCTAAAGAAGGGCAGTGTGGGCCATTGAAAATGAAAGGCAGAGACAGATACAAAAGTTGCTGTTTACTCTCTGCCTTTAAACAGGACTCAGCAATGTTTAATTAGCTAGTTAATAGGCAAGACCTTTTTAATACATGCTTTCCCATAAGAAAATTGCCAATGAACCTCAATAGGTTAGTTCCCAGATGTTCTAAGAATTAACTTAAATTGGGAGTATAAATTTAAGAGTGGCTTTTAACTATAATATTTTTTTTTAATTAACAAAGAGAACTGAGGCTCTTTGTCAATCATTTGTCTTATCACATGTATTTTCCTACTTTCATGTCTCTCATGGATCCTTTAGAATGACACACAGGATCGTTCTAAGCATGGCTCTGTGGTTGACCATGGTCGGGTAGGTTAAAAAGAAAATGTCAACAACATATCTAATAGATGTGTTACGATTTTTTTTGTTCAGGGTGTTGGTTTTTTTTCCTTTTATGGATTTTTTTTGTTCATTATTTTATTGTTTGGGAGAATTGATTGCCTCAACCCATAAAAGTCATCAAGTCAAAACCAAAAAAGGTAGCTGTTAATTGAAATAATACCCATCTTCAGTTCTCTACCCTGTAGTGTCACTGTATGGCAGCCATATGCCTCCAGCAGGAGAAAAATTGCATTGTTAGCACCATTTCCATGAAGTCCAGCTTCTGTTTGTTTGAAGATTAGAATACAGCCTTTGTACAAAGCACCTCATTAGATCAAGCACAAGTAATTAACTTATTTAAATTATCATCTAGCATGGACACAAATCACCTTTTGGAGAAGGAATCTCCTCAAGGACGATTTGATACTGATTGACCAATTCTTGTTACTGTCTCTCCTTATTTCTGTCACAGATAATTAAGTATGGATATTCTTAGGTCCATATGAGGTGTCTGTCATTACACGACCTGAGGCAACTTCATTTTCTTATGAAACATGTAGGAAATCTTTCTCAACATGTCCTTTAAGCTTGTTTTCTTTAATGTAGTATTGTGTTCATCTTGTCAGAAAGAGGAGCATTTAAGTGTTTGCAAGGTATGCAAAGTTAAAGCTGAAATTCAAAATGAACATGAATATTTAAAAGCTTACCTGCTTCATAAACTTCCTTGATGTCATTGCAGACACAAATTTGTACTGTATTTAAAAAAAGAAAATTGATTGATTTAAATTCCAGAGGATTAAAAAACAAAAAAATTCCAAAATTTTAAAAGTTACTGTTTCTGCACACTTGAAATCCAGTCAGAGGCAGTAGCAATACCTCAGAGCTGAGTAGTTCTTTACTGGCAGGGTGCAGAGTGCTTTTTCTCCTGCTCACTTTGCAGAAGGCATTTGGCACATCACAGGGTCATATCTCTAGTTTTCTTGGAAATATACAAGGTAAAAAGAGGAAGATCAAAGTGTTGAGAGAATAGTGCCCAAATTGGCTGGTAGAGGAAGACTCTTTATATTCCAGGAAACTACTTTGATAGTTTGTTGACTTGGTGAACATTGAAATAGCTACTTGTCTGGAATTGTTACAATAATCAATTTTTACAACATTCTAATTTCTTTTTTCTCATGCTGAGCACAATCTGGGGCCCTGGGGTTCACAGAATTTTTTCTTTATCTGTATTAGCTCTATTGTTAATGGACTTCTTTATGCTTACACATATGCCTGCAAAACCAGCATATGCTGTTAGCTGTAATAAGTTAAAAATCAGAACAGGAAGAGTGAATTAATATCATCTACATGTGCCTTATTACATTTTACAGTGTACGTTAGAGATATCTGCAAATTACCACAAGTTTTGTACATTATATCTGGTATATACTGTACCAGATGCTGTTCTCAGTAACATTACAGTGGTGTAAATTGAATTGAAACCTAATGCTTTATATATATGAGAGCTGTGTTTCATTATAAATGAAACTATAAAGGGTCGGAGTGGTCTTTGATACCATTTGGTCCCTGATCTGAGTAGTGCTTTGGGAGCTTCTGTGCTTGCACATCTTATCTTCATAGCATTGGGATCCTGATGTGCTGTAGAAAGTGCTGGGTTTGTGAACTGCTGCTGATTATAAATAAACTGCCAGTTTGTAACTTCTTCAGGAAACCTGGAAACATGCTATTGAGAAAGCCAAGCACATGCCTGATCCCTGGGCAGAATTTCATCTGGAGGACGTTGAGACAGAACACGCCACTCGTTACAGGTCTGTGGGTCTTTCTGCTTTGGATGCTGCTATTAAATAGAACTGCTAGTTTGTGCAAGGGCTGGTTTTGTGTAGTGCAGCATATCTGTGGTTACATGGCTGAAGAACTTCTACAAAGCCCAAAGTGAGTGTGTCTGAACTCAGTCTCCCAGGAATATGTAAATACTGCACATCATCAAAAAATAAACCTTTTAGCAAACCAGTGTCACATTCTTTCTCTCCCACCTAAGCAGTATCTAAGATTTTCACTGTGTAGACAGGAAATAGGACTGAAGAGTGTTTTCTAGTTGATTTATTAATGCTGTAAACTTAATCTAATAAGGAAGTTAATGCAAATAAAGGGGCAGCATACTTAGTTTAAGTAGTTTAGGAAGAAAAGCAACGTAACACTCCATGCCTTACCCAGAATAGCAGTTTCAGTGTTGCTAGTCCATACATATTGTTGCATGTGGCTGGAATTTAAATCCTTATAAAGTCCAGAATAGCTCAGCGTGGTGTACATGCTGAAATGAAGTTTGGCCCTTAAACTGGTTTTAGTGCTTTACACAACTTTGCCAAAATATTTACTCTACTGACACAGGTTTCAGGGTGGAAGGGTTAGGGGTTAGAGGCCAGTTAATTACCACTTAGCATCAGTGTTTGGAGAGGCCTCCCTTCCAATCACAGACCACTGTCATGCAGTGCTGCCCTTCCCCACAGACTGCATCTGTCCCTGGTCAGCCACGCAGTCCTGAAATAGTTTGCATATTTTAAAATAGAAATAAGTGATAATACTGGTTTAGGGCTGCTCAATACTCTGTTAAAAAGAGATGGCTCTGATACCCCTGTTTTTACCTCTTTTACTTGCTGCAGAATGGGGTGATACATAATATATTAAGGGAAATACAGGATATCTGCACGCATGAAGTACTCTGTGCAGGCTGGGGGAACCAGGCTGGAAACAATCATGTGTTGATGACTCAGCTGCTGTGGTTCTCAATTTGACTTTTACTGTGTTGGGAGTTAAAGGGGTGGGGAGAAACCACAGTCGGACTCTTTGTATTATCACAGGGTTGTGCACAGACTTGCTCCTCCCTCCGTGCAGTATTGGGCAGTTCTTGGCAGCCCCACTGCTTCTCACAGCTGGTGCTGCATTCTGCTCACATCCTCCACAGCCCTGAGGCAGATACCCAGCCAGAACCAGGTTTATGTGAGTTCAGGCTTGGGGGAGACAACCTGTCCAGTGTGTAGAGCTTGGTAAGGCTCTTTCTGCCCCCAGTGTGCTGCCCAGGCATCACAGAAGAGGCTTAACTTCAAAGCAGATAAAGCCTGATTTGTAGTGTTACAGAAGTTCAGTTTCTGCCTTGAAATCTGCTCAGTGACAGGAGGATTCAGTGTTTCCTCAAAGAGCTAAACATGTTTCTGCTTTCCTGTCCAAAGTGAGGAGGGCCAGAGTGAGGTGGGAAGACTGGAAACTTTTGTGTTGGAGTGGCCAGCAGCACTTTCTAGATGTAGTTACAGATAAAGAAGGATAGGTGCTGGGAATTGAAGGATTTGGGTTCCCTTTGCAGTTTTCTGAGACAGATCTCCTGACTTTGCAGGTACAATGCAGTTACTGGGGACTGGGTTGAAGATGAGGTCCTTATCAAGATGGCTTCACAAGTAAGGTCACATTGTCCTTCATGCTTACTAGCAGCAAGTTTGTAATTTCCTTTCTGTTCCTGAATAGTAGCAGCAAGATGTTTTCCTTATAGAAATTTTGAATCTCAATGTAATTCTTTTCTCCTATCTCTTTTTCTTTGTCTTGTTCTCACCAGAGTAGAGTAGAAAATGGAGTCAGGCCTTCCCTGTCAGCAACATGAGGCATTTGTTCCATTCCCAGCGATTTCCCTTCTATTCCACCCCTCCCATTTCCTTCTGGCATCATTTCCCTGCCTGGAAGTAGTCCTACTATTTTGTGTGCTCCCAAATAATTTCTGCTCTTAGAATGAAAACCGACTGAATTTTCTGTGTGTGAGATTAGAAGCTACTCTTACTTCCCAGTTAAATCCTGGAGTTGGTTGTGTGTTGGGGTCACCTTGCTCCGTGCTACTGGCACAGTATCTGGCATCTGGGGAGATGATTCTGTGTTTGGCACATCCTATATGGGAGCTTAAAAGCAGAGAGCGTGAGGTCTGTCAAGCTTCTTTAGGCTTTCACACAGACCTGACTCACAACTGGGGAGAGAATTTAAACAGCTCATTTAAAAGACGTGTCATGTCTTCTCCACGGGATACTGAGGAGGGGACTTATACAAATGTCTCTTCCCCAGATACGTGCTTACACTGCCAGTGGGTTGTCACAGGAAATATTTTATAGAGCTTGTTTGAAAACTGTGTTCTGCAGGATATAAAGGGGAAGTCATCGTTGTGTCCCTTACTGATTAGAAATTAACTTTGTGGAAATGGCAATGCTGGGTTTTTTTTTCTTTTCCCCAGCCTTTCGGCCGTGGAGCAATGCGAGAGTGTTTCAGAACGTGAGTATCTGCCCACTTTGTCTTTGTTGGCCTCCATGCAAGGTTTGCATATCAACGAAAGGTAAAGCTGCATCATGAGAACTGTCAGGTGCAGTTTTCCTTCTGGGAGCATGTGGGTTACTGGGCAGTCACTGCTGTGTGTTGAGAAGCAGCAGTTTGCTCTTATCCCAGGAGACATTTCTCTCAGTTCATGTTTGAAAGGCCACTCCCTGTTAATTTCTGCAGAAAATAATTTTTGACATTAGAACAGGTTGTTGAGGTGGCACCAACCCTTCATATTCTGGGTTTAAGGGGAACAGGAAGAGAAAAAACTGAGAAAAGGAGAGAGTTCAGACTAGAAGTACGTGTAGCCAAACCAAACAGTTTAGTACATCCCAGCCATTCCCATGGGATGTTTCATTTTCCCTTATCCCCTACCTTTGCTTCACATTTCAGGTAGAATACCTGGTAAATGACTGAGGGTAATGCTCATCTGGGAGCCTGGCTCTGTTCATGCAGGCAAAGAAATGGGAAAGATTGAATTAAAATTCATGGGTTTCCTTTCACCAATGATTGATTTGTCTTTCAGGAAAAAGCTGTCCAACTTCTTACACACACAGAACTGGAAAAGTGCCTATAATTATGTTGCCAAGCAATACATAGACAGTGTGAGCAGAGATGTGTATTTTGAGGATGTTCGACTGCAGATGGAAGCAAAACTCTGGGGAGAAGAGTACAACAGGCACAAGCCACCAAAACAGGTGCATCTTGCTAAGCAAAAATGCAGTCTTGTTCTGCTATTGGGTTAGTTTTCAGAACAATTTAAAGGCAATTACTTGTTCACATACCATTACATTTAAATGCTTAGATTCTTTTGCCTTACTGTGTTTTCTGTTAAGGGATAGCTGATTTTTAGTGAAGTAAATACAGAAATTGCTTTATATTTCCAGAACTAGCGGCTGTGTGTTTGTGAATGTCTGACTGTTCTCAGCTGTTGACTGAAATAAAATGATGTTTGTATTGCTCTCTTTGATGTGTGCCCAGCTGCTTTTGAGATAACCAGAGATGTCACAGAATTTATTGCCAGCAGCAGTCTCAGCAAGCTCTTAACTGTTAGTGCTCCAGGAAGGTAGATTCTTGAATCTTGTACACCTCTCCAAACATGTAACTGGCATTGGTTTTTAAAAAGAGCTGGCAACCTGCTGGAAGCCTTAAAATTTTAAGTTTTTAGATTTAAATGAGTGGTTTTGAGTATGTGGGCTATGTGCATTACCTCCCATATGAGGGTTAGCTAATAACTACCTGTCTCATAGCAGCAAGGTGAGGTATAGAGTGAAGTGCACAGAGAGGAATCTAGAAATCCAGGAGTTTTAAATGCCATGTAGGAGAAAATATATAAGTAGAGTGAGAGTTGTGATGGTTTCTCCTTTAGGAATGTGTCTGGGGCAGAGGGAGAAGGTGAGACAGGATAGAGAATTACCTGAACAGTTGATACCCTCAGTCCTTGTCTGAAAAGAACAACTCAAGTTGTGCTGTAGTGACTGTATGTTTTGCTCTCTGGGTGCAGACTCTTTGCAATGTACTCTTAAGGTACCCGCAAAATAAAACAGAAAGTCAGCACTTGCTAAGAATTTTTTCAGAGGGAGTTGTTACAGAAGTGAGTTGTTTAGAAGTGGCTGCTTTCAATTTATGGATTTACCCCAATAACTCAAGAAGCACATGACTCTTCCCTCACCTACTTGTTAAACAGAAGGATCTTTGCAATTGTTCAGATTGCATTGGGAAAGTTTTCACAGCTGGAGGATTCACACACATGTTGATCCGAAGACAGTATTCTGTTAGTCATTGTTTATCTTCTTTCCCTCCTCAGGTGGATATAGTACAGACCTGTATTATCGAAATGAAGAACAGACCTGGAAAGCCTCTCTTTCATCTGGAGCATTACATTGAGGGCAAATACATCAAATACAACTCAAATTCTGGGTTTGTGCGAGATGACAACATTCGTCTTACTCCGCAAGTGAGGCTTTGTTTAATGCTTTCCATAGTGCCTGCTGCAGGGAATTTCTTGGCTCTCTCCAGAGGTCTTGCATTACTGCCAAGAAAGGAAACTGTAGGCTCTCCAGTACAATGCCAGATTAATTTTTCTATTTGCAGTTTGTCTTTCCCTTGCTTGGGGCCTAGTCTTTCAAGCGCTGAGTACTTCTTTATTGTATTTCAGTTGATTTCAGTTGAAACAGGATTAATACTCTTTGGAAAACTTAAGCCCTTTGACTCTAATTATAACTGCAAGCATCAAAATATTTCAAACTTTCTTCAAATTGAGACAGTGAGAGAGATCTCTCATGTGCTATGTACTGAGTAGTCTTTTGGTGCCCCAGGTAATACATGGCAAGTATCCAACTCATGCAAATAACAAATAATTACATTCTTATTTGCAGGTAACAAGGTGATTTTTTTCAGCTACAGCCTTTGAATAGCTGAATCTGAGATTGCATATAGAAATACAAATGCAGATTTCAAGTGATTCTTGGATCTTGTAAAACAACTTCAAAATATTGTTGAAAAATGCAAAATGGTCAGTGTAGCAAAGGAGTGTTTTACTGGGCCCTGAGAGTTTTGTTCTTTACATTTTCCCTCACTATTTTTAAGGTATTTGTCATGATGCTTAATGTAAGCAGAGAATTTATGTTCTGGGCTGTGTTTTCTGCACTGAATCAGTGCTGTGCTTTCACAGGTTGGGAACAAAATGTTCCATGGTATTTGCTGCAGTTAAAATGTTTGTCTATCACCACCAGTCACCTCCCCCAGGCCTGGGAGCACTTTTTTGGAGGCCATCCCAGAAGATTCCTAATATCTCAACTTTATGCTGAAGAGAAGGGCTTTTTATACCTGATTGTTGAAGTGTGTTTTTTGGAGAGTATGACTGTACATTTCATTATCTGACACACAAATGTAGAGACAGAACAGTTGTTCAGGGGCACCTCCCAGAGGGGAGGGAGAATTTGTGGGGATGCTTACATTTATTTATGGGGATTTTTTCCAAAATGTGGCAGAGCTAATGCTTGTTGGCAGAAGGAAGCAGTGTCCCAGAGTTGCAGAGCTTGCAGATTCACAGGCACAGCCAGAATGTTTATACAGAAGTTATTCTGCACTGGCTTCAGAGCCCAGTGATTTTCCCTCTGCCAGCTCCCCACTACCTAAGGTGAAGACTGTAGTGGAAAACAATCTCTAGTACAGGAAGGAGGAATAAAGCTCCTCTCCCCTGCCTATGCCCACTGCTGCTTTTCACCCTGCCTTTTTTAGCCTATCTGTGAGTTGGAGCAGATTGGAGAGACAAGCTACTACATGCTTTTAGTCTTGCTGCTTTCTTCACAATGTTTGTACCAGTTGTACTTCACTAATAATCAGACTTCTTCCCATTTTTAACAGGTGGATATGTGTTACTGTTTTCAGTAGATCAAGGGAAGGTGTTCTCAGACATTGTGGTTCTTTCCAGGCCTTCAGTCACTTCACCTTTGAGCGCTCAGGACACCAACTCATTGTTGTTGATATCCAGGGAGTTGGAGATCTTTACACAGACCCTCAGATCCATACAGAGAATGGTACAGATTTTGGAGATGGCAACCTAGGTAAAATCAATGATTCCGTTTCACATACTAATGGATGGTTCTTTTCCCAGCTCTCTGCTGAGTAGCCACTGCACATCTCGGTGAGCTGGCACATTTCTGAGGGTCTTGCAAACAGCTGGGGAACTCCTATTGTAAGGAGTCCTGACCAGGGCAGCTGTCATGTAAGGGCAAACTTAAAACCAGAGCTGGTCTCGGCTCATGTCTCCTGGCCTACTCCTAAACAAGTAATGAAATTAATTAGCTTCCTACAATGTTAAAGTAATAATCATGGCCTTTAGTTTCCTTGCCACTTTGCAGGAATGGATACAGCTGAATGCAGAGAGATAAGCACTGCATATTTTTGAAGTTCCAAGTGTCTATACATGAAGTTGTTCATAGGACACAGCAAGTTTTGTAAGCAGGATCAAATTTAGGCATGTTTCTCAGTGATGCAGCCAAATTAATTTTTTATGATATCCTGTTCATATCTAGCTTTTCAAGAGTTTTCAGACTTCCTTTAACTCTCTCATGCAGAGAGAGTGAAAAGCTCTTACAGGTGTCAAAATGAAATGGAAGTGGGTTAGGCTGTGTGCTACAAAGCATTTTCTCTTTATTTCTCTTGACTTTTTAGAAAAAGCTTTGAGATTTCTGGCTTTTAATAAGTAAACCATAATACAAAATTTGAGTAAACCCTTCACTTTGTTTTTAATGCCTTAGGTGTTCGAGGTATGGCCTTGTTCTTTCATTCTCATTTCTGCAACAAGATCTGCAAAAGCATGGGGCTTGCACCATTTGATCTTTCATCCAAAGAGAAAGATGCCTTGGATTATAATAAAAAATTGCTTGTAAGTGCTTAATGAAAGCTTCCTTTAAACAGGGCACCTTGTAACACAGTGTATCTTTGGGACCATGTAGATCTTTGAATGCTGAAATCATTAAGTTTTGTATCTCACAAACCTATTTTGGCGAGAAAAAAAACTTAGAACTACTTGTTGTTAATTGATCTTGGTACCAGCTGATTTTTGTGGGCATGGGACTTGATGAAACACTTTCAATGAAATTCAGTCCTAAACAGAACTCTCTCTGACTGTAAACGTTTCAGGGCTTGTTATTTTGTTGTGGCGTAGAACTTCTCAAAGCAAATACTTTCCTATACATGTGTGTATTTATACCCTCTCTTCTATAGAGGACTCCTAATAAACATTCACATTGGTTTATATAGCATGCTTCGAACACACAGGATTATTCACAGGGCTTTCTTGTTGATTTGCCAAGGAATCTGCTCAGACAATTCTGCGTGGCACAGAGGAAAGATGCGGCAGCAGCCGGGTGAGGACAGTGTCCGGTAGTCGGCCTCCTCTGCTCTTCCGCCTCTCTGAAAACTCTGGAGATGAAAGCATGAGTGATGTGGCATTTGACTCCCTCCCCTGCTCTCCCTCCTCCGCAACCCCTCACAGCCAGAAGGTGGACGTGCTTAGTGAGTGAGCCTCATACATTGCCTCTGGGGGGTTCCTGAACAGTGGACTTGACTTCTTTTCTTGGTTTTAAGCACAACAGCGGATTGATTGAGTCCAGAATACTTGTTTCCAGTGTTCCTCTTCGAGCAGAAATAAAACCCAAAGTACTCCTATGTAGATAATAAATGCACAGATGCTTCTGGGGAAAAAAACCAGCAGTAAAATGATGATATCTAGAGTCTTTTCTTCAAGCATATTCTCCTTATACTAACAGCAAATATTTTTTTCTCCTAGATTGGCCTGTGTTCAATGAAGTAGATAACTTGGATCAGCTTGACAACCAAAGGGTGAGTGTCTTTCCAACAGAAAATGAGATTGCAGTTGCCGAATGAAATATGTCTTTATAGGACTTCCCAAAGGTTTTGTTCAGTAAAAGCACAGAAAGGTGCTCTGCCTGCTTTCACTGTTGCAGATCATGTTACCTGTGTGCATTTGCTGTTTTAGTAAAGGAAGAATATTTTATTTTAAAATAGTATTAATTATTCTTTTTCCACCAGAAATTTATTTACATCTGGCGTATTTTAACAGGTAATTATAGTGTGTGTCTGTTCTCCTGCCTTCATGTTGTGTCTTGGCACTTGTGCCAACTGCTGTGGTATGAAAGCTAAAGAATCCCTGTAGATTAGGTCTCTGCAAATACTGGTACCTTGTATTAGAGAAGCTCACCCAAGGAGATGCAGGAAGTTTGCAATGGGCATTTTCCAGTGCTGGGCCTTAGTACCAGGAACTGTCATTACTGGTTTATCTTTTAACTGGCAACCACTGAAGACTGAAAACTATATTTAGTGGACCCTTGATTTGATAAAATATGCAAGTGCTTGATTATTTTTCTTTTTACGTATATAAGAGAGAAGACAATCTTGGACAGTTTTGTATCATTAAGGCCTGGTCTGGCTGTCAGAGGTAGCACAATGATTTTCATCCAGTACAACCATCCAGTATTTTTCACTGAACCAGTAAAAGGTTGGCTCAGTGGAAAATGTCATGGTGAGATCCTTACAAGGCACAGTGCTAATGCTGTTCTGTTCTTGTCTTCTGTAGGATTTTGAAAATGGTGGAGACAGTGGATATCCCAGTGAAAAGAGAAGTGAGATAGAAGATCTGGATCATAGAGAGAGGGTAAGAACCTCTGGATTTAGCAGAGTTGGGCCTGTTCCTACTTGAACTATTTCTGTAGAAGAATCTTACCTTTTATCCATCCTGATCTAGATCTGATCCTGATCTAGACTTGGAAAACAGAGGAAGCAAAGAAATTCCCCCATGTTGCAAAATTACTTATCCATCTTGGGAATGACACTTTTATAGGAAAACAATGATTTGTAATGAGTAACTTAATTTCAAACATCGTGTTTGATTCCATGTTGTTGTCTGGGGTTTTTAAGTATTGTGTATTGCATTTGGGAAACGTAGCCAGCTTCTTGTCATGTGGAATCCATGAATATGATCTGCTGACAGACTCATTTACCCTTTCTACTTTATATGGCTTGAAATATTGCAGAACTTAATGTAGTTGTCAGGTAATAATATGGGACTTCAGAATTCTTGTAGGTTATGTGGTTACTCCTCTAAAACATAAACTTTTAAATAAATGCTTTTTGACCTGGAGTTCTTAACAAGATGTTTATTTAGAAGACAGGAAAGAGAATACTGCTTCCAAAGATACCACTCCTTTTGTCACCTCCTTTTGTCAAGGTGCTTGTCATGGCATGTCCAGTTCACCTGATTAAAGCCTGTGTGTGCCATATTCTTTATCATTTTTGTATGTTTTGTATTACACTGTGATACCACTGAAAGAAAAGGATCCAGTGGAAATGATTTTAGTCATTGTCACAATTTATTCTGCAGGTAGGAATAATCTAGAGGGATAACTGGCACACATCAATTGGTGCAAATTGAGTGATGCAAATCTTTACATTAACGTAGGGCCATTCAAACAACAACCGGAGACAGGAGTCTGATGAAGACAGTTTGGGAAGCTCTGCAAGGGTAAATAAAGCAGAAATGTTCACAGACTGAGCTTGCTGCTTTGCTTGTCCTGTGTTCCACTCATCTGCCATCCAACCACATCACTAAACCAGATGGCAGTTTCCCTTCCTTTACAGCTATAGAAGATGTTTATTAATATCAGCTTACCACTCTATGTTATTTCTTTCTTTGTTTTCTCTTTATTGTCTCATTAATTAAGTACTGCTAAACAAATTGTCACCTCTGTAACTGATCCCTGACATAAATTAGTGATTTTGCATGGGTTTCTCACTTAAACTAAAAGAATTACAGTTCTGGAGATTTTTTTTCTGCCTAACTAGATTGAAGTTCCTTTCTGCACCTTATTTTTGGAATTGTGTCCTATATATGGTTCTGTGACTTCTTAAAAACGGGCAGTGTTTGAAATAGGTGACAGTAGCTCTCTCCACTGTATATCTAACTGAGCTAGGGAAGACCAGACCTTGTATGTTTTTACAAAATATAACTTCTGTTATTGTTTGTCTGTGGCTATAAACTTAAATAACTACTGTATGAGGAAAGAGAAAACAGAGCTTTGACAACAATTAATAGCATTAATAATTAATAACTTATTGAGAGATGTTTTCAGAATTTCCTTGTAATTATTATATATTACTGTTTCAGCAGATTGAAACAGCTTTAACAGACTGAAGTTCTGTGCCAGTAACCTTTCCTTTTGTGTTTCCCCTTGTATCTGCAAAGGCCTTGATTTTGACAGGATTGTTTTCAGCTACTGTTTCCTATCCACTTGTTATGTTTCTTTTCGTTTGGGTTGGACCTCCTGAGAAACACCAATGCATGTATCTGCCTGTCCTTATCTGCATTGTTACTTGTAATTTTTCTAGAGTTCCAGAATGCAAGCAGCATTTAAAATGTTGTGAGCTGAAATTCTGGTCGGAAAAGTATGGGTTTCATTTTCTTGCAGTGTGACTGTTCAGTTGCTTATTTTTATCAATAACTTTTTCTGATTCACAACTTAAAGATAATTCTTCACTGCAAAGTGATGATGTTTGGATTAGAAATAGAGGGGTTTACTCCAGTTTTTTTAATGAAGAATAATAACCATTTATTCAGCTACTAACATGACTTTTGAAAGCCATGTTTTAAAATACAGTACTTACTAAAAAGTAACAATATTAATGGAGGCTTTGATTTCTGGATAGTAATTCACATGTATGGAAATTTTAATTTTGAATATAAATAATAGTATATTTCATATTTCAGATCAGTGTGGAGAAATGGAATCTCTACAACTCTTCCAGAGTCCACATCCACAGACCATCCTGTGTTGCCCAAGAAATTCAGAGGCTCAATGCACTAGAACTTGAAAAGAAAATTGGGAAGTCAGTTCTTGGAAAGGTGGGATGGGTTTACTGATCCTGTTTTTTTCAACAAGAAACATCTTGTATTTATTACTTACATAGAGGTGTTGCCCTGCATGCGTTTATTTGTGCAGGTGAAAATAACACATCTGTAGCTTTCTGTCACCTACCCATATTGTATAAAGAACATCTGAATTCAGGAACCCAAGAATTCTGTGTGCTTTTGGCCTTGCAACATCTGGGCTTCTTTGGGAAGAACCCTGCTGTTGGTTAGTCTGTCTTTCCAGAGACATTACACAGAGGAAATACAGTGGGATGGATATGGTGTGCCTGACCCACATACCTTGCACATAGGCACACGTGGGCTCCTGAAAGCTGGTAGCATGGACTGACTCTTTTTACTCCAGACTATTCTAGATAATTCACTTTTGCATTAAGTTTGTGTTTATGTATGGCCTTAAGCCCACACCTAAAACAAGGTGTAAATTTTTCTGAACATCCTGAGAGCCTTAGGTGTTCTCAAACCTTTTGGTGTGAGAAGAAACATATTTTTCACAATCATTTAGGTTTGAAAAGACCTCTAAGATCATCGAATCCAACGTTTGACTGATCACCACTGTCAACCAGACCATAACACTAAGTGCCATGTCCATTTGGTTTTTAACACCTCCAGGGATGGTGACTACACCACCTTCCTGGGCAGTCCATTCTGAAGTTTAACAACCCTTTCCATGAAGCAATTCTTCCTGATATCCAACCTGCACCTCCCCTGGCCCAGCTTGAGGCTGTGTCCTCTCATCCTGTCACGAGTTGCTTGGGGAGAAGATGCTGACCCCCACCTTGCTAGAAGCTCCTTTCAGATAATTGTAGAGAGTGATAAGGTTTCCCCTGAGCCTCCTCTTACTCCAGGGTGTGCCCCTAAGACCTGGTGAAGTATGAGCAGAGGGATTTTGAAGGAACAGATCCCTCCATCATCCTTGTGTCTCTCTCCTGTGCAATTGTGTCCAGGTGCACTTGGCCTTGGTTCGCTATCATGAAGCTGGGCGTTTCTGTGAGAAAGACAAGGAATGGGATCAGCAGTCGGCCCTGTTCCACCTGGAGCACGCTGCAGACTGTGGGGAGCTGGAAGCCATCGTTGGCTTAGGGCTCATGTGCTCTCAGCTGCCACATCACATTCTTTCTGAGGTCACTCTGGAGGTAAAGAATTGTAGTGCATTGTAAAAATAACATAAGAATAGCAGGAAATTGAGCCAAAACAAAAACCATGGTTAGGTGCTCTGTAGCCTCTCAGAGAATATAGATTGCTTTGTAATTAAGAACTTTGACAAAACAGCAAAAAATTCTGCCTCATTCTGATTTTGCCAGCAAATCACTGCATGCCTTTGGGAAGTTTTTGAAGCCATCTTTATTTTCAGCTGCTTTGTTCCTTGTGGCTGTACCAGTTTCTCAGACGTACTGAATACTTGCTGACTTGGAGAAAATGCATTTAGTGGTAGAGATAGGAGGGGATGGTTTTACTTAGAAACGTGCATTTTAAAGATTTTGTTTCCTTTACTAGGACACAAAGGAGAACAGAAATAAAGGATTTAATTACTTGCTGAGAGCAGCAGAAGCTGGAGACCGGCCTTCCATGATTTTGGTAGCAAGAGCATATGATACAGGTGTAAATCTTGGTGCAGACAGGTACTGTGCACGGCTGAGTGAGTTAACTTGGTGGTACTCCACTGAGGCAAGGGTGGGGCAGGAGCACTTGCTGCATGTCTTTCACTCACATAAAGAGCTGTTTTGTTGTAAGTAATGTTGTGAAGTAGTGTTTTGGAGTTACTTGAAGCTTATCCAGGTGTGAATAAAAGCAGGGTTTAGGCCAGGAGACGTTGACACAAAATCAAGAGATCATTCTTGCTGTTGGACACTGCATGTGTGTTGGGTCCACCTGCCTGCTTGAGTTTAGCCCTCATGCCTTGACTGCCCTATGATAGCCCAAACTTTTTTTGCTGTGAAGTTGTTGATAAAGCTCCCCTTCACTGGGAGTTGATTACTGGAAAATCCTGAGGTCAGTGCGAAAAACAAACACGAGTTCTTTTCGAGATGTAGTACCCTAAAAATAAGTGAAAACTATTTACAACTGCCATGTGTCCTCCTTAGTGATTTTTTTGAAAGCACAGGCTTTTTATGGAGTGGGTTTGTTTTTCTAATAAAGCTGTAAAAGAAGCTGTGGAACAGGAGAAATAGGGGAAGTCATAAAGTGATTACCACTGAGATGCTGTCAGATGGACAAAATATTTGTCATGGTTGTCTTTCACTGCTCCTCAGAATAAAAGTGGGAATGGAAATTTCACAAGAACATAGTCGTAATGCTGAGGATGTTACTTTTAATTGAGGATGGTTTTAAGAAGTTTAAAAATGCTTTTGCCTCACCAAATATCTCTTAATTTGACCTTGCAAAAGCCTATACAGTAGCCTTTTGATTTATTTTTTTTAGCATTTTAGAAGTGGATTAATATTAATTTTCTTAAGTACCAAATATTACAGGTATTTGTATTTTAGCACGCCCCTATTATTTACATGAGCTTTCTGTTTTGCACAGCAGTGAAACTCTTTAAATTCCACCCTTGTCAAATAACATTAAACTTTTAATTGAAGTGTACTGAGCATTCTCATGTGAAAATCACTGATTTTAAAGTATTTGTGAAGCAAGACTCTCTGCAACTTCAGGTTTTTTTCTAAATCAGTTACCTTGCACAAAAAGAAATGCCAGACCAAAACCATGCTACTGGTAATGAAGCTCAGACTGGAGTTCAGCAAAACACTTCAGTCTGAGATTTTGTCCTCTGTAATTCCTGCATAAAGTGACCCCAGCCTCATTTTGCTGTAGTGACCTGATGCTGCATTTAGTACTTTCTTGGACAGCATCATGTCTCTGAGAAGCCTGTACAAAACTGGATGCTGAATCTCCAATGCAAAGTACATTTGTTTCCTGAGGGAACCATCTTCAAAAACTATTTTTAACTTCAGAGCACAGGATTGGAAGGAGGCACTGCACTGGTACAATGCCGCGCTCAACATGACCGACAACGATGAGGGAGGTGAATATGATGGCACCCAGGATGAGCCCCGCTATCTGCTCCTGGCCAGGGAAGCAGAGATGTTAATGATGGGAGGGTTCCACCTGGATAAGGATCCACAGAGGTCAGGTGAGGCATCATTTTGTTTCTGTTATCTGTAATCCTGTTTTTCCTTCTCTTGTCCCTCAACATGTACCCCAAAAGTAGATTCCTTGCTTCAGCTGTTATGAAACATACAGAGAGTCAGATTTAATGATGCTGGGTGTAACAAGGCTGGACACAGCGAAAGAACAGATACTGGCAGTGACAGGGTAGTGGGAGGTGCCAGGCCTAATCTGTGGCACACTGAGTCACTGCCAGGCAACCTTCACTCCCTTCAAGCTGCTCCTCTGGGTCACTCCCCTGAGCTGCAGGTTGCTGCTTGTAGTTTGAGTTACACCCATGACTCCCAGGCCCTACACAACATTCTCTTAGTTACTGTGTAATCTACATGTTGGATGTCTGTCTTAGCCTCCTTTTGGAGGCTCCTACAGGCTGCTCCTGTTTCCAGTCCTTCCAAATACTTCGAGGAGCGATCATCAGCCAGTAGTATAACTTTCAACTTGAAGAGCAAAAGCCAGATTCCCAGCAGACATTATTAAAACATTCCCATACATCCGGCCCTGCAGTTTGACCTCAGTTTCTCCTTCTGTCCTTTATTTGCTTCAGGTTAAAGCCACGTTCTTTCTTTACTCTGTCAACATAACTGATAGTGTTTCCTCTTCTAGGTGAGCTTTACACAGAAGCAGCAGAAGCAGCGATGGAAGCCATGAAAGGCAGACTGGCAAACCAGTACTACCAAAAAGCAGAAGAGGCTTGGGCAATGATGGAAGAATGACACTGAAATTAAGAAGTTCTTGTATATAAATGTTTTATAGGTTCGCTGCATTTGCAGCTAAAAAGATGTATTTTTATGTGATGTTACCAGTTTCTCCTTTTCGTATTTTATAATTTTTTGTGGAGGGAGAAATTTAAATGTAGGTAGTATGTAGGGTGCCATAGCATACTTCTGTTAGTATTTTAAAGCAGTAATACAGACACACTTTTGTACTTTTTTAACTGTTAGAACTGAGGGGCCTAGTTTTTTTTACAAGAAAAATGAGGCCTTATTGTTTAGGTTTTACGTGTCCTGTTTTTTACACAGCAGATGATCAGTGTGTTTACATTTTTCTTCTCCTCCCCACATACAGAAAAACATTTTCCTAAATTCTCAGCATTTCTTCATCATTTTTGGTGTATCACACCAAATTTGCACATGAATGTAAATTTTCAATTTATGGATGCAACTACTGATGTTAATAAGTAGTCCCATTCTGTTATGCTGACGTTGGACACTTATTCTCAAATGAATTCCAGATGGAATTCTGGGGAGGGGTAGGGAAGATGAATCAGATTGTCAGTGAGGATATTCAGGGTGGAATGTTTTATTCATTACTAACATTGCATATTGTACCATTAGAAAATTGCTCATGTTCCTGATGAGGTGAGGCATCCAGCTACCTCTCTCACTTTCACATTTTGCACCATATAAAAGCTTAGTTGTATAAAATTCTACTGATCTTATATTTGTCCAATGATGTACAGTAGCAAGATTTGTAATATATGGGTAATTTGAGGTTATTTTTACAGTGACATCTCAATTCTCAGTGAAGCTAGATCATCTCACTTAAAGTGAGAATTTTCCACCATTTCCAGATGGATGTTTGAAAAGGTTAAGAGATGTTGATTCACCTATTTCTATGTAGAGAAAACAATTTATATGGTTTAAATATATTTTTAAATGGTATTTTATCTGCAAATGGTTTCAAACATCAGAGAAAAAATGCTGGTTAAAAAGGGAGAAAAGTATTATCCCCAAACACTTGAATTTGTGTCCACTTTACCTAATCTTAACCAGTGATGGGAAGACAAATATATGGTGGTGGTTGAATTATCATTGTGTGGAAATAAGTTTCTTCCAAATACAGTCTTTTATTCCAAAGCTGGTGTGCCACCTATATGGATAATACAGAAGCTGTTCCTATTCCTTGGTTGTGGTTAACAGTCATTTTGCAGGAGATTTAAGATGGAAGCTTCTGCCTCCTTGGCCTTCCAGTCTCCTGAAGGTGTAAATTGATGGGTTTAAGAGGCAGCCTCTGTGAAATGCTGAATGATCTATATTGCTCACCACTTCAGCCAAGCTTTGAAAAGCATGCTTAAAGCTAAGCAGGCTGTGAGATGATGCAGTTGATTAGGATTTCTTGTATACATAGCCAAGGAATATTAATTTCTTGTAAAATGCAGAAACTGTTCCGGGAAGAGAAATCAGTTCTCCCTTTCCTGTGTGAGTGCCTGTCACTGGGATCAAATTGTGCTCCCCATTTCCTCTTTTTTCTGCCAAGTGGATCTTGAGTTACTGTTTAGACAGTATCTAAGAATGATGTTAATAACAATGCCACTGTCTGAAAGAGGTGATCTCCTGGTGGTTAAGGGAGTGGAATAGGAGAATTTGATTCCTTTCTAGGAGAGAAGGGAAAGTTATCCTTGTATGTTGTACTTCTGGGCAGTGCTGTAACCACCAGGCATTGTAGCTGTGAGTAGCCTTGCAACAGGTGGCGACGGTTTCTTGCTGTGGGTTGCAGGGGTTGTGGGGCAGTAGTGCCCATGGCCTTAATCTTTTTTGTTCTGTTTTGTTTTGAGAGTGAAGGCAAAGCTCTTCACCCATTAATGGAGGAATGTCTAATTTCTAGATCTCAGTTGGTCTTGGGTAGTCAGGTACTAAAATGACCAGATGTTTGGACCTAATATTTTTTGTACCTCATATGCTGAAACAGAACCAGAGTTTGGAGGATTGCAATTCAGATGAATGTTTTCAGTGCCTGTCCAGAGTTCTGCTTTAGATGCCTAAAGCCTCTCTGGGATGTGGCCTTTTTGCTATTTCAGTGCATAGCGTTAAAATAATCAGCTGTCAGTGAAAGGTGAATGTGTCACTCACCTCTGAAGACTGTTGAAAAGTCTGTGTTTTGTGCAGAACCAACGCAGTGTAGGCACTACAACAAATTCAGACAAAAGAATTTGTTTCCCTCGTAAGTTGATGCCGAGTCCTTGAGATCTTCCTTGAGAAGGAAGCATTTGTGACACCACCAACAACCATGTAGGGAGGAGATTGAAAGTGCCCATCCAAAATGTGCATGTAAAGGATGTAGAGTGTAATTATTAATACTTTTTGGTGTAGTTTAATTTGCTAAATTCAGTAGTTGCTAAAGTTGCTGACAGCTCTGTGTAGATCTGGTACGTAAATGTGTACACAACTCAGTGCAAAAATTATTGTGATTAATTCTTTGCAAATACTACTTTTTAGTGATGAAGACCACCTTCTGTCTTAAGGTGGTATCATATGATTTAGCCATACAATAAATGGGACTGTCAATAATATGAAAATGGAAATTGTTTACAGAAATACTCAAAACTTACTCTGTGACATTCTTTTGAAGGGAAAAACTATATATTTGAAAGACTTTTGCAATGATATTGCTATATGCTGTATTTTTAATCTATTCACAATGAATAAATAAAAATCTGTATTTTTAAAAAATGTGAAAATAAATCTGCGGCTCAGCCTGCCAGAACTTAGCTCGTTCCGTGTTTCCTTATGTCAGTGGGAATATTGCCTGGGTAAGGACAGTGAGATGGAAGCCTTTGTTTGTATGTCAGACATGCAAATACTGCTTGCCTACACCACTTTGTCCTCTCATTCACTTTGTCTGTTTTCATCCTGGCTAGTCAATAAAATTGTTCTCTTTGTCACTTTTCTCAGTAAGTTTTACTCATTGCTTGTGGGCATTTGTTTTTTTCTTTATAGTTTGCCAAAATTCAGTCCTACTATTGCAAGCTTCCAGAAATCCTCTGTGTTGTTTGTATGATTCCATTCCTGATTTCACTCACTTTCAACAGTCAGAAGTAACTGACTGGGAGGAAATGATTAGATGTGTACCAACAAAATTTGTTTTTCTCCAGAAAACTAAATGGTTGATGTGGTCTTTGATTTGCATTCGATTACACGTGTGGTTCTGTAACTAATGGGGGATTTGCTGTAGGGACTGAAGAGCTCATTTGCAGGATGCTGCAGAGGCCTCCCCATGCCTTCAGTTTTTGCTTAGTTCTGAGAACAGCCTGGAAGTACCTGGGCTCTGTGATTGGAGGTGGGAGAGGTTTTTGTCCTGGCTACAATATCTACTGATACACTCTCATCTTTCTATGATTTATTCCCCTTTCTGTTGAAGAATCATCTGTGTGATGCTGGCCCTCTCAAACTGTTACAAAGTGAGTTTGTGCTGTTGGTTTTTTATTGCTTTATTGAGGCAGGTGGAACTTATATGTGTGTAGTTTAAACAATGTGAAATTATTCTCTAACACTGAAATAGCAGAATTTCCTAACAAAAAAGCACCAGCTGGGCCTCTGCACTGTAGAGTCACTAACATGAAAAATGGTGAAATTTGGCACTGCTGTGGCTTTACAGCCTTTATAGTCTTTAGCTATAGCTGCTGTCACTGGGAGATGGAGTGTTTGGCAAGTGTAACAAAGTGGGAATAGCATTCTTCAGAAACCATGGAGACAGCAAACTCTTACAGCCTATAAAGTGTAAATAAGAATATTGCCTGTTTCTTAATTACTGGTCTGTGGGACTGATTTGAATCTCACTCTCTTCCTCACAGATGGAGTTTCACTCAGAGTAGAACGAGTGCTGGCAGACCCAAGTGGAGTTAAGATGGGCCAAATCAGGGCTTCTCATATGAATTTGGACAGGCAGAATGTCATTTGAACCTCTCAGGTTGGATTCAGGGACAGTGCTGCCAGTGGTGAGTCAGGCTGTTTTCAGGTTTAAATTCAGAGACATCTCTCAGTTCTTCCCACTGCTGGACCTGACTCCTGTATGGGGGGACAGCTCAGGGGTTTGTAAGCATCAGGCCTGGCCCTTAGTCTGGAAGTGCTTGATACTAGTGTTGGGTCCTTGCTGTTCTCTGGCTAATTCCTGTGCCAGGAAAACTATATAATGAGGCTGGTAGTTTGTGTTATAGTTTGAGTTCTCCTTTCACTCTTTTTTAATTTGAAAAAGTCCTGTAATCATCATCTTACCTTGCACAGGTAAAATGAAAAAAACTGCGACCCAACTGCCACCCCCAAGGGACAACCTGTGCTGTTACCCCATGTATGTGTCACACATGGCTGATGTGAATAATCTTGGGTGCACAGGCTTCCTTCAGTGCTCAGGAGAAATGTCTCTGTGGCCAGGCACACAAACCTTTCAGGGACAGAGGCTGAGCTCAGCTGTGCCAGGGCAGAAAAGCACTTTTCAGGGAGGGTGTTGGAAACTCCTGCTGCCTGGGCAAAAGGACCTGTGGGGCTGAGCAGCCAATGCAATAAGGAACAATTCAGAGTAAGTGTTCCATGCCACCTCCTGCACACACACACACACACACGCATGCTTGGAGACGGCTAAATCTGACTCTTTCCCTAAACTTTTCTACCTGAACAGATTACAGGTGATTTGCTGTGTGAGGCTAATTCAGGTCTGCCTGTCTTCACCCGAACCTTTCCTGCTGCTCTGCAAAGGCAGAGCCGTGGGAGGAGCAACAGCTCCCTCTGTTCTCAACCTCTCGTCCTTCTGAAAAGGCACTGAACTGAGGGTGTGAAGCTGCAGCAGTGTTGGAGGAGGAGGATCCTATTCACTCTTACACGTGTGTGCTATATTTCCTCAGTACTTGTAGGCAGTGAATGAAATTTTTAGCAAGACTGTACAAAGCTGCAGTGGGAGGAGGTGAAACACTGAGGTGGTGAAACACTGGCACAGGCTGCCCAGAAAGGTGGTGGATGCCTCGTTCTTGGAAGCATTCAAGGCCAAGTTGGGTGGGTCTCTGAGCAACACGATCTAATTGAAGATGTCCCTGCTCATTGCAGGGGGTTGAACTACCAGACCTTTAAAAGATACTTCCAAAGCAAACCACGCTATGATTCCATGTTCAGCAGCTCCCTGAGAGCTGGCCCTGCCGGGTGCCACAGGAACAAGCTGTGGGAGGTGCCGGGGAAAGGGTTGAATGATGCTGTCAGCAGGGCTCCAGCAGTTTTATTTTCTCTATCCTGTTTAAATGAACTGCCACAACTACAGAATTAAATCAAGCTGCATTAAAGTTTTATGGCCTTACCGTAGAGAAGCTGGAATTTTTCCCCAAATACAACAGTTCTAATTAAGCAGTGAAAATAACATTAATTCCTTAAGAAAACTTACCAGATTTTCAGGCAAAATACGACCAGAGACTCCCAGGGGCACGGTCATGGGGCTCCAGCAGCTACCACCCCTTTGCACAAGTGTACTGACTATTGCCGTGGTGGTCCCTGTGCTCTGAGCAAAAGAACAACCCCCAGTCATTAACTCTGCTGACTTGTGGCTTTGCAAATTTACGGAGTTGTGGCTTTGCAACAGAAAATTAAAATTTTTGAACTTTTTCTAGGCGTTCAGAGGGGGTGTCGGGCGCTGCCCCACGTACCGCGCAGGCGACTGTGCTGTGCTGCTCCGTGGCATCCACGTGGCAGCGGGCGCGGCGCGGAGGGCTCGGGCACAGCTGCTCGCGCCCGTCTGTGCCTGGTTGCATCGCGCCGCTCCAAGTGCAGCTGCCTGGAAACGGGCTGAAAAGAACCCCACAGCACTCTATTTTTCAGGTGGAAGTGGTGAGTGGGGACAGCGGTTCCTGGGACCAAGAGATGGAGGGGTAGGCGAAAAAAGGAGAAAAAAAGCAGATCTGGAATAAAATGATCACCGAGGGATGCTTTGTCACGGCGGTAGCGTGGCCGAGCGGTCTAAGGCGCTGGATTAAGGCTCCAGTCTCTTCGGGGGCGTGGGTTCGAATCCCACCGCTGCCAACAGTGTTTTTTTGAGCCGCGGGCCCCCTCGTCGCCCCCTGGCGGCCGCGGCTGCCAGGAGAGCATTGTGGGTAGGGGGAGGTGCCGCGTCCCCACGTGCTGGCCGGGTGTCACCAACATGGCGCCTGCCTGAGCGCTACCCCGCCGCCACCGACACGGGGAGCGGGGGAGCGGCGCCGCCGCCGCCCGCCCGGCCCGCACTCAGGTACGCGGGGCAGCGCAGCTTTTGCGTCTCCCGGGGCCGCCCCGGCGACGAGGACTCTGCGGGAGAGGGAGGAGCGCGGCCTGGGCTGGGGTGGGCTCTGCCTGTCCGGGGCGGCGGCGGAGATGGCCCCGGTGAGGACTCGGCACCGCGGGAGCACCGGGGGCGCGCGGCCGCACCGTTCTAACAGGACTCGGCACGGGCCGGGGCGCTTGGGGCGATTGGGCGGGGTACGGCCGCAGCCGCGGCCCCCCGGCTCCGGCTGCGGCTCCGGGGGGTGCCGGCCGGTCCTGCCGGGGCTCTGAGCGGCGGCCCCGCCGGTCCTCCCGGGGCCCGCAGCTCCGCTCCTCCCGCCCTGGAAGGGCGCAGCGCACCCGCCCCGAAGTGCAGCCGGCTGTCCCTGCCTGGGCGCCGGCTCTGCGGGGGCTGCAGCCCAGCCCAGCCCTCCCGCCCGGGAGGATTCGTTTCGTCCCCGCGGTCAGTGCGCGTTGGGCGGTTCGCTGTGGCCTCTCCTCGGGGCTCCCGCTCCCCGCACCCCTGCGCTGCCAGGCTGCTGTGTCAGGATGGGGCGGGCGCCAGGAATACAGAGCTGTGTCCGGCGGGGAGCACGGGACGGGCACCGCGACCTGCCCCGGGAGCGCCGCGCAACAGCGGCAGTGACCCCTGCCCCTGGCAGCACAGGCCTGGCACGGCCTGCGCTTCACAAGTGTTGAGGTGGTAAAGGAAGGTTTATGCTTAATGCATAATGCCTTAAACTCCAAAGGTTTGCTTCGGTGGCATCACCTCCAGAGAGAGGTCCTGGTGCAGAGGAGCCCTCTTGGGTTCACTGCCAGAAGATGACTGTGCAAAGCTGCTTGCAGGCAAGGAGAAAATGAAGCAAGTAATTGGGTCAAAATGATAATTAACATAAATGTATGAAAGGTGCTTCAGCTTTTTTTTCCTGTTTCCATTTTACGGTATGCCATGGGCCACCCTGAGCGAGAGGATTGCTGAGAGCCCCCTCCAGAAGAGTCCAGGTGCTAGAGTTAGTTGTTGCAGTGATTCAGGAGATGGCACTTTTCCCACTTGGTGTTTCAGCATTCATGCTTTCAGGCACTGATGCAGCAGGAATTCCTGGCCTTTCCTGCACTGCATGATTATATATGAAGAATATTTCAGGTGTCAGTGTTGGCACTTTGGGAGTCCACTCTTACTGAAAAATTTAGATAAAATGGAATGCTGGAGCATTTCTTGCAGGCCTGGCTAAAAGTCTAGGTGTCAGATGATGTGCAGATTTGCAATTTACCCTCTTACACTTACATTAAAATCTTTGGTAGTAAAAGAAAATTAAATCTCCAATACTCAAATGCCCTTCTGAGCTCAAACTTAGATACAGGATTCAGTCACTTCATCTCTGCTTTTTACAGTTCTTTAACCACAATATTTTTCTTTATTGGTTAAAATTGTTGATGGTCTGTGCAGCTAATGAGCAGTTTTACTGGGCCTTGCATTGGTCACTTTGCAGGAGAAATTAGAAGATTTATGTCTCTTGTCCTCCTGCAAGCTGTTCTAAAGTTTAATGATTCGCACTAATAATACACATTATACTTTGATTTGCACCTTAAAGGAAAATCCCTCTTAAAAGAAAACTGTTCTGCTAAAAGGAAGTTTGAACCTACTGACCATATTTGCTATCTCTTAGTGTCTAACTCCTTTCTGTAACTCTGGTGATATCATAAATATGTGTGTGAGAAATGTGGAAATTAACACCACTCTCTCTCTATATGTATAAGACATAGGATTGTGTCTGCATGCCTTCATTCTGATTCAGAAGATTTCTTCCAGCTGCATGAGTATAAGTTGTACTGTGACACACTGCTTCCTATTTATAGACCTGTCAGTCTCACTCTCCAATAAAAGGAGCTGTAGTCATGCTTTGTCCTTACAGGAATAAGAAGAAAATATAATTTCTGTAATACAACATTTTCCCTGAGTAGTGACAGCTGGATTCACAAAGAGATTTTGTGTATAATTGTGTGAGCTGTGCTTGATGAGGGACCAGAAACCAGGTCCTTCAGGCTGAATTTCTCTATCTCTTCTTAGCCCAGGGAATCTTAATTTCTCTTCTGGAAAGTGGAGTAAGTTTCTCGGGAGAGAGAGAACAGCCGAGCACATACTTGGCATTCAGGCTGTCAGGAAGGGAAGGGTGGTTCCCAGTCCTCTGAGGGGCGTGGAGAAGGAGGGTTTGGCCCCAAGTGTCCCACCTTTTGGGTGTTACCACATGTCCTCACACATCCTGGGCATCCTCCCGTCATGAGCTTGTGCTGACTGCAAGCTGCAGTTGTTCCACGTGGTGCAGAGCTGTCAGGCTGTGTGAGCCTGTGGTGTCGGGCCACCCAGGGGATGTGAGCGGGGAAAGCAACATTGGAACCGACAAATCTCATTTCTTTAAAACATACTTGTGTGTCTTTTTGGGAAGAACTGAGTGTCTCATCGCAGAAAACACTGATATCGGTCAGATATCACATACTCAGGGTTTGCTGTAGCAGTCACAGCCTGTAGTTGAGGTACTGGCTTTTTGAAGGTGTTTTGTTTTCTTACAAAATGATTTCAAATAGGACTCTGAAATACTAAGTCATAAATTTTCAAGTATAGATGTATGGTGGGAAGACCCTGGGATATGCTCATGCATAAGAAATGGAAAATTCCTGCTCGGTACTGGAAGGGGCACTTTTTTGGTAGCAGAGAGCCTGCAAGTGAAAAATACGGAATCGTATTTCTAGGTGGAATGGCAGAAACAATGTAAACCTGAATGGATGTTAATAACACTCATATCCAGAACGTTCAGCCTCTCTGAAAGATTACTGTATGTACATTAATGTGATATTTGAGAAGCGTGCATGTCAGCTGAAATATACTGAGCTGCCTAGATTGTATGGTGGCTTGAGTATTTGAAAGAAGTGTTGCTGTCTTGGATGTAACATGGATGCTAGGTTCCTTCTTTCCCAGCTGCTCTGTTGCTAGCTGATCCTGGATGCTGCTTCTTTCTCTTCCTCCATAGGAAGTCCAGCAAAGAGGCAACCTGGGCTCAGGGAGTGGAAGGGAGAATTACTGAACACAGATCTTGTTTTTTTGCCTGATGATCTTTGTTGTTAAAACTTTCCTTGGTCGATTTGTGAGAGGTCTTATTTTTTTGTGTCTATCTTGATCCGTACTGGCTGATTAACAGTGTCTTTATATTGTTGCAATGGCATCCCAAATAATTTGTAAATCCTTTTGTTTGATTTCAGCAGAGAAAAACTATTGTTGCATTAGCTGAGAGATCATTTTTTATTCAGAGGTCTGAACCAGGCACGACACTGACTCCAGCACTGGATTGAACATAATGAATTTTTGTTCTGGAGCATCCAGTCCCCAGTTGATATCAGAGTCTTATTTTCACTGGAGTTGGTGTACTTATGAAGAAAAATCTGTTGTTCTGCAGGTTTCAGAGGACTCCAGGAAAGGCTGAGGAGTGTGTGTTGGAGCTCCCATTTAGTCTGAAGAGTGGTAGGTCAGGAGACAAGGCTGCAGCATGTCCGCAAGATGAAATCAAATTTAGAGTATTCACAGGAATATCGGAGACAGTGAGGCTGCCAGGCCAGGTTGTGGCTGGAAAAGAGCTGCTCCCTGTGTGTTACAGTTACACAGTGTGTAGAAGATACACTTGATGCAAGTGCAGAAGACCTCCTTCCCCCTCCAGGGCGCTGGTTCAGTGCTCTCTCACATGACTGCAGCTTCCAGAGAAGTTACAGCAATTTACCTATTTTTGAGACATTCGCTTCTCTCTTAAATTTTGTGGCCTTTGGTCAAGATTGTTGAGTATTAGGGACCTGTTCATGCAGACAGATACATTCCTTCAAAATACAGACCAAGCAGATTGTCACTGAAAGGAACCATGTTAACTTGAACAAATGCTCTAGGCTGCATGTGGTATGTGACACAGATGAAATAATACATGTGGTATTTCTGTTTTCTTTCAGGTTGTGCCAAGGAATAAGCCAAGAAAAAGCTTTGTTTTATCCTAGCATGGCAAATGAAGAAGATGATCCAATTATACAAGAGGTAAAAGTGCATTGTGGCAGCAGTGATTGTACATGAGAATTTTTTATTATTTTTGTTATTACAGTTCCCAGCGTTCTTACATTGCTGAAACAATGTGTCATCAACATCAGTGGTTGTCCTACAACCAATGGCTGGCTCTGTGCAAAGAATTATGTTGTATAGGCCAAGTGTATGGCTCATGGCATCTTTGTTGGCAGAGTCAGATCCAGCTAGGTTTTTCACCCTTTGTAATCTTTCCATGGCAGAAGAGGAACCCAGGTGGGGAATTTGGTTCTGCCATTGTGTGCTTCCAGTGACTCTATTGCATGTCTCGGAGCTGAAAAAAATGGAATACTTTGATGAGTTAATATCTGTTAAACATGAAGCTGCAGTGTTTCATGCCTTCTGCTGAAATAAGCAGTTATATTCTGAGTCTGAGCTTCTTTAAAGGACTCCTGTGTCCCAAGGAGTAGCCACAATGTGTTGTCACTTGATGTCTGAGTTTGCACACCAGAAGTACAAGGAAGGGCAAGTCCATAAGAAGGAGAAAAGCCACGTGAAAAGGAGTGGCAATTTTAGAATTGTATCTAAAATGGCAGCTTCCATATGTCTTATTCATGAAACATCTGTGCATTTTCAGTTCTTGTGGACAAATGTAAGTATTGAACCAGGTTGGGGATGTGGGTGTCTCTTGTCTAATTTAGAAAGATTTTATGCCAAAATACTAATAATGAAGTTACCTTTCAATCGTGCTGCCAAAGTGAGAACTTCCTCCACTTCTATAATTGTGATAACAGATTTGCTTCAGCTCCTTGGAGGAAAAAAATCCTCTTTCACATTTGCTTGCCAGGTTTCCTTAGAGAGGAAGAACAGCTAGAGCCACTGTCTGCCCTCTCTTCATAGTGGATTTTTAGGTTTGGTTTTTAAAAAGGCCAACTGCAGAATTTCATGTCAAAGTCAGCAGCGAGGAGACTTTTGACAGGAGAGTCACGAATATGTTTTATGTTAGAGTTTGTAATGAAAAGCTAATATTGTCAGTATTTGAGCTCTAAGGATTATACTTTTATTACAGTTGGCGTCTGATGAAAGTTGTTTTGCTTTTCAGATTGACGTGTTCCTGGCCAGAAGTCTCCTGGAGAAACTCTATCTGTTTCAGGTATTTCAGCTAACTTTTATGCAATGATGGTTTGTTTAAAATAAATGCAAAGAGCAGCAAGCTTCCTTAATGCTTCAGCCTGCCAAGGTCTTGGATGTAGATGTTTCAGTTCAGAGTCAGGAGTGAGCACTGGTTGGTGCTGGGCTGGGAGTGTGCTGGAGTCCTGGCAGCTCTAGCAGGATGCTGCTGTGGCTGGGAGGTTTCACTGGGATACCACACCCTCAGCATTCCCAAAGGGCTCAGAAGAGAGACACATGTGTCTAAACCAGGGTCTGCTCTCCTGCCCAGCAACATGTCCTCTAAGCTAACACTTGTGTAAACAACAGATATTTTACTTTTAATAACTCGCCGATATTTTACTTTTAATAAGTTTCCAGAGAGCTAATGCTGGTGAATGAGATTTTGTTTTTCTGCTGTACTAAAGTGTGGGACTGTTTTCCTGTGTTACAGTTTATTGTGGTGTGTGAGGGGCAGGAAGGGGGTTATGTAGTGGCAGAAGCAGAGGACTGGGAGGAAAACAACAGACTTTCTAGGTCATGCTCCCAAATCCCCTGATGACTCACAAATCAGTCAATTAATTCCCTTTCTTGGTGTATTGTCTCTGAGATCTGGCAAGTGGACCTACATGTGAGGGGACAGGGGAAATTGAGTTAATTTCTGTGAAATTCTTTGATCTCTAAGTGAAGAGGGGTGTGTGAAACGATCTGTTTTGCAGTATCCCATTCGCCCAGCTTCCATGACCTACGATGATGTTACACATTTATCAGCGAAGATAAAACCAAAACAGCAAAAGGTTGGTCATCATTTGAGTCCAGTCTGTAAAAGTTGTTTTATAATGTTCAGAATGTACTTAAGAAAAGCACATTATGCTGTAAAGCTGTTCTAACCATGCAGCTATTTGAAGGACCAGATCTCTGTACTTGGAGGTATGGGCAGTCTTTTATTGTGTCCGTAAGGTGGAGTTTAGAATAAGAGTAGTTTATAAATCATCGTGGGAAAGCCAGTATTTTAATAGAAAATAGAGTAATCACTCAGGGAAATGTAGTTACTAATGCTGATTCAATCTGTGGATTCTTGTGTGAGTACAGCTTGATTTAAAAGGTCTTTATCTTTACAGTATTCAGAGAAGGGTTGAAGAAGGATTGAGCCTTGGAGCCATGCTCTGTTTTTCAGTGTCAGTGCAAGTCTTGATTTCTCTCTTGCCTGACTGAATCATCAGGAGTCCTTTTGAAATCAGTGGGGTTGTACAGGTAGTTAAAGTATAGCCAAAGTCAGAGTGATTGCACTTGCTTCCAAATGTGTCCCAAAACTGTGGCTATTATTTTATAATGCCTTATTGAAGAACTGCAGCAGTAGATGTCTGTGTTACTAGAATTTGGTTCTGGGAAATGATTAAGGAGAGTGCTTCACTGAACTTTGGAGCTAGGATGCATGTTTTGCTCAGGGAGTCTTCTATTAAAATTAGCAAACATTTGCACTGTAAGCCCTGTGCAGACCTTTGTAAATATGCTGTCTCATCCAGGGACTTGAAACTAGTTCAGTTTATGAATAACATAAAGGGGAAATAAAAATAAATCAGTAGCTGTGATATACAAATTTACAAGGACTTTGGCACACCCTGAGGAAGAATATATGTTGTATTGTCATAGTATATAAATGGAAGTGTTATGTAGGAAAATACTTATCTTTGAACATTTGTCTGAAGTTTAAAGTTTAAGGGGTAGGAATAGTTCTCCTTGTAAATAAAGGCTTGGAGCTTGTTAGAGTGCTCTGACAAGTGAAAGTCAGTGCTCAGTGCTGCAGTCTCGAATTAGCAGAATCGAGGCCTTTGCCTCTGAAGAGGACAGAGTTACTTCATATTCTTGGTAGCCAAACCAGAGGGAAATACATCTTGTGAGTGATTCTGAATGGTTCCTCAGTGATGGGGAGGCTTGAAGGAGTTTGCTTGTTCACTTGATCTGTACTGATAAGTAAATTGGACTGATAATGTACTAGAAGGCATCCAACAAAGTGAAAGTGTATTTCAGGGTTGCCTAAAGAACTTTGTTTTTTTCTGATCCCATTCATTTACACAGGAGTTTAGCTATGTCCAGCTTGTTTAGATGACCTCACTGTACAAAACCCCATCTATGTGCTGCTCAACTCTACGTGTGAGATTTGCCCTCTGGATTTGAATGATGCTGCTTATGTATTTAAATTTGCTGTAAACCTGTGGAAATGTTAGGAGGTGTGGGTTTGGGTTTTAATTGATATGTTTGGGGTTGTGCCATGGTAATTAGTTGTCTTTCCTCTGATAATCTTTAGGTTGAACTAGAAATGGCCATTGATACTTTGAATCCTAACTACTGTCGCAGCAAGGGAGAGCAGATTGCTCTCAACGTGGATGGCACCTGCACAGATGAAACAAGCACCTATTCCTCGTAGGTGTCCTCTCTGCCTTCCTTTTCTTTTTGTGGTGAGCACAGATATCTGTATGTCCATCAGGACTTCAGGGAGAGGTGAGAACAAGTGGCTGTGCAGTCACAGGGGCTGCTTTGAGCACTGTTATATAGCAAGGATTCGTGGGAGTGACCTACATCTTTTGGGGTGTGTCACAAACTCGGAATTGCAGACAGAGGTGATGTGTAAATATCTGCTGCAGCTGTTGATAGCCCATGTTGAGAATTAGTGGTTTCAGACCTTTAACACCAGCATGTCACGTTGCCTGTGGAATGCCACCTCACTGCCCTCCTCTGTCTGCAGGAAGCTGATGGACAAGCAAACTTTCTGCTCTTCCCAAGCTGCCAGTAATGTTTCCCGCTATGCAGCTGCTGTGTATAAAAAAGGTACAGTTTTTTTGCTTAACCTTCACAGTTAAATGAAACACGCTCATTTCAGGATTAAGATAAGATCTATTTGATCTTTTTTTTTGTCTAGGTTTTAATTGACTGATGTGTCTGTAAAGAAAGTAAAATCTTTCCTTATCTGTGTCCCAAGAGTCCTTGAGTAGGCCTAGCAAGATTGTAAATACTGTTTGAGAACACCCTGTGTTTGTAGATGATGGCCTGGAATAATACACATTTGTAGCATGAATTTATCATTGTTATTTATGTTACTAACTTCATCTGATTTTGTCTGTCTCATTTTCCTGTTCAAAACTTCTTGCCCCTCTCTTGACTGCCCAGGCCATCACAAAGTTTTTGTTCTGGTGGTTGTTTGAGATGACAATATATAAATTGTTTTCAGTGATGGCTATTTTACTGGGAGTCTCCTGAACTGTGGGTCATGCCTGAACCAGAATGTGGCTCTCTACAAGATACGGTTTCAACACAAACGGAAAAGTAACAGAAACACATCTTGGTCTTTCATATTCCTTTGAAATTCTGAACACTGGATGAATTTTTCACTTCAATCCCTTTTTGTGTTTTACTGTATTAAATATTTATGCTCAGTTGAAGCTGTGGCTTTACAGAGACAGGGAGATAATGAAAAGTTCTGTACTTGTGCAGTGGAAAAAATCCATTTTAACCAATGTAAATTCTCTTTCTTAGGTGAACTTCACCTGACTCCACTACATGGAATTCTTCAGCTGAGGCCAAGCTTCACCTACTTGGACAAGGCTGATGCAAAACACCGAGAAAGAGAAGCTGCTACTGAAGGTAAGTGCTCTCTGAGTTGTGTTTTCTTTTGGGAGGTGAGATACAAGTTCTCTCTATAATTTTACTGGTAAGAGTCATTCTGTTCTGAAGGTGTTTATTCTGACAACACAGTAATTATTAGGCCATTTCTCAGATTGTTTTGCTGATCTTGGTTTTTTTACCTAAATGCTTTTGTGGGCGCAGCGTAGGGGAATGGCAGAGGGACGGGAGGTGGTGGGTAGTGACAAAGGGGAGTGGTGAGGATTGTGTCCCCACTGCCACTGAAAAACTCATGGCAGCAGGGTCTCCTACCACAGGAGCAATGTGATGCTGTCATACATGGCATAGTTTGGCAAGCTGGGATTAAACCCATGGATATGGAGTTCCCAGTGTGCTTTCTTCCTGCATGGGCCCCCAGGCAGTTACAGACTGGCTTTGGCTCTTGTACTGCAGGGTGTGTTTATTTTTATATTTTTTGACAGGTGGTGATTCATCCCAGGATGAAGCTGAAGATGATGTTAAGCAGATTACTGTATGTCCACATTTTCCTTTTTAATGCTGGTTCAGGCAACAGTTCACAAGAAAGTTTAACAATTCACAGCCAAAGAAAGGACAGGAAACCTCAGCCAGTCCTGGTGACCTTGGGCTTGGGAGGGGGAAGCGAGGTGAACTCGCCCTTGTTGCCCAAGCATAAAGATGGCACTGAGAGCAAGGAGTGATTCATTGAAGTTAGGGCCTCTAGCTTCTTACTGATGTACTAAATAAGTAATGCAGGTGGGGGTTTTTTTCCAGGGTTTTAGGACTGTATTTAATGAAGCCCAAATCTTTTAGGTACGATTCTCCCGCCCTGAGACTGAACAAGCTCGTCAGCGACGTGTTCAGTCCTATGAGTTCCTGCAGAAGAGACAAGCAGAAGAGCACTGGGTTCATCTCCATTATTATGGCTTGAAGGTAGGTGTGTGCTGGCTACTGAGGAGGCTGCCTCAGCCACATCTAGAACTGTTTTTTATCCAGGCCCGTGGGAATCAGGGAATCATCAAAAGATAACAAAAAAGAGGAGATCTGTAGGCTGGAACAGACCCTGCAGTGCTCTGTACCTCCTCTCCTGGATAATGCCTTGGGGTCTCCACACTGGAAAAGGTTCAAAACTGAGAGTTGGACAAACATAAAGGGGGAGTTGAGTGTAAGAATCACTTGGGTCTTGGATTATGAACTGGACTTTGTCAAAGACTTGGGAAACCCAGTCAGTTGAGTGTGAGAAATCCCATCTGTCTGACTTGTGCATTTCTGTCAGGAGATTTCAAAGTCATAGCAAGAGAAATGTTCCCACATCACATGAGCATCTATGAGAAAGTGAAAAAAGAACATCAGTTAGTGAGGTGGAACACTTGAATGGTGCAATAATGAGTTTGGAATGAGAAATCCAGCTCTCTGGCATTTTGTATGTTTTCAGTATGTGACATTGACTCCTGTTTCTTTCCATCTCTCCAGGATAGCCGTTCTGAACATGAGCGCCAGTATTTATTTAGTCAAGGTCATGGCCTTGCTGAAAACACAGAATTAATTAAATCTCCCAGGTAATGGTTTGATGCTTTCCTACAGAAATGACATTAATTTGTTGGGATTGTTTTCAGAGTAATAAGCAGGTATATTCTTTAAAAGTCTGCTCTTTGCAAATTCTATTCATAATAAAAATTGAATTGTTAAAAAATATACAGAAACAAACTAATTTTCATCTTATTGAGGTTGCTTTCTTGGTTTCCCTGTACTCTGAGATTAAAACCTCTTGTTTTCACTTGGAGTTGTAGCTTCTTGTATGTTATCACAACCCTACATTACTTAGATTGTGAATACTGCAAAGGAAAATTAAAACAAAAGCTCATTCTGGAGCAAATAACTTCCATTGTTAGCAAATCTTAGAAAACTTCCTTTTGCCATTTGTGGGGACAACTGAAACTACTTGAAGTGTGTTTGTGTCTGTTTCTTGATGACTGCAGCTCTACAGGAGCCTTCCCACAATGCAGTCAAGGCTTCCCTGTCATCTGATACAGCCAGGGCCCAAATGTAAAGTGGCAGAGTCTGGCTCTGGTTAATGGTCTAGGTGTGTTTTTCCTAACATTTAACATCAGTGGATCAGTGATGGGTGTTCTGAGGAGTCTCTTGGATGTGATTCTTTCTACCATAGACACTGGTATTTGCATGGGTGGGACAGAAGTTTTCTTGCTGCTGGCCTGATTCTCTCTGCCTGTAGGTCTTCACATGAACTTTCTGACTGCTGTGTCAGAGCACCTGTGTTAATGTATTTCCTCATGCAGATCCCCTGTGGGCACCTCTGCTGTACAGAAGAGCTTATTATGACTCACATTTACTTCATACTTTCTCTTTGGGCAGATGAATGTCAGTAGTTTTTACTTGTACTGAGTTTATAGAGGAGATGGGAGTGGAAGGGAGAGCTCTTTTCAGGCTGATGTTTGTTTTGTATATTCACACAAGCAGGTTTGCTCTAAGTGAGAAATGACTGTACTTAAACCTGGGAAGTCCCAAGACAAACATTTTTAAGGATGTGTTTCCTTTTCTTCTAGTGAATATTTAATGATGCTGATGCCTCCAAGCGTAGAGGAAGAGAAGTAAGTGTTTGTACATAATGTTCAAAGTCCACATTGGCTGGATGCTCCTTTTCATGGCCTGCAAATCTGTTTGTTTATCTGCAGTGACAAACCAATGGCTCCAAGCAATGTGCTTTCTATGGCCCAGCTGAGAACTTTAGCCCTTGCTGATCAGATCAAGATCCTGATGAAGAATGGTTTGTAGCTTTTGTAATACATTTGCACTTTACTTTCTGACTTCTAGTTGCCCCAGATAAGGTGGGGCAGTATTACCCCAGTATTACCAGTTCTGTCACCCCACCAGACAGACTGTCTGGCTCTCTCATTCTCTGAAGAACTGAACTCCCAAGCTTTTCATTAAGAAGAGCAGTGACAGCTGATCTGACTGCTGATCTGTGTATTTGCAGTCAATTTACTCTCAGAAAAAATTCTAATTTGTTGATAGCTTTCTGGATACACTTATTTCAGCAGGTGTCTCCTGGAATGTGGGGTCCAAGTGTGTACAACCTGCACTTGGGCATTTTCTGGGAAGTTTTCAGCAATACACACCTCATGAGCATCATTTTTGTCTCTTCAGTTACTATCTGACAAGAGCAAATCCTGAGGATTTTGCCTCAGGAGCTTCCTGCCTTGTCAGGTATCTCTGTTTCCAGATATTACCAAAGGCATAGATTTTCTTTTAGTTATTATTGTACTGATACGTTAATTTATGACTAGTTAAGCCAGTCAACTTTGACACAACACTAGGAGATGCTTTTAGAACTGATGATGCCTATAGCACAGGAGGGAGACTTAGTATAACTTAGGCCCTTTTTTTTCCCCTAAGTTAGATCTTTGCCGTATAAATTGTGTTTGCCTTGCAGTGAAGGTGATGCCGTTCGCCAACCTGATGAGTCTGCTGGGCTCGGGGACCGACCCCACGGCAGTGCTGCGCTGCGTGCAGCAGGTGGCGCTGCTGGTCCAGGGAAACTGGGTGGTGAAGAGGTAGGGCCCGGCTTTGTCCGCGGGAATGCGCCGGGACCGCGCCGGGACCGCACCGGGACCGCACCGGGACCGCACCGGGACCGCACCGGGACCGCACCGGGACCGCGGGCCTTGCGTGCTCCGCCCTGCGGCCCGAAACACCCGCGCTCCCAGCTCGGCAAACCCTTGGTTTCATGTGGGCTGGTTCTTAGTGCAGTGAGCTATGCAAAATCCAAAGGGTTGAGGTGGAAGGATAATGCCTTAGTACCTACGCCAGGTGGAATTACGGCTGAGCAGGGGTGTGATCTGTGTGTGCGTCTGAGTTAACTGCCCGGTTTTTTATGTTGTCTGCACTTGTGTTCTTTTGTGAGAGAGCTGTTCTGAATTTTTGTAGAGATTAGCGTCAAATATAAACACAGGAAATCAAACCAGTGTCAGCTCTCTAGCATTTCTTAGCAAAATTCAGTCCAGTAAGGATCTCTGTGCAGTGTCCTTGTTGTTCATCAGAGGATGTTGCTCTTGTCAGCTGAAAACTACCCTCTGGAAGGCATTACCCACTTAATAAATCAAGCATGGGGTTACTGAGTGTAGCATATGAATTGGATTCTGTATCATCCTCCTGTTTATGAGGATAAAGCATCCCACTGGGAGTTGAAGTCTAAAATGCAGTATGATTTTTCTTACCTGGGTGGAGCCCTGCATGCAGAGAATTACAGTCTCTGGCATAGCTGTCTGTGTTAAGATGAATGGCATCAGCTACCAGTCTAAGTGTGCCAGCAGGATGTTTCAGCTATTGTGATGCAGGCCTGTATTTGCAATGTGACCAGCTTTTACAGCAAGGGGGACCTGCTGTCCCTCCAGTTGTTACAGGAGGAAGCTGGAAACAAGCAGAAAGACAGTACATTAGCATTCAGGTTGTTCTTAGGTTATAACTGATTCTTTGCTACTAGTCTGAGGAGGATGTGTGTATCTCTAGTGGTGTTTGGGCACAGAGCAGCACATGAGCACATCAAAGGTTTGAACAGAGAGGGGACCCATTTCTTTGGTCTGGGTAGGATCAAGATCATGAGCCCAAGTTGCTGTGGGGCTTTGGAAAGCGTGGTGACACATGCCATCAGCTGGCCCTGCAAGCAGACAAGGACACAGAATAATGTTGGTCTTGGGGCTGTTTGTTCGAGTACAACATTTTGTAATATTGTTCTGTTAAGCCCTTGATTGCTGGGAAGGAAATAAAAAACTCTTGTGCCTCTACATCAGCATTTTGGCTAAATGCTGCCTTCAAGGCTGCATACCAGGTTAGCCTAAGCACTTCTTAGGATCCTTCTGGTCTTGTTTACATGTATCTAAGGGAGGGTGGGATTTGCAAGAACAAAGCAGAGCTTGTAGCTGTGTTGCACACACCTGCTTGCCACGAGGCTGTGCTTTGCTGGTCTAGGCCTTTCTGCTGTAGTGTAATTGCAGTGGTGTAATTACACCTATATTAATGCCTTTAATGAAAACCATGCTTTAGCTAAAGGTATAATTTAACTGCAGAACAGGGAGGGCATGTTTATTATGTTAATCTTCACCAATGCCATTTTTCTGGAGTACCTAGTAACTAATTCCTCTTCCTTTTTAATTAACAGTGATGTCCTCTACCCAAAAGATACTTCTAGTCCTCATAGTGGAGTTCCTGCAGAAGTGCTCTGTAGAGGGAGAGACTTTGTTGTAAGTATGAAAGTGTTGCTTTTAAAGGAAAGCAAAGGTGGTTTGCTTGAGAGGCCACAGCATTGCAAAACTCTGCTGCTCTGCTGCAGTAAGGTGTTTCCTCCAAGGAAGTTGTGTGTGCTTTAATCCTGAAGGTGTTGTTACAAGTCTGGCATGGGAATGTTGGTGTAGGCTGACATTGTGTCTGGCTGGCAGGTTCAGATCATCTGTCATTAGCAGCATTTATCCCTTTCTAACACATGCTGTAGAGCCACTATCACATTGCCCCCACAATGTGGGGCTTACAGAACAGCCAGGACTGGATAATAAAGTGCTTGTTTGTCCAGCTCTGTTTCTGTGGGCTCAGGACCGAGGGCTCAGGAGGGCAGTGTGGGTAAGCCTTGTGCTCCCTGAGCATGCACTGTTGATCTTTAAAAAGGACTTTATTCCCTAGGGCTGCTAATCAGTGAAAGAACTTTGTTCCCAGGCACCTTTTGTGAGCAGTAGCTGCTCATGGAAGTTGAAATGAATATGGGTCTTGTAAACACACACATAACCACAGCAAAAAGGAACAACCTCTGCATTGTGTTTATTTTCACTAACCATGGAAAGAATTAAGTTCCTAAGTGGTTCCTAAGTTCATAATCAGTTTATGCCTTCCGCCCCACCATAGCAAATCTGATGAGTGCACAGCTCTCATTTTTTTCAGTTAGGCCTGACTGTTTCTGCAGCTTGTTCATGAGATTTAGCTCTGAACAGGAGATTGCTGTGCAAGAGACTTTAAAGGTGTTACAGTACTACTCTAGGATCAAACTGATGGTGATTGAAACTGACTTTTCATTGTGTCTTGATGTCTGCCCAAGGCACTGCCATATGGAGACCTGGATTCAGGTGTGACCCAGTGACATAAGTCTTTAGGACACAGCAGATTAGGTGACATGGTGTAAAGTTCTGGGAAACAGAATTATTATGCTCAGTAAAGTGATAGTGTTTTAACAATTAGAATGAAAAGATAAATTACTTTCATTTGAGTTATGTCAAAAACACCTTGCTTGAGAAATGAATCTGTGCTGATCTTAAGAAAAAGTAATTTGCTGATTAGTACTACAACACAGAAGAAATTAAAATATTAGAAAATAGAAAGTGTCGATATTTCTGGCTTTCAGACAATGTGAAATATCTGGTTATAACACTCAGAAATACTACATATTGCTGTATTGCATCTGTGGAGAAAATGTTGTAGCATAACGAGTGAACTTTATATCCCTGGCTATATTTGTGTAAAATAATTAATAAGTTCAAAAAACATTTATGGACTTCTTGTGCTTTAAAACAAGAAATGCCCTGCACCCTAAAGTGAGTGGGGTGGATTTGTATGTTTGTGGGCAGAGAGAAGCTGAATGGGAGAGAAGGAAGCATGGATGACGTTGCAGGGCAGGAAGAAATTGTCAGTAATGAGATTTTGAATTCTTAACGACATTATTAATACACACAGACTAAAAGAGGCTGTAGCCTGTTTAAATAGAGACAGGAGGAAATGAAAGGTCATGTTCAGGCAGTGTTCTGCCCAAGTCCTGTCAGCCTGCCCTCAGCAGCTGCCTCTCAGGATTTGGACCTCAGGAGCTGCTCTGCGGAGCACCCACCTGTCCCTTACCTGGGTGTGAGTGACAGGACATCTTGGCATAACTGTAAGTGACTGTGATGGGGATGGAAGAAGGGCATGGGCACTTTTAGGGGCTCTGTGCTGCTGAAAGGCAACAGTCATCAGCCTCTACAGACCCCTTAGTAAAAGGGCATGGAAGTTTCTCTAGGTTGATGATGAGGTACGTGAGAAGCTGAGCCTCAGGTGTGACTTCTGGGGTCCCAGCATCACTGCAGTGGGGTTGTTTTTTTGTTTTGAAGCTAAATGGAGTCTGAGTTCAAGAGATTTCTCATAGCTTTTGTAGTTATAGGTTCACCAAGGCACACCATGGACTCTTGAAGCTTTTGGTACTGTGTTCATGGCCATTTGTGGACAGAAGGGGACAGAAAATGTTTTTCCTCTACCTGGCTGAGAATCACTTGCACATTCTTGAAAGGAATGGGGGTTCTGTTTTTCTGGTAACATCATCGAACAGGGTTTTTACTACAACTTCAGCAAAGCAGCTACATGCAGTTACGAGGTTTTTCTCTTTTGTTCCCTTCCTAGATGTGGAAGTTCACACAGGACCGCTGGGTTGTGAGAAAGGAAGTAGCAGCAGTTACAAAAGTAAGTGGAGCTTTTTTTTCTTCCTAAATCAGAAGTTGGTGATAAGTTAGCTGAGTGCTGCTGGGCATTGTGTGGGTGTAGGCAGTGGATGCTGCTTCCACCCTTTCCTCGGGGTCACGGTGCCTGCACTGCTCTCCATTTGGAACAGGTACAGATACATACCCTTTCTAGAAACATTCTGAGCAGCCCCCACAGTTTCCACAACTCCAGGACTGGCCTTGTAGCTGATCCACTGGAATGCATCACATCCTCTCATCTGTTCCAGTGCAAAACTGGGCACAGTTTGTATTGAGCTGACTGAAGGTGCTTACACAGCCCACAGAGGCTGCTCTGCTTTGGGTGTGTTACAGAAGAACAGCTCTTCTGTTGGTATTTGCCAGTTGTCAATATTCAATAAAAGCTTGAAAGCTACTCAGGCACCTGGACATTCTGTTAAAAGTGGCTGATGAATGAGAAACATTAAGTAAAAAGGACCAAAAGTTTCTTGAAATGCAGTAAATGATAAAACACAAGTCAGTTTATGCACAGACCATCTATTTTTGGAACGTAAGATCCAGTGCTGCTTAAAAGCTGGGCATGTTGTAGGTGTAGCACGTCTGGCCTGCAGCTCTGAAATAAGATTAACATTGTAGAATATGCTTCTCTTCCCCGTAGAGTCTTTTCATCTCAGTTTGGAAACTCCCTTTTCTTCACAAAACATGCCGTGAGCTGTTTGACTCTGGGGTGATTAATCACTGCTCTCTGAAGTCCTGTGCTTTTAACAGTGTGTGAAAGTGTTGGTGCTGCAGAGAAGGATGAGTATCTCTGACTTAGCTGGGTGTGTGTCCATGGAGGTGCCCCACGTACACCAAATCAGCCCAGCTTCCCTGCCTCGTGGCACAAGAGCCATTGCTGCATATGTCCTATGTAAATTGGCTTCCATGTTATTTATGGTTTTTCTTTTTCTTTCAGCTTTGCCCAGAAGATGTGAAAGACTTCCTAGAGCACATGTCTGTGGCAAGAATAAACAAAGGTTGGGAGTTCATGCTCCCTTACGATGAAGACTTTGTTAAGAAGCATCCAGATATAGTTCAGAGGCAACAGATGCTGTGGATGGGCATTCAGGCCAAGTAAATGACTTGTTGTATTTTGGGGAATAAGCTAAAAGCAGAGAAAACTATCTAGTACAAAGGTTCTGTAGACATTGGTAGATAATTTGTTCTGTATTGTCTCCAACTTTCTCCTTCACAGTCCCAGGACAGTGATGTGGTGGAGGGTGTTACTGTGTCACTCAAGTCATTCCTGGTTCTTGGCTCCCTAGAGAAATGGAATGTTTTAGCTGATGGCGTGGCTGCATGCAGACATAACAACCTAAACTGTCCTGGAATATTGTGTCTTTGTCTTTCAGATTAGAAAAGGTCTATAATCTCTTAAAGGAGCACTTGACACCAAAGAAACAAGAGACACAATCAGGTAAATGAAATTGCACTTGGATCATCTTAAAGCACATGCATCTATGCATCCATTCATCCGTTCATATTCCTGAGTGATGTTTTGGAGTTCCTCTCTGGTTTTGAATGTGATGGGGACTCATCTTGTTGAATGTTTTTTCTTCCTTGCTGTTTTCTCTGGGCTGTTTGAGACAGATCTTGGTCTGTACCAACGTCACCGATGTTGGGGTGACACCAGCTACTGTGGCATCCTTGTAGCAGAGCAGGGAGGAGTCTGTGGCACTGGGGACTCGCTATTTGTCATTGTAAAATCAGCTGGTTCTGTTATCCACTTGCTCATTTAAGGCAGCTTGTGGGGTGTAAGCAGTTTCTGAGGGGAGGACAGACAGGGCCAGTGCTCAATTCTCACCTCTCAGTTTAATGTTAATGCAGCTTAATGACCATGAGGTGAATTTTACTTCCCTGATTTGCACGGGGCTCTCTGGTGTGGTTGAGGGCCAGGCAATTACTGGAGAATGTGTTTGGCAGGAGGCTGTAAGGAGGTGTGAAGCTGTCACTCTTTCACATTCTTCTCCACCATGGATGCCAGTGAGAATATTAAAATAGCTGCTCCATAATCCTAAAAGACTGAAAACTTGAGATTCCAGAGAGTTTTAACTGGACATTTGGCTCATTGCCAGGCACTGGATCGATTGAGGAGTATAAGCAGAGCTGACAAAGGAGCATATGAATCCATTTCAATACCCTGTGTCTGATCTGCTTGGAAGGATTAGGTGTTGGGTTATTTGGAGAGGATTAGTCAGACTAACAGCAGAGAAGATAACAGCATGTGTGCTGGGCATGCCTTTGTCTTAAATACTGCACTCCTTGCTTTGGCACTGAGACTGGATTCCTGTGCTGCCAACACATCCCTTGCTTTCACCTTTGGATAGCTGGGTGTGGAGAGGGGAAGAGGTGTGGAATTACATGGGAAAGAACTCCCTCCTGTCTCTTTCTCCCCATTTCTGGGTAATAACAGTAAGAAGAGGGTCTCAGCCTCTCATGCTGTGCACTTCATGCTACAGGGATGTTCAGGTTCATTCTTAACCCCTCATGCTCCTCCTTGTACCTGTAGGACATCTTGGTGCTGGCTCTGGCAGTGGCTGCACCAGGCCCCACCAGGCACTAGAGAACCTAAAAAACAAAAGGAAGAGTTGTTGGACAAAGAAGCATTTGGGTCACAAGCAGAGATGTGTAAGCAGTCTGTGTCCTGGTTTCCTGATGTGTGGAAAAGGCCCTGGTGGTTGAACAAATGCACTTTGTCCTTGCTTCAGGTTCCTTGACTGGAACACCTTTCCCCAAGCATCTGGCTTTAAAAAAAACAAAGACACACTACTCTCAAAAAAACTATGAAAACCCTGCAAAATTAATATCAAATCTAATCAACAGACTGGGTTTATGCCTTAGATTTCATAAGCAGTTTCCTGGTTTTATTTCACTCTGAGCCCTGGTGAGATTTATGGTACCTTTTGTTTCTTACCAGCTCACCCGTTGCTGGTTTCTGGGGAGCAAAGGGTCAACATGGCTAAAGCAAAAGTCAAGCAGAACTATGGGCAGCTGGAGAAGGAGCTCCAGAAGCAAAAGGCAGAGATGAAATCAAACGACAGCTCGGCCAAGACGGATGTTCCCAATATCCGCGTTAAAGAGGAGCCCGTGAGCGCGGAGGAGCCGATGGATACCTCGGCCCACGAGGGCCTGAACAACGGCCTGGTCAACGGCCTGCACCCGGCCGAGGGCTCCACGGACCCTGTGAACGGCCACTTGCCCGGGGGCTGCATCGACAGGGTGGCTCAAGAACTGAAGGCGTTTGTGTCATCAACATTTAAGAAACAATTTGTACTCACCCTGAGTGAGCTTAAACGGTTGTTTAACCTTCACTTAGCCAGTCTGCCTCCGGGACATACCTTGTTCAGTGGCATTTCAGACAAAATGTTACAGGACATGGTGCTGGACACTGGCTGCAAACAGATTTTGGTGCCTGTGAGTATGTTTCTGCCTTGGTGTACTTGGGGGAAGAGGGGTTGTGGGGGGCAGTTAAACATCTGAGCTGTGAAATATTTGTGTCCTGTGCTGGTGGACCAGAAGGACCGATGTGCTTGTCCAATATTGGACGTGTTGAAGCTGCTGGAATTCTGTCTGGAGTCCTGCTTCTGGCAGGCCCTACACTCTGCTCTCTCTGCTCTGTGCATTGCTTAGTTGTCCTTGGGCTCCTTTTCGACATCCAAGGTGTTGGACCACAGTGATTCACTGTCCCACCTTGCTCCTGTTAACCTGATCTAAGGCAGTCCCAGATTCCCATCAGCTCTCCTGGAATTGCACAAGCTTCTTCCCTCGGGGACAGGGACACAGTTGGGAGAGGAAAGGTGACATTGTCTACCTGGGAGCAGCAGGGCACACCCAGCAGAGCCTCTGGGAAGCGACAAACCCCATCTGCAGCAGGTTTCCTTGGACAGTCTGTTTCCTCCTAGACTGTGCAGAGGTGTCTGTTCCTTTGTCTTTATGGAAATGCAGTCTGTGATTGCGTGAGACAGAGCAGGTCTGTGAGACAGTGGATTGCTTAGGAAAGGAAAGGGAATCTGGCATCATGGGAAAGAGCCTAAAAGGAAATTAATTTTACAAGACATCTGGCACTGCTGATTGGGTTGCAACCAGAAGGAGTTTGGAAGCAAGCAGCTGCCTTTGGGGAGAGAGGAGAAGGAACCTGTGATCTGCTCAAAAGAGCAGGAAGCTGGGAGAGCCTGCAGCATGGGAGCTGCTGGGGGGGCAGCAGTAACGTGTTCAGTCGTGTGCAGAGTACATGTTGTGACACCTGGGAACCGAGTAACAGACTGGAAATGTCACTAGGGAGAGCAGCAGTTGTGGTGCTTTCTGCTTCCTCTCCTGGCAGCTTCCAGGTCCTGGGGTGGTGCTTGCCTGGAACTGCCTCAGTGCTGGCCAGGCTCTCCCGTGCACCTTGTGTAATGTGTGTGTTTGCCATGCTGCTGGTAAATAGCTGAGGTCATTCCTGCTCTGTTACTTGGGACTGAGATTTGTTTGCTTTGGAAATTTGGGGATTTGGGAAATTTTATGTGCATGAGGAGTGAAAGTGGGATTGTTTCTTTTTCCAAAACATAAAATCCTCCTGAAGAGAGGTGGCTGGGAACTTCCTTTTGTCTGGAAAACCCTGTCACAGGATCTGCAGAGGTGCAGAAGCGGAATATCTCTTGAGGAGACTGCTGGAAGTTTTAGTTTTGCTGACTCAGAATTTACTGCAAAACTTGAGGTGTTGTGCAGGAGCCTGTAGGAGCCTGTACTGCTGTCAGCAATGTAAATCATTGCCCCCCAGTCTCCCCCTGATGCTCTGTGCAGATGGCAAAGGTGTTGGGGCTGGTTTTACTCTTTGCATGGGCTCAGACACTTTGGTGTTTCTTGATTGTTTCCCTGGACAATTTTGTCAGAACCCAACAAGGGCGCCTGAGCTCAGGGAATGCCTGGAGGGTTGTTCAGTGTGGGATTTCATAGTTACTCATTAGTTTTCTGTAATTGAAAGTGCTTTGGTGATAAAAATCAATGATCTGAGGTAATTAAAATGATGTTGTGTGTGGGGTGAAGAAGACACTCTTGGCTTGAGTGCTTACCTATTATAGAAAACATGTGGCTGAAAATGGCAATTGAAAGCTTACCTGGGGAATGCAGGATTTATTATAAAGCTGACCGACTGCACGCGGGGTATGAGATAAATAGTATTTGTGGGGAGCCAGAAGAGAGGCCACTCCAGCTGCAGATGAGGCCGTGGGGATGCCTGCAGGATGCTGTGCTTGCTGTGCTTCACAGCCTCCTCAAGTGGGAGGGAAAAGCACCCGTCAGGAAAGGGCACATCCTGGGCTGGTGCTGCCATGGGAGAGGGGACAGACTCAGGGGAGAGGCGTCCTGGGCAGGCCCAGCGCCGTGCCCGTGCCTGGAGCTGCTGAGCCACTGTCCAGCCCCACGGGAAATGTTGGTGCAGGACTCTGGCTCTGAGGATCTACACCCATTTCCTGCAGACTGGGGGGGTGGCTGGCTCCTGCCGGCTCCCTTCCCATGGCCTGTGGAGTAGCAAGGCTCTGCCCAAAACTTGAGGATATTTTTGAGGCCTCAGGAAATGATGTAACTGCTGTGGGCGTCCTGCCTGGCTGGGCTGACAGGAGGGGAGTGCAGCCGTGCACTCACAGAGATACCAATGCCAGGCTCCCAGAGAGGTGAGCTCAATAGTTTACCTTTAGAATTATTCCAGCTGATAAGGTTTTTTTCTGGCACACAGTCCCTTCCATCTGGTTTAGCTATAACGTGAGGCTGCCTGGCAGTGGCTCAGTGCTTGAGTGAGACATGTCCCAGAGCTGAGGGCTCCTCCCTGAGAGGTTCCATTTGAATGTGGCAGCCCTGGGACCTGGGGCAGCAGTTCATCTGCCAAGAGCCCTGCACTTGCTCCAGGGGTTTAGAACAGGAAGAGGCACAGGGCAAATATTTTAAAGCAGGATTTTAAAGTAGCAGAGAGCTGTTTCAAGGTGAGGCTGGAGAGATCAAGGTGACATAACCAGCAAAGGGACAGCAGATGGCAAGGCAGTGAAGCTGTTTGGCCTGTGTCTCTCTGAAGAATCCCTGATGGCATTTCCCACTCCGTGGCCAGGCTATGTGACAGCAGCAAGGAGCAGGGAACAGAAGCAGTTTGCAGAGGAAGGCTGGATGGGAGGAGGAGATTCTGAGTGTTTTTCTTCCCAACTAAGTATTGTGTTTGTTTGGAAGCCGTTTCCTCACAGAATGGCTGGATAAACACAGCTGTGTTTCAGCCATGTGGCTGAGGCAGGAGGAGTTCGCACTCCAGGGCTGTGCTGACTCACTTTCTCAAGTCCAGCAGGTTGTGCCTGAGTGCTCCCAGTGCCCTGCACTTTGCCATTCCTGCTGCAGCTGTTTTGTGGAGGGAGACTGAAGTATTTGATTTTATCTCTGCTGAAAACCTACAAGAGAGATTATTCCTCAAAAGCAAGTGTTCTTACGAGAGGAGAATTATGTCAGGTGCTGCAAGCCTGATCAACCTGAATCCTGGCTCTAAACCAAGTGTAAAACCATGTTATATTCCAGCCATTTGGACTAACCTGAGAGTCAAAGCTGCTAATCCCACCAGGCTGCTCCCACTGGACAAAACCCTTCCCCTTTGCAATAAGATCAGAGGCAGAACATGAAAGAAAATGCTGATCTTCTCACTCTGTGATGCACAAGTCTCTTGGCTGGTGTGAGGGAGGCTGGGAAGAAGGGTTTGGTTTGTACCAGCAGCCAGGATTGAGGGACTCTGGAACAATTGGGACTGGCTTGTTAGCTTTTCATAGATGATTGATTTAGGTCATCTGGGCGGTTAGCAAGGAATAAATTGTTAGTGACAGACAGGAAGAGACATGTCAGGAGTGAAGGCATATTCCAGCAGTGCTCATTAGTCACTGCTCCAAGGGGAAATGTTAAGGCAAATGGATGGGATTTTATTTTTTTAGGAGTTTGGGGCATGGAGGGGAGGCAGCTGTGTTTCTTCCAATGTGCAGGGGTGTGAGGCTTCTGCCTCAAAAAACTCAAATGTGTTTCTCTAGCTTATTAGCACATGGGCAAAAACCAAAACACTCAAACCCAGTCATTTTTGGAGCCTAAAATGAGCAAGTATCTGGTTCACTGTCCATCAGTGTTCAGTCTTCTGGGGTCCTGTAATCTGCCCCAAAGCAGAGGTGGCAATACATCAGAAGCACCTGCTTGTCAGTAATGCTGACCTGGGGTTAGTGAAGCAGGTAAATACAGGATAGAGTCAGAATCTCTAAAACCTGCCACTGTAAGTGTAAACACCTCCTGAGAGGCCCTGCAAAGCACTGGGTGCCCTCAGCTGAATACTGTTCTAGGTGGCCTGGCAGCAAACACTGCTGACAGGAAAAATCTGTGGACATCTTGCCATGAGATACCATCAAGGTCCAAGCTCTGGGATCATTCTGGTACGTGGTGGTTGATTCTCCACCAGTGGGAAGCTATCCCCACGCACAGTTAACAGGATCCCAGTGTGTCCAGCAGTTCCCTTGAAAGCCCTGCCACGGCTGGTGTGTGGCAGATGTGGCACCAGGGCCCTGTGCAGGTTGTCCCACCCTGACCAGAGCCATCAGTCAAAGCTGCCTTGGGCATGGCAGGGAGCATCTCAGGGTGCCGTGGTGCTCATCCCATTCCCTGGCCACAGGGATCTGTGTGCTGCAGGACAGGAGTGACACAGACCATGTTCCTGTTTCTGTCCTCGGGGCTGTGAGAAGGTGCTGGGCAGGACCGGGGCTGCCAGAGTCAAGTCACCCCTTCCAGTGTGGGGTAGGACAGCAGTTGGGTTGTTTCAGCACTTCTCATTCCGTGGAAACCACAGTTTTGATTCAGTAATAGGTGTCCAGGGATACAGTATCACAGAATCATTAAGCAGAACTCATTAAATAGCTGGTTATTTTTAACAGCCTCTCGTTCTCAGTTTCCTCCACAGACTGCTGCCTCACCAGATGAACTAAAGGTCTATGCACTTTGGGAAGCTGGTGACACTTACGATCAGGTAAAGATAAAATAAGTGACATTCCCAAATACATGTTTATTGAGCATTTGGCATTGTTTGAATCCATGTTTCTGGAACTGGTACATCAGGTAGTTTTCCTCTTTCCCTATTGAAGTGTCTGTTTTTCAACACCAAACTGTTTCCAGCTGAAAGGAAGCTCTTAGCTCATAACATGTTGATAATCATGTCAGTAACTAGCTCAGTAGATATTTCTGAACCTGTGAGAAGAAAGGATTCTCCAGAGCAGGCCTCACACCAGGATCCAGTCCATGGGGTTTTTTTTCCTTTTGATGGTAATGCAACATTAACCAGAGATTAATGGGGCATATCTGTTGTATCTGTTCATACTTAGAACAGGAAATGATTACAGCATATGTGAGCATCTCCTGAGTTCTAACTGCTGTCAGGAGTAAATGAGGTGAAAAGGAAGGTGCCTAAGGACCTGTGGATGGACAGTGCAATTCCTAGGTCCATGAACTAAATACATTTTTGTAGGAAAGAGGCAAGTAGTAGCCAGCCTCCTGGCTGGAGTGATGTGAACTCTCATGGAAGCATTTGAGAGGAGTAAGATGCAGCCCCTTCTTCAGCGTGTTTCTGGACCTTTGGAGGTGCCCCAGGTCACAGGACAGGTGCAGGTGTGGCCACAGGGTATGGCGAGACCCCTGTAGAGCCCTCGGAAGATGGGGCATTGCTGGAGAGCAGGAATATACAGGATTGTTTCAGGATTATGAAGCAAGAATCCTCTAATGTGGTTCAGAGAATGTTTTGTACTGACTAAGACACTTGCAGTTTTGATACAAAGAAAGATAGGAATAACTGTTCTTCTCTTTGTACTGATGATATATTTTCTTTTAAAGCATCGCCAAGTTTTGCTTGAAATCTTTTCAAAAAACTACCGAGTGCGCAGGAATGTCATCCAGAACCAACTGAGTCAGGAGTGTGGAGAGGATCTAAACAAGCAGGAGGTGGATAGAGTCTTAAAGGTAAGCTTCTGTTCAGTTGTGGGTTTGATCCAATTAATACCAGAGTTTTAGTGCTTGATTTGAGCAAAGGATTTTATTTTACCTTGAATTGACAAATAAGGATGATGGAACAGTTGTTGCTGGAATATGGACAAAGCCTGTCTCTCAGGTTATTTTCTTAAAAATGCACTTGTCTCATTCTATCTTCTTTCCCTCCAAGGGGCAATGGCTCACACATTATTTTGTATTATTGCAACAAATCTCTTTGTCATCTTGGAGCAGCAGAGAATAGAGTGCAGTAAATGTGATACTTGAGTTATTCTTAAATAATGCAGAGTTAAACACTAAGGAGGTGGGAGGGCTCTGCCCAGTGCTCTGAGTTACCTGCTGACTGCTGCTGGTTAATGCTGAAGAGCACAAGTGCCACATGTTCAGAAGGAATTGCATTTCATTCTCTAGCAGGATATGCAGCTTTGTACAGAGCAAAACCAGCAGGGAGACTAGTAGTTAACACATCTCATTGTGAATGTTTATTTGAATCCTTTCATCTGTCTTTGAAGATGCACCATTTACTTGCTCAAGAAGTTTAAGGTATAAAGTACAGACCACACAGGCCATGCCTTTAAAAGAGATGCAGGATGGCCAAGCAGAAAGTTGCCAACTAATGTAATACTTCAATCATTGTGGCTGGGCCTTTGCTCACTGTCACCCACTTCAATAAGACAAGGGCTTAAGTACTTTATTACACTGTGATCTGCAAATGAATAACAGCATCTTTGAAGAACTACAGATCTGTTGCTGTGATAAAAAGCAAACCGGTCTTGGTTGAAAGAATGTGGTCGTCTTAGTAAAATAAGCTCAGACATTTCTGCCTGCTAGACAGTATTTCCTGTGGCTGGGAGGTTTGCAAGTGACTAGATGAGCTCAAGTATCAGCTCTCCTGGAACATCTAGACAATGGGCTGGCATTAGTTTTTCATGATGCTGTTGCTGTTTAACAGATAAGCTATTTCTAGAAAAAATACCTTCTCCATAAGACATCAGGCACTGTTTTTATGTAAGTCACTCAGTCAATGGGTGACCAGTCTTGTGTTGTGCCATTTGTCACAGGAGTACTTGAAATTACCTTTGTTTCTGAAATAAAATTTAGAAGTATGATTTAATGAAATAGGAAGATTCTCTGGCTTCTTTAAGCCACAAGAGATTGGATTCCTCTTCGAGTGAAATTGGATTTGTTGACTGTATTTCCCCATCTGCCTGTGCTCATTTTTATACACAGAGGAACAGACTGACAGGGTTTGTATTTTTGCATCTGCAGATCAAGTCTGCAAACCCTCTTTCTTAGCCTCTGGGTTTGTTTTTGTGATGGACGAGCCCCAAGACTTCAGAAAGATACATGTAAGCTCCACAGCATCAGTTCTGTAGCAGTACTTGAGCCTGTGTTGAGTGGGAGGTTGGAGCAAAAGACTGGGAAGCCGTTAGCTCAGAACTCCAGAGAGTTGGTGCTCATCCATAGGAACAAGGAAATGAGCCCCAAGACAACCCACTACCTGCACTCCTTTGTGGGGGTGCTCACCTGCTGTAAGTGCAGCACACGTGCGGTCACAACGTGGTTCTGAGGTCTGACACTTCATTATCATAGAACGGGTTTCTTAAAAGGCTTCAGATCCAGCAACTGCCCTCAGTCTCCTGCTGGGTCCCACTGCTCCCCTCAGCCTCTCCCCCTGAGCTTCAGCCATGTTGACCCCTCTGTTCCCCTGCTCCTCAGCCCTCACACAACCTTCCCTCCCTCAGCTGGCTTCTCCACGAGCCCCAGCTTCTCTCCCAGGAGCCACTGCTATTCCTCGCTGCCTCGGCATCCTTTGTCCCTTTGTGGCTCTCAACTTACCCCTACTCGTGTGGAGCCGTTTGGCCTTCAGGGTGGAGATACCTTGCTCCAGGTTCATGCTGTCTCCTGTGCACTGGAGAACTGCTTGTTACTGATCACGTTTGTTGCCCCAGAGCCAGACAGTGGTTCCCAAGACTTCACAGGCTTTACAATCATAGAATCAAGGTTGGAAGAGACCTTTAAGATCATCCAGTCCAACCATCAACACAGCACCACCCCTGCAACCACTAAACCACATCACCCAGTGCCAGATCCAGATGCCTCTTAAACACCTCCAGGGACGGTGCCTCTACCACCCCCCTGGGCAGCCCCTTCCCATGCCTGAGCATCCCAACAGAGCCTTTCCCTGTCTCCCCAGGACTGCTGTGTGAGCTACGGTGGAATGTGGTACCTTAAGGGGACGGTGCAGTCTTGACAGCGGTGGCAGCGGTGTCAGGTGATCTCCGGGACGCAAGAGGAAACCTGCAGCGGGTGGCACAGCCACAGCAATGCCGTGGCCTCGGGAGTCGGGGCAGGATCTGACCTACTTTGGGGCACGTGGGCATTGCAGTCACTGACATCCCCACGCTCACAGAGCTTGCATGGCCTCCGAGGCGCGGGAGCAGCCGGGAAGGCACCGTGGGACCCTGTCTGCAGCTTGATTAATCTGGGATTTCTGGTGTATTTCAATTCTCCTTCTGTTTCGTTATTAAAGAAATAAAACCATATAGTGACACAGACATGATGGAAAATCATGGTCTAAAACTTTATTTTGTAAGTAATGCCAATAAATTAAATTTGTTTACAAACATCCCAGTTTTTGTTAAATCCCTGGATGTTCATACTTCAGTCTGAGCATTGTCATAGCCCTTGCAGCCCTCCATAGAGAGCAGGTAGTCACGTTCATGGGAATATCAGGCCTGGGAGGGGGGAACAAAATCAGTCTGTGAACTCTGTACTACATAGCAATTGTTCTCACCTGTTGTCTGTGAAATGAGTTATTTGGAAAAGTACCTACATCTGAAACATGGGGAACAACTACTGGATTTCTTCTACTGGTGTGGGGTTGGTTTGAGGGACTTTTTGCATTATTGTATGTGATACAGCGAGGTAAGTAACCGAGGGCACCCTCTGGAAGGCATCCAGCTGTCGTTGCCACACAGCAACCATGTAAAACCTCTATTTTGTGTAATTTTTAAATAAAATTTTATCTCAAAGGTCAATTCTACCCCGCCTTGTATTTGTCCAGGAAGAAATAGAAGCTGCACCTGCTCCTTTTACATCCTGAAGGCATGCAGGGGAAGGACAGAGGTGGAGGGCAGACAGCAGTGCAGTGCCTGAGCTCCCTGGGGCTGTGCAGCAGCAGGGACAGGGACCCAGCCCTGGTGCAGGCTCATCACTGAACTGATCCCACCTGCAGTACCACCAGCAGGATCTGCTGTGGGCCCTGCACAGCACCGTCACTACTGCTCCTGTTCTCTGCTGTAGCTTCCATCACATGAGAAGCTCAAGGGGATTCTATTGATTTCATCTACTTATGCTCAGAAAAGGCTGAGTTGAGTTGTTGACTAAAATAAGCAGATTAAGGTAGTTAATCCAGATAAGATTGGCTAAGAATATTGTTACCATACTTACGGTATTTCACATTTTGGGGGAAAACTGCTATTTTTAAACTGCTAAAACTCTACCTTATTTAATATGCTAGTGTAGATTATTAACTACATCAAGAAAACTGGGAGGTGTTTTATGTTCAGGCAGCCCTGTCTGGCACTGACCCAGTGGCTGTGGCTGGAAAGCTGCTCCGGGAAAGCCACACTCCGAGAGAAGCTGTGAAGAGCCAGCCTGGAGGGGTTATTGCAGAACCTGAACAGGTGAGTGCTGCAGTACAGCCAGAGCTCAGCAATGGCACAGGTAGCCAAGGGGGAGGTACAGTACAGAGCCATCAAGTCGTTCTGAGGAAATATTTTTGGTATTTTTAAAGCATAAAAATTGAATATATCAAAGTGCTCTAAATTAGCCAAAAGTAATAAACCACTGAAGATCACCAATTTAGCCAAAAATTTGGAACTGCTTTTATATGTCTTCGGCTCTTATAGGTGTGGATGCCCCCTCCCCCTGAAGTGGTGAGGAATACTGGTAGTGAGTCTCTTGTGACTGTGGTGCCTCGCTCAGTGCTCTCCAGTCTCTGAACTGGGGGGAGAAGGGTCCAGCTGGCAGGGACACAGTGACAGTTCAGTAACCTCATGGCACAACAGCAGCTTTTCTGCTTTCCCCCCAGTTGCCTCTCTTTTGAACAGCACTGACAAAAACCACAAGTTAAAACTACTTACTTCCATCTGGATTTCTACCCTAGACAAGCCTGTTCTTTTCCATATAGCATAACTTTTCTTAAATACACATTTAATGGGAACTTCATCTGAGCTATGTAGGAAAGATAGCAAGACTAGATAATGCAGGTGCCATCTGCACCAAGTTTACTGTTTCCTGATTGGCACAGATGGATATAATTACTAGTTACACATGTAGCTTGACTGCATTATTTATTTGCTTAGAAAAATACTCAAAAGATTCAGATTCCCATTTTTAAATAATTTTCAGACTGCAATACATGTTTCAGAGAATGTCCCACAACATGAAGTTTTAATACTGCACCTGAAGGACAAGCTGGACAGAGAGCAGCGTAAGGCAGCAGAGCTGCAGCAGCAGCAGCAGTTGGACTAAAGCTGAGAAACTCAACATTCCATGTCAAGTGTTTGGTTCATCGCAGCAACGCAGCAGGAAGCTGCTTCCCAACAACTGCTGGCCACACGAAGCTATGAGACCCTTTACAAAGAGAAGGATGTCACCTTTCATCATGTCTTTTTTCTCCCTCTTAATCTCTTTGTTTTCTTCACACTTTGAAGCTGTTCTAAAGAACAAACTTCTCCATGTTCTTTTTTTTCAGAAACTGAGTACATATGAATTACTATTAGGGAGTGGAAAAGGAGAGGTAGAACAAGAGCATGGTCCCCTGTTTTCAGTAGGAGATGTGCTGGCAGTGTTGTGTCCACCCTCCCACTCCCAGGCAGCATGGAATAGGTCCACAGAGGCTGACACTGGAAGCAAAAGACAAAACAATGTAAGGTTTTACCTGGCCTGTCTCCTCAAGCACTTAAGAGTTTAGAGTATGGAACATTAAAAGCTACTCCACTATCTCAGTGCTACCACTAAGTTAAACAGCTAAATAACAACTCTCTATCTTACCAAATACACAGAAAAATGTACTTTGCAGACATTCCACCAGAGAACAGTAGGTCCCAAATAACACAAAATCAATTCACAGTATCTTGCCTTAAGACAAAGTGCCCTACAAAGGAAACCATATCTAAAAAGCCACACAAACTTTACAACAAATCCTTTCTTAGTAGGAAGACATTTATACTAATCTGTGGGAGAGCTTAGTGCATGTGAAATCGTGGTATTGGCTTAAAGCAAGCACAGCTCTCCACTGCCCTGCCACAGCAAGCTCAGCTAAGACTGCTCCCTCCTCCTGGAGAGCTGAAGAGAGGCTGCCCCTAAGACAGGTCGGGGCTTTGCTTTTGGTGATTTTCTACATCAATGTAGTTACAGGGCTAGATCATCACTGTGAACCAAAGGAAAGCTTCAGTCTGGTTCTTGTGAGAGATTCAGAGTTCTTAGCTCTGTTATTTTTCAAGTGGACTAAGGAAACTACTGTCAGTTACTGCTCTAGCCAGAGAGGAAGTGTAATATGAAGTAGTAGTGTAGTATTAAGCTTTGATGTTTGTTTGCTTTACAACCACTGGTTTGTGTGACAGTGCTAAACACTAAATCTACTGCTACACAGGAACAGGGAAACTAGCTGATAACTAACTAGCTTGTTAACTACAGGGCTACCAGCCAATCCAAAACATTCATTTTGAGTGCTCAAGAAATACATCCATTTAAGGGGTCTTCTGACATTCATATGAAGTGTGTTCTTGACTAACAGATAAGGTTACGGCTGAGAGGAGAGAGTCTTGTACTTGGCTCTGTGTTCATCTATTTCTTCCTTTGTTTTTCTGATACAGCTAAAAATTTCCTTGAAGAGTGCTTTATATTCGGGAAGAGCATTTGTGGAAGAGTCACTTAGCTCTGCAATTGTGAATTCTTGATTGCTAGCTGAAAGATCATACTGGGTGTTCCCCACATTTAGGTCTTTGGAATACTGCTTCAGCGTTTGTACAGCCTTGTGTTTCAAACAATCTTCATCCATTTGACACTTCTTCAGAAGTTCCTCATATTTCACTTTCAGAGCATTGTACTGAGCATCAACTTCATTAAGTACAGAGATTCCTCGCTGCTTCACAGCTTCAGCTCTCCTAATACACGTTTCTTCATGGCCCCTGAGAATGTCTGCCCCAGCAGCGCTGCTCAGGAGACTTTCACTGCTGCTCCGTTTCAGTGCCTTCTTCTCAAGCTCCGATACTGTCAGAAGTCCATCATCTGCCAGGCTCTGACCAAGCTCCCTGTCTAAAGATTCCTTGAATGAAATGAAAAAGGATTCTGGCACCAATTTCTCTGCATTATGGAACGTGTTTTCAGACTGAAGTATCTGTCGCATTTCAGCTACTTCTGCTTCCAGCTCCTCTGCACGAGCCCGATACAAGTCTGTATCAACAAGCCTCCGTTCCAGGTCACAGTTTTCTTTCACCATAAGACTGTATTCCTCTTCCATGGTTACCCTCTTCTCCTTCTCTAGGTTCAGCTGGGCTTGCAAAACTGTCACTGCCTTCTTTAACTTCTCATTTTCTTCTTCTAGAGGACTTAGCTGACTATCCATCGAAGTAATCTTTTCTGCAAACACATGATCATAAACAAAGTACCTGCAGAAACAAAATAAGTACTATCAAACATAGGAAGTACAGCTGACCACACCTTGCAAAGTCTTCCTGTTCTGGGTAACTAATGGTGTATTTAAACTGTGTGCTAACACATCTCAGAGCACTCACAGGGGCCATTTCACTAACCTTTCCATTTAGTAACCAGAAAGAGTTTGTAAGGACCTACCTGCCATCACATCAAGCTCCCAGCTTAGGCAGAATGGCAGCTTGTTAACAAGTTTCAAGTTACACACAAGCTGATTGAATAACTAGACCTACAACTTAGTTTAAATACACACTGCCTCCCTGTAGTATGCAGTACTTTCTGACACTAATTTTTTCCATAGCACTCCACTCTTGTGACTGTTGTCACTACTGATGGTAGAAACAAGCCTCAAAATTGACAAGGCAATTCTGTAGGCTGGTATTTTCACAAGGCTTTGGCAGCTTGAAGGATCCACTTTGCTTTTGAATTGTCAAGAAGTAACTTCTTTTTGGATGTATGATTTATTCTGGAGTACTGCCTCCTTGTAGTGCTGAAGCCCAGACACATCAGCCTGCTCTCTCTGGGGAGGTGCTTCACTTTCAAAATTGCTGTCTAGGCTTGCACTTAATCTGAGCTTTTCCCAGGTGATTGTCCCGATGGTCGCACCAATGCAGTTCAGCTGGGGCAAATGGCTCTACATTTAAAAGGCAGCCCAGAATTCCAGGCACTCTTTTACTAGCTTAAGGTAAGCTTATTGCATGGATCCTGCCTTTCTTGGAAAGGAAACATCCATGGACATCCAAGGAAAGGGTAAGTTACTGAAAATATTTTGCATTTTTAATATATTTGCTTTTCAGATTATTTGTGTGTCTGCTTTTATCTGACTGAAAACATCAGGCTGCAAATTGTTGTAAGCTTTCTAGGCTACCATTTGATATGCCTGGCTGTGGGGGAGAAAGTGGAGCACCAGTACTGGTGTGCTCCAGAAGCAGGCCAGAAGCAATGGCAACACCACAGAGCACAGACACTTTGTTAGTTGTGAATATCAGATAATCTTCTGCCACCTTGTCTGATATCTGTGCTTGTGTCTTAGTTTTTAAAGGTTTGCTTAAAAGAATTTCCATATTCTTTATTATGCAAGGTAAAAAGTCTTACTGGCGAAGGTCATAGAGCTCCTTCAAACAAGAGAAACTATGCATGGATCTTGGCTGGTCAGATCTCTCATGGCTCATCCGGCCTCGTCCAGGCTTTTTCAATTCTTCTACTTGTCGTTGCAGGTCATCTATGTGTGTTTGTAGATTTTCAATAGTCTCTGTCAAACTAAAAGGTGAAAAGACCTTTAAACAAAACTAATCTTTCAATTTACCAGTATTGTAAAACACCACTAGACAGACACAGCCACCCAATAATTACACAAATACACTTGGATGCCTCTTATTGATACTATCAACTGGAAGGAGGGGATCTGTAGAAGTTTGTTACCTTAATATCTTTTGTTGTGAAGCTCTACTCTCTGCAACCAGTTTTTGATTAGTGTCTTCTAGCTCTCTTGCTGTCACATCCAGCTGTTCATAGACTTTTGCATGCTGGTCATTCATCTGTCGCAAGAGCTCCACTTGCTTTGTGAGGTACTGCAAGACAATACTGCTGTTACTGGTTTGCACTTGAAACACGAGCTACAACTGCTATTCTGCATTTTTATTCACATTCATAGAGAAATTAGTACGTTTTACAAATGTAAATTCCTGTGTTTGCTTTGGTAAGCTGAAGAGGCACTATCAGTAACTCACTCAAGAGCTTGTGTTTGTCATGGAGGTCAACCCAGGCTGATCAAGCAGACTTTTATCTGGAGGAGCTGGGTTTGATGGTGCAAGCTATCTTTATCTGTGCCCACACCTTCTGCATGGGTCTGTCCTGCAGTCATCACTAGCAGAGCCTTCAGACTTCAACACAGCCCTTAACTGGCCACTGTGCCCTAAAAGTTGCAGTGGGCTCCAACAGAAATTTTCTAACAGCGTTGACCCAACAACTTTCTTAGCATTAAAACTGAAATATGGGGTAGCAGCATCCACACTTAAATTTATTTTCAGCTGACCTAAGTTCCTCCAGTCTGAAGCAGCATTAGGTTCAGCACAACAGAATTTAGGCTGTAGTCACACTTAAGACAGTATGTGGGCTAGTATATGTCAGGAAGTATAATCAAGTTATTGAATTCACATCTTTAATTACTCACAGGGAATTATTCCAGTTACTGTAATCCCAAACAAAGGTCTACTGGCCTTTTTAAAAAAATATAGCTTCACATCAAGTATTCTCAATTTAATCTTCTTGGGTTTTACAATTAACTACATAGACTGTTAAGTTTCCTGAATAACGTCAGAAAGCCTGGAATTCTTAGTCTAAGCAGTTAACAGTCACCTAAAGCTCTTAATAAAAGTGTCTTATATTGTCCCACCCAGGACATGAGCATTTGCATGGGACAGGTTTTTTTGTTCGAGTCTAACCCCCTAAATCTAAATATTTTGTTCTTACATAGAATTTATATTTTGCAATATATTCTGTATTACTACATGTTATTTCATTAAAAGTAAGCTTCAAGTAGGAACATCCAGCAAACTCTCAGGCAGAATTACTTCTCTTTACATAGGCCTGTTACATACTCAAAACTTCTAATATTCTACTTAACCTTTTACCTCATTAAAAGATTGGTGGGTTTACATTTTAGGCAATTTAAGAACAGATAATAAGTTAATCTAGGACTAGTAACTGCTGCATACAGACTTCTAGAAGATCAACATGATAGCTGTTGGCTATATCCTTTTGTAGCCTGTGCACACATGACAGGATTTACACAAAAATAGAACGTAGATTAGCAGCAGAATCTCAATGTGACCCATTTCAGATTAACTTTCCCTATTGGTTATAGCTGAAGGAAGGAACTGGAGATCCTCAGACTTCCTTCAGCAGTATGAGCATGGCTAAGCGTAGAAGCCAAGGCTTTGGTGCCCAAAGAGATGCTACCGCTTATTACAATGGGCTTTTGCAGAAATTTTAGATTAATGAAAGAGGTGAAGCACCACTTTCTCCACCTTGCATCTCCAGTATCTTCAGGGCTTGTGTCCAATTGGCCTGGTATAACCAGACCACCAAAAGATGATGTGATAATAAATACTTTAGGAGTTCACTTTTGATGCACCTCCCCTACAGCTGAGCATCTAACATGAAGCAGCACCTGAGACTTCTTGCATTCCACCATATGGAAAAAGGAAAGCAACAAGATTTCCAAAGTCTGAGTGCTGAGAAGAGATTCAGACAGGAATAAAGTTGCTGTTTCCATCCAGCATTTATTATATCTGCAATGATTAGTTAGTGGCACATGTGTCACCACAAAGGTCAGATATAATGATCCAAAGCTGTAAAATGCTTAATATGTTAGCATCTAATATATGAGATGTAATCTTAAGCACACCACAGCCTTTGACCCTTCTTTTCAGTACAGACAAGACAGTGCCATATTTCAGAATGACTTCTCAGCCAGTTCTAGACTTTGCTACCCGTAAGATCCAAATTAATAGGAAAAAAGCCCCAAAGATTTACATGGATATACTGCACTGAAAAAGCTAGTAAAAAAATTCAGCAGAGGAGCTACAGGAACAGCTGAAAGATCATTTAGGTTGCAGAGACAAGCACTTGAAAATTGGGAAAAATCACACACAGAGACTGAATATGCTATTTGCATATTATCCTGTGCAGCGGGGTATCCTGTGTTCCCACAAGAGACAGAAATACTGGTATGAAAATAAGAGACTGAACTGCTTTTACCAGCTAAGTACTACACCTTGCATATGCAAATTTTATTCCCATTTGTTTCAGGGAACTCCTGTAACAATTCCTTGTGCCACTAAAGTAAATACATTCAGTTCCTCAGCTGGAGGGTTTCTCTTGGTATTTGAACAAGGGGTTCATTTTTCCTTTTCTACCAGAAATCCAGATGCAAGAGAAAATTCTTTGGAGTAAGAAAAGTTTTACATTGCTATTACACTTCACTTTTAAATGGCACTGCAGAAAGAGAGAAGATTGAGACTGGTGATAGAACTGAGAAGATAGTGTGTTACGACAGAACACACTGTCTGATACGAATACACCCTACAGGTCCTTCAGCTCAACAAGCTGGGCAAATACAAGTGGAGGCACTATTTACGTGTCAGAAGCACCACAAAAACTGTTCTCCCACTCTCTCCCTCTCCTTTTGGGGGGAGTTAATAGGACAATTCAATATACACCTCCTACCCTCCTTGGGGGAGAGGAGGAAAGAGAATGAAGAGGTATCAGATAAAGCCTTCAAAAAGTAGTATTACCCAAATCTTGGCAAAGCAAGATATTGAGAGAAAAAATTAATCTGTCATGCTGAGGTTGTCTGACCACACAAGTACTTGACCCTGCAACATGCCAACTATAGATCACCGCTGGAAGGACACTGGTGACACTTCCTGGAGCTGAAGCTCTCTTATGTAGTCAATAAACACTGACCCACCAGAACAGCTTAAGCAAATAAACTGGCTTAAACCAACAGGATATTACATTCTTAATAACACTAGACTATTTCTGTAAATCAATGTATCTTAGCAATAACATATCTTCCATATTTCAAGATAGTGTTAAAATACAGCTGCTTATTAAGTAGCTACACTCAATGAGCCAGGTTAGTTACCTATTGCAAAGTTCTGGTGTGTTATTTCAAAAGTGTGTTGTAACTGTGCTAAACACTTTCTTACGCATCGTTTTCGTACAGGTTTTAACCTTGTGTACTGTATTTGTATAGCACCTTGGAAGTGTCTGTCCTCTCTAGATCTTAAGGATTGATCTTTTTATAAAAACTATTAATGACAATGAGTTATTTTCAGTCACTGCATAAGTAAATACATTTTTAATGCTGTGATACTAATGTAAATACCAGCCATTCCAAACATTGTATCCCAGAATGAACAGGATAACAAATATGACATTTAGCACATAATAGAGGAAAGAGCCAAAGCATGAGGTACAAAACAAAAGTATCTTCTAAAAACCCCCACAAATCAAACCTGCACTCAGAAATTGCTCATCACTTAATAAAAATGCTGCATTTGTGTTGACTACTTTAAAGACACTAATACATCTGTAAGTATTAAGCTCAGGATTCTTTCAGTTACCTGTTACCACTACAATAGTGAATGTTTTTAGTCTTAAGTCTTTTTCACAGGTGCAGCTGTACAAAATGCTCACACCATCTGTAACTTCAAAAGTGCTGCTAGCACAAAAGAACTCAGATTTTGTAAAAATCTAGTGTATACCAGTCACAGCCTGCTCCCTGTGATTCACACCAGAACCAAGCTGAAATGCTGACTATGTTTTCAATATGTTGACAGTCAGCAAAGTACTGAATATTTAATAATTTAATTATTAGAGACCATGCATTGCCCTCTAATAGCTGAAAAAAATTCATTATGCTAACAAATGCTAGGTCTACAAGAACACAGACGTTATTTTAAAAAAGAAAAAAACGAAATTGCCAAAAATGGCCAGGTTTTTCTACTCTGTTACATAAAGATGAATGGTTTTGAAAGAAAGGATCGTTATGTTTTTGGGTGTTTTTCCCTGGAAAATATAAAACAATATATCCACTATGTCCTATATTTAGACACTACTTAAATGGGATATTTTTTCCCTGGTTTTTGTTGTTTGTTTAATTTTTTTGTCCTTCCATGGTTTTTTTACATTGAAATTGACTTTAGCTCCCCTTTCACCACAACTCAGTTTACTGGAAGTACATATCTTCAGATTTTACTTGAATCTCACTTCGGCACTTACCAGTGTTTAAATTTCAGTGCTGTAACCATTAAAATTTTCATGCAGTATTTTAAATTATTAATGTATTTATCATAATATAATTTAATGTATTTTACCTGGCAAGATCAGCAAAGTTTAGCAATAAAAATAACTGAAGTAATTTTTCTGTACAAAATCAGAAAATACCGGTCATTCGTCATTAAACAAGCCAAATCCAACATGACATTTAGTGGCACAAAGCTTCTGTTAATCAGAGAAACAGTTCTAAGTATGATCCACCTATACTGATTCTCAAATTCTCAAAGTAGCAGAAGCGGTGAAAGACTGTTCAGTATTTCCCATCAGATGTCAAGAAATTCAGATCTGAACCTATATGCTATATGTTGCAGGTCTAGATGCTTTCACACTTGGAACCCTTAGATATTTTACCTCTATCTCCTGCAATTGCTCTTGATTTGTTGCATACATTTGCTGTAAGGATTCTTCCAGTTCAGTGTTACGGTCCAGTAGTGTCTTCCCAAGCTCAGCAGCAAGGTGAAGATCTAAACAAAGAAATCATGTTTGCATGTAAGTGATAAAAACAATAATGTAATCTAATTCTAAAGCATGTTATCAAACACTTGAGGTATTTTTTTATTGCTGTTTTAACTGCTCCAAGTTATCTCCAGTACCCCAAAAAGAAAGCTAGCTTATACTTAAGCAGAACATTCATCTACTATCTATAATGCAAGTTTACATCAGTCCTGAAACCTAGAAGACACTTTTATCATGAAGCTTTCTTAGTTCCTCCGTAGGCCATTCAGACACATCCAGCCATCTTCACCTCCCACAATGAGCCCAGTGCTGCATCAGCAGCTCTGCCCAAAGTGTCTGCTGGCATGTTTACGGCATTCAGAAGAATAAGAAGGAAAGACCCTGTAAATGTTCACTGGGCTAGACCCAGGCCAAAGCTGACTGAACTCTCATACACTTTGCTGTTCCTCCCCACTACCCCTTCACCAGAGTTCAGGTCACTCAGGATCCAAGTGCTACATCAAAGTTTCAGATGCTTTTTATGGTGAAACAATACTATCAGAAGAAGACATGCAGCTATTCTGCTTTTCAAGCACATAGGCCCAGGTGACAAGAATTGTTTCATGTGCTCCAAAACATCGCTTTAAATGTAATTTGTTCTCAGGCACTTAATCTCAATTACATTTCAGTCATCTTCAATCACCTCCAGGGTGCAGTGACTGTAGTTGTTGCAAATTAAGAAATAAGTCATCTGAACACTCAGTTCCTTTCTAGAGGTAAGCCTGATACTTGTTCAACAGCATCAGAAGTGCTAGATATTCTATATTATTATGTTTAAAGACCTATGTAATTTAAAAGCTAACATAATGTGACAAAGTAATAAATCCTGGTATTAATGCTAAAATTGTAATTACTCTGTGCAGGGTACTACATGTCAAGAACCAAACAGATTTTTAGAAATATCTAATTTTCCACCTCCTTTCCTTCACATGGATCATGACCTGCAATGCATGCAATATAACTTAGTCAGTTTTCACATAGAGCTTGTATTATTAATGGGAAAGGGACAGAAGAAAAGTCAAGAAAAACCTTGAGTCACATCAAACAGCCTTAAATTAATAAACAGGAGACATGCATTGCATCATCAGTAGTTACAGCTAGAGCAGAAAACACATTCATTCCATTTTCATTAGGGTGTGATGCCCTTTTTTTAACATGTTATCCACCTCCTTCCTGCCCCTTCTCAGTTATCAGCTAGGAATTGTAATATATACAATACTGTTCCAAGATTGTTTTGTGCTAACCTTCAGTTTGGCAGCCTGTCCAAAATGATTACTCCATCTCCATATATAAGCCAAAGACCAAATTCAGACTTACAAGGACAAGTGAGTACAAACATTTGTCTATGAAGTTGTAGATGTCCAATTCTGGCAAATCAACAGCTGTGCTATTCTTTACACATTCTTTACAGCCACAATGCACTGCTTCCTACCTTAAGGTCAGATTCTTAGCATAAATGCCATAAAAATTATTTAAAAGAAATCACACTTATGGGAGTTCTTCACAGTTTCAAAAGATGTACAACCAGAAGCCACGTGGCATACTGGTCTATACTTACGAGCTTATCCTCACATTACTTTTTCATTGTAGCATCACTCATTAAGAAACAGCCTATGCTTGAGCTGGATTTAAAGTATTTGGATAAGGAAACCTTAAGGCATCCTGCTTACATTTTTCCCATTTTGTAAACAGATTGCACATTGTTTACCCATGGACAGAATAACTCCCAGTCAAACACCAAGCTGTTTGTTCTACCACATTACAGAATACTGTAGTCTTCAAATCCAGTGAATTCATTATCCTATAGAAAATGGAGTCCTGCTTCACAAGTTCTTGTGCTGCACAGATCTTTACTAGGAGCCACAATCTTTAAAAATAGTCAACAATACCAGCATCATTCAAGGCAAAGACTAAATAGTCTATTCTTTTATTTTAATAGAGTAGAACAAGAGCTTTAGAGAGGATTTAGGATTATGTTAAAGACATAATGCATAATAGAATTACTTACTACCATTTCCCTTCCCAAAGTGAAAGTTTGTTTTCATGTCTAAGTACATTTAGAGGTTATAGTTTCATTCTTAAATGCTCCCTCATCTACTAAATCAAGTAGTACATACCACACAGTTCTTGGAACACAAGGTGAATAACAGAATTCATGTCATACTTCACACTCATTCTGTTTGTTAGACTGGCAGAAGCACAAATGGGTTACTGTGAGAGAAACGCTATTTTATAATTAAGGCAATTTGTTTCTGAGGGGAAGAATACAAGTGGGAGCACTCAGGAACATGGAATAAAACCTTAAGTCTAGAGAAAGGAAGAGTTGAAATAATTTCACCTCTTCTAAAATTAAGAATTTTTTGGCATCCATTTTTCTACATTGTCAACTACCTGTAAGCCCTGTAAAGAGCAAATTTTGTGAGATGTGCAATGTATGTTTTCCAGATACAGAAAGTGTTAATTTACATTCCTCTTGAGTTATGGTAGAACACTAGAAGCAAGCTGCATTTTCTGTTGTAAATTTATGTAAAGCAACAGCTAAGTTCTGACAGACATGCAATTTTCCTTTTCACCACAAAGATGGAAGCAGAGAGGTGTTTAATAATGCAAACTGCGTATGTGCAGATCTTAAGATCTTCGTTTTAGTAAATCTGATTAGTTGTACTGGTGTTTTAACAGCTCCATCAGAAATCTCTAAACCAAAACAAGACTTCAAGGTTATGTCTTCTGTGATGTTCAACAGCCCTCACTTTCCAGCGCTTCACAATCTCTTCTGACTGCATTACCATAATTGAAAAAAAGATAAAAATAGTACCAAAATCCTTCTCTTTTACTTTTTCATAACCCACCTGACAAAATTATTCAGAGAATTTTCAATCTAAAATTAAGTCTGGTCTTTTAAACAGCAAAAGGCATTAATTGCACAAGATGTATAAGAAAGCCTAATTGAAGTTTGCTTAACTGTAAAATTAAACTGTTTTTTTTTTTGTTCCTAGTTTCCTATTTCCTATTCTGTATTCAGAATACCCTCTGTTCCGTAAAACAAGATGCTAGATGCAAAAAGAGCAGTCATATAAAAGAATTCTTTTTCAAAGGTCAACATACTGTTCAAAACATGAACACTGCAAAAGGATGGCTGTTCCCATCCTTAAAAGAATTCCATGAGTACTGTTGTCATGAACAGTATGCCAGAAAAGCCCATCTCCATTGTCAAGGCAAAAGCTTTGGTATGTACAAGGACTATCAAGGTTTTCCAAAACCCTACCCTAATTTTACATTTCACAGACTGACTGACAAGGACTACAAGCTTGTTTCAGGGTGCTTCCTAATGTTTTACAACCTAGGTTCTCATACTCCTCAGATTTCAAACATGCATTGATTGTTTGGGTTGTGAAGAGTTTCATGAGACCTTGATAAGTACTCTTACTACCCTGTTTACACACGTTGGTGTATCTTAGTCTTAGGGGAAGGAGGAGTATCCTTCAGAGTCCAGAGATAAAGTATAGCAGAACTTTTAAAAAACAATCCTGTAAGGAATATCTTCTTTACATTTCAACTTGTGCATCAGTTTGTTTTCCTCCTGTCCCTTTTGGCAAGGCTATTATTGCTTCCATTTAGGCTTGAAAAGAGAGAATCCCCAGAAAAAGATTGTTCACCTGTTGAGAGCACATTAACCAACCCTCAAAATGCACTAACCTCTAAAATGAAATACTGTTTCACAGCAGAGAGTCAACTGGTGATTATTTAATTCGTTTTAATTAAAAGATGAAAGTAGAGAAACATCAAGAAAGCAAGAAGTCAGTTGTTATACATTGTGAAGTCTCTTGGTCTTCTATTCCATAAACACTGACACAGTAAAAACATTACTGAATCATATCTCCAAATTTTTAACTCTCTCCCCTTTGACAGTAAACTATAGTTTCACCATCTTATTTAAACTGATTCGTTTGTATCCTAGAGCCAAGAAAACATCAATTTTGGTGAAGAGTACCTAAATACAGCTTTCAAACAGTCAGATATTTTATATAGCATACAATTAGAGACCTGTTCCTGTCTCAAAAAAAGTTTCTGCTGTCAGATGCCTGATCTCAGTATGAACAGTGCTTAGCTTTCTTTATGGTTTACAGCACCCACCAATCCCAAGAATTAATGAATTTCAATATAAAAGCAAAATGGACAAGACCGGAGCAGATTTGTAGGATGCCACTTCACAGCTTTGTGCTGGGCTTTCAAAACAAACTCGGGATTAAGAACAGAAAGTAGAACTAAGTAAATACCACTCATAAATGCCACTAAGTTGTCAAGAAAATTGCACATTCTTTCCGTATCATGCCTGTTAAAGATTTTTAGTGCAATTATACTTGTATTCCTGTGGCTCCTTCCTCTGTGAACGGAGAACAGTATTTACCTTTGCATGTAGTGTTTTAAGACCTATTGATGGAATTACATACATAGGCTAGACATGTATATTTCTGAGGTGTAGTGGAATAATTTGATATTTTAATAAGAAAATCTAGGAAGTTTTTAATAAGAGACCAGCAACTAATCGAGCCCTGCTACAACTACAACTTCATCGATTGAAGCCCTTACAAAGAACTCAACAGGGCGCAATAGCGTATCCCACCCCCGTGCTTCCAGCGCTTGCCCCGAACAGCAGCGGCTTCACATTCTGCGCAAGGTGCAACTTTGCGGAGAGCCGCTTCCCTCCGTCCGGGCGGAGAGGGACCCCGGCACCATTCAAGCTGGGCTGCGGCACCTCCTTCCCTCAAACAAAGACGGCCGCAGTCGTTACCGGTGACAGCGATCCCGCGGCGGCGGGAAGCGCGGCCGAGGGGGGATCGCGGGTTCCGACCCTCCGAGCCCGGCACGAGCGACCCGCCCGCCGCCGCCCCGCGACCCCCCGACCCCCGAGCGTCCTTCCCGCCGCCCCGCCCGAGCGCCCGGCGCCCCTCGTCGCTCCGCACCGCCGCTGTGCCGGTGCCCTCCTCGCCGCCCGCCGTGGCCCCTTCCCTCCCACGCCCTCCTCGCTGCAGCCTCTGCCCTCACACACCCCGCGCCCGGCGGTTCCCCACAGCCCCTTCCCTCACACACCCCGTTCCACGCAGCCCCTGCCCTCACGCCCGCGGCAGTTCCCCACGGCCCCTTCCATCCCTCACACACCCCGCTCGCTCCACTCCCTCCCTCACACGCCCCCCGCCGCCGCCCCGGCTCCCCTGCCCCGGCTCACCTTGCTGCAGGTCCTGCTGGTCGTACCAGGGCTCATCCTCGCGGATCTCGAACTCCTCCACCAGGCTGTCGGCCAGCATCGCGCCCCTTCCCCTCACGGGCAGACGAGCCGGCGGCGCCCACCCAACGATCCCCCTCGCGCCGAGCGGGGCAGGGCGAGCCGGCAGCCGCTCCCCGCCTCAGCAGCCGCCTCCGGCCATTGCCGAGCGGTTCCGGACTTTGCCGAACCTCTCCCCCTTCTGGCCGGGCTGCGCCGGCGGCAACGTGGCAGCTGCAGCCGCCCGCCCCCCGCCTCCCGCGATTCAAACACAGCACCCTCGCCTCGCCGGCGGGCGGCCAATGGGGAGCCGCCCGCCGCACAGATCGAAAGGAGGTTTCACCAGTCACAAATCGAAGTCATATCGAGCAGCCAATGAGAGCGAAGAGGGGGCTGGCCCCGGGTGGTGGCGCCCCGCCCCGCCGTGCGCAGCCTCCCATCAGAGGAGGTGGGTCGGTGCTTGTGGAAGGGGCGGTGGTCGCTGGCGCTTGGAGGGGCTCATGGTTGGGAGGGACTGCTGGGTCTGGGGCTGAGCAGGGCTGGCAGGGCCTGGGGTGGGACAGTGCGGCTCGGCGTAGGGAAAGCTGGGGCTCCTGCTCGCCCTGTGTTGGGAGCGCTGAGGGAAGAGCGTGTGAGGGGGGACCCGGCGTGGCGCCCAGGTGCGGGCCGCCTCCCCGCCGGGGTGCGGGAAGGGAGGGCAAAGCGGAGAGCGTGCAGGGTCAGTCCGACAAGCGCCAGCTCCATCTCCGCATCTTGCTCGGGCGGCCGCCGCTCGCTCTCGCCTCTTGGCACAAAGCGGCGGGAGCCGTGTCCCTTGTCCGGGGAGCTGCTGAGGAAGAACGAGCTTAACTTGCCCATTTTTAACAGACGAGCACTTGCAAACGTCCAGTGCCGCGACTTCCCCGAGCCCCGCGCCTGGCAGGAGCACAGCCCCACAGCGCCGGGACAGCCGCTGCGGCGCGGGCTCGGCGGAGCGGGCACCCGGCCGGTGCCACAGCCCTGCCGCCGCTGTGAGCACCTCCCGAGCATGTCCCCTCAGTGGTACCCCTCGGGAGCAGGAGAGCGTTTATTCTTAGTTCTGCCTTAATGTGGTGCCAGTCACGTCAGAAAGATGAGGAAGATACCTGTGTCCAACCAGTCTGTCAGGACTGTGAGCATTGCACAGCGGTTTGGGACCCAGAACAGCAGAGCAGGATGTCAGCCAGTGTGCCTCAGGCAACATTTGCTATTATCTCTTGGAATCCACTTTTCTTCTTTAGACTCGTGCTCTAGTTTCTTTTAGCAATTGTCATCCAGCTCTGGGAGAAACGCAGGTAATGTCACACTGCATCTGACTGGCCTAAACATTAGCCTATTCTTTTGGCTCCTGTGTATTAAAACAGTTGTAACCACTAGAAATTTCTGAAACCAATTTGCCTTTTGTGAGTCACAAAATGTCAACACCTGTGCTTTAACCTGCTCAATACAAAGGCTGACTATTAAGAAGAGGGAGGGGAATGCTCATGCATGATTTCATTGTAGTGCTATTAAAGAGAACATCTGGGAAAGGAAGTGTGGTACCTCAACTTCTAATTGAACCTATTTCATAAACAAGGTGCGGGGCCAGATGTACCAATTAGTGTAGAGTTGTGTCAGATCTTGCATATTACGATTAGTCATGGTACTAGAGGCCAGTTTGTGCATTGTTAGAAGGTTTTCGTTGAAGACATTTCAGATTTCTTCTTTCACATTTTCTGAAGCTGAGGGGATCTTGTTTTTATTTGTGTATAGGAATCGATTGAGTCAAACATGATTGTTTGATGGTAATGTTAGTGTGAAGCACTTTTATTCTTGATGCTTGTGGAATTTGAAGGCAAGGGAAGTCTCCCAATTCTCTATTTTGAAGACCTGTGCAGGGTGCTCCAGGTAGAAATAGAGGTGAAATGTCTACCTTTCCAAAAGCCCTAATACCTACTGTATAAATCACTTCATTAAGTATATTTGTGAAGGCTTGAAAAAGTAAATATGACACTTGCCAATTACATACTGTAATGACTTTAATATTAGTATCAAACTTATTTTTAAAAATAAACATTTCAATTGGATATCTCTTCAATAACCTTATTCTTCATTTTAGGTTTCTCAGTAAAAAGATTGTGAAACCAAACTTGCTACAAAAATGCAAAATTTCATCCCCTGAAAATGGTATTGTCTCTACAGCTGTAGGTGTGTGAAAAATAAGTTTAAATATATACATCACAGTCATTCTCAAGTATTTTAAAAAATCAGTCATATTCTTAGAAATAAATTGTCTTTAATTAAAAAAAATTCCTAGGGTTTGAGTTATTTGTCAGCTCATTTTTTCCTTAGCTATAAAGTGAAGTTACCTATTACGTGCATCATTTTATATCAGAGCATCTTACATATATATGCAAAAATACGTCCACATTTTATTTGCTTTTCAAGAGTTCATTTTCCATGTTGGATGGGAAAATTGCCATTCCACCTTCCTCAGTTCCTACATGATTAGTGGCTTTTGCTTGGTCCTTGCCTGGTGATTCAGAAGTTCCCCCCTTCCTGCACAGCAGCCTGTCTTCAGCTGCCTTGTGAACCACAGGAAGGTTGGAAACAGCCTTGGTTTTCATTTCCTGTTTCTTCCATGGTTATTTTTATGAGGAGTTCAGAGAGCTGCTTATAGATGTGCTGATTAAGCAGATATTCAAACTAGGTATTCTGATGGATATGTGAAAATTGCATTTAGGATAAAATTGTTAATATGCAGAGGAGCAAAATGTGAACTATTGACATAAAGGAGGTTGTAAGGCTCTGCATAGTAAGGCTGAAATTTGAACTTGAAGTATCCAAATCAATGGCAGACAGCTTCCTTCAACAGATGTGAAAATGAATAAAGCCTCAGTTAAAACCAGATACCTGGGAGTATTTTTGTACTGGACTTACAGAATCAAATATGGTCAAGGACTGTCTTTAGGTAGTTATTAAACAGCTTTAAAAGGTAGAGGTTACGTGGAGCTGGCTCTTTACATGACATAGTTTACACTAAACATGCTCAAGTTAATTGCTGATAGATAGAAAAGTCTGCAACTTAAAAATTTGTTGACTGAATATCTGATAGATTAAAGAAATGTGTATTCTTGGGCTGAATCTCTGTTATTTGGGCATGCATAAAATGGTGTATGTGTTACTTGGTAGGTTTTATTTATATGCAGTCTTCTATACAACGAAAATGCTAATTAAAAGATGTTTTGTTTTATAGTTTATTAGGTGAAAATACTGCTTCCATGACTTGCTAGCAATTAACATTTTAAAATAGAAGGGCCAAACTTGTTATTTGTTTTGAAAGGAATATTCCCCTACCTGCATTCAGCATTTGTCATTCACAGCAATGGAATACATAAGGATATGAGTTGAGTCACTTCATTCCTACACAGTCCATAATTTTAAGAATACCTAGCTAGCAATAAAGATCTAAAATGTATGCAATTACTTTGAACTCTACACCAGATGAGTGCTTGCAATAGCAGATTTTTAAGTGGAGTCTGTGCATCAATCAGGAAGGTATTGTTTTAAATTTTTGTCTACTTGTTCCATTGATTTTTAAGCACTGATTATACTTAGAGATGTCACCAACTTACTATTTTGGGCTCAGTGTCTTATAACTCAGTAAAATGTGCTTCTCATTTAAAAAAAATGGACGTAAGAATGGGGAAATTTTCCTCTAAGAATCCATTTCTACACCTCTGAAACAAGTAAATCCCCCATGTTATTTTAATTTGGAAAATTATTCTACTAATTGTTGTAATTATCTTTTGTAACTTGAGGAAGAAGAGAGCTGTACTCTTGGAAGATGAAGATTGTCTGGGGAATTCATTCTAATGCACTGGCATATTCCATGACTACCTTAGGTGCTGGAATGATGAACAGTGTCTTTAATTTCTACTATGTTAAGCTTTTCCTAAACCGATACAAAATTTCAGAAGGAGCATTTCATCTAGCACAGGTATTGTACAATGGAATATTTTGATTACCATGTTGTACTATGTGGCTGTGTTATTACAACAAAGTGATTTTTTTAATGACACATTAATTTTGGGAGCATTGCAAATAATTAACAGTAAATTAATTTTTAATCTAGTTAATCCATAAGCAACAGAATGTACACATAAAGCACATCATTTACAGTCTTTAGAGTAAAAGTCTCCAGACTTAATTGCTGAAAAGATTTTTACGTTTCATAGCTTGAAGTAATTTTCTAAACTGATCTTGCACCTCAGCTCCATAGATAAATTTGACACTAGTGGTTTCCTATGGACTCTTTTAGTACTTAAATACTGCATTTATTCTGCAAGTCATTATCCACTTGAGTAACTCTTGTTGTAAATGGTCTCTTGAAAGTAATGGGCCAGCTCATGTTTTGAATTAACTTGCTGTGAGTGTAATATCTGAGCTTTACAGGATGAAAGCCCAGATATATAAGGTTTTGAAAGAGTGAGGTCTTAGAGACAGGAGTTTATTTCACGTGTAGTTGGGCATCTACCTACTTATTCATCTTACTTTTTCAAAATTTTTATAAACACCTTTAAGAATTTGATCTAAAGTCTGTTTTGACCTGAGGAATTTTTATATTTATTTTCTGAATAGAGTTTTGGTTTAAATGAATACGTTGTGTATTACTCCTGTGTTTGTGTAACCTCTGTACAAGAATGACACCAGTGACAAATTCCCTTGTTTCTTACTTGTTTGCCGTAGGTTGTATTTATGATCTGGAACGCCATCAATGATCCTCTTTTTGGGTATATTCAAGACAACTCCAAACTCAAGTGCTGCGCAAGGCGCCAGTTCTCAATTTTATATGGCGCTCCTTTATATGGGTTAGCCTTTTTGCTGCCTTGGTTTCCTTGGAAGCACTACGAGGAAGGAGACTGGCTGAGCGGCCTGCACCTCATCGTTGCGCTCTGTGCCTTTGACGGTTTGCTGACGTTTGTGCTCCTGGCGCAGTGCGCGCTCTTCGCCGAGAGTTCCACCAGGCACGAGAGCAGGCTCCAGCTCATCAAATACAACCAAGTAGCAACATTAATTGGGTCAACGAGCGTTCTCTTTTGTGGGCTCATATCGGATAATATGGAAAACTTTGCCTATTTTCAGGCTTTCACAGTTTTGATTGCGGTATTAGCAACAGCTTGTATGTGTTGCACGGGTAAATATAGTACTAGTCTATATGAGCAGAGAGAAATTTATATGGAGAATGCTAATCTGGAAAACAGTGATGGAGCTTTCTCCTTGGCCTCAGTAGTTTCATTGACCAAACAGATCATGACAGAGAAGAATTTTTTATATTTTGTAACAATGAACTTTTTCCAAGTCTTCCACCTAGCCTTCTGCAACAATTTTATGATGATCTTTGCGGATAATCTTATTCCTAAGGATGCCCTTTCTTCCTCAGTAAGAAGTATCATGTATGGAGCAGGTTTTATTTGTCCTCAGGTAGGCAGTCATACTTTTTTATTTTAAATTATGAAAACCTGGTGTTTTACGAGTTCACAGTATAACACTTGAAAAAATGCTGTATTTGGCATAAGGCATTGGCAAAAATGAGAAACAAATCTCACTCCCCAATGCTCTGGGAGAAGAAAGTACCTCTGTGCAGGTTGACCAAATGTAAGGGGTAGCGAGAGCAGACAGGCAGGATGGTAGAATATCTGTTTATAACGATGTGAGACATGAGCAGGCAAGGAATGAATGTTTTGTATCCTACAGTGCTTATAATACCTAAGCATAGAGGAATGAAAAACATGGCCAAGATAAAATACTTGCTAGCAAAATCTACAGAATTCTGAATTCNCCTACAGTGCTTATAATACCTAAGCATAGAGGAATGAAAAACATGGCCAAGATAAAATACTTGCTAGCAAAATCTACAGAATTCTGAATTCTTTTTTTTTTTGTTGCTTTGTTTTGTAATACCGCTTATTACAAATGAAAGACTAATCCCTTCTTCAGGAAGTTTCTGAAATAAACTGCACAAAATCCCCCAAAAAATTATTAGGTGTTAAAAGCATTCTTGAAATATGTGGTATCTGTCATGGAAACCAAACAAAACTCTAAATAGCTGCTTTTGGAGAGTAATACATTCCCATTTATTTTGTTGTTTGGTCTCTTAGTCAGCTATATTTATGGGGTAGAGAGAGACACACTTTAAGAGCCCAGTCAGGAATGGGGGAAGGAGTAATGAACTGAAGAGAGAAAGAGAACCCAAAAGAGCAATGTGTGAGAACAACAAAAGCAGCAAAAATATACCCCACAGAATGTAAACATACTTGTCTGTAGTAAATAAAAAATTCCTCTGTTCATTGCCTCCTAACTTCTTTCTCTAGATCTTTTAAAACTTTCAGTGTATTTACCTGTTGGCCATTGAAACTCAGGATACTCAAAATATGAGTATCCTGATGTTCATCATAGGTGCTGATGGTGTTCAGAATTTCTCAAAATCAGGCTGTGACATTCATGAAATTGTAATGGTTTTTGATAAGTAATATGTATAAGAAGATAAATGAAAGTGCAGCTGAAATTTACTCAGCTCAATTTCAGTTGCCATTTGGCTTTTGCATATAAAACACACAACTCTTGAACATAACTTCTCTGTTCCATAACTCCTAAGTAGCTATAATTCCAGTTTTTTATCCTTACCATAAGTTTAATAGTTTTGGCATTTTTTCCCTGTAGCCCAGACAGTTAGATAATGAACTTTGGAAATAAGTTAGAAACTACAGAAGTTAAGAAAGCTTAAATAATTTTACACTTAATATATAGCAATTGCTTTTATTGATAAAATCAGTGTGACAGTGTGAAAAGAACAATCTTTTAGAAAACGCGTTTCTCTCTGCTCCCCAGAGACTCTTTGTCTAGAAGGTCACTGAACCGTAGAGGGTTTGCTGTGACCTTATTTTTCTCAGGTTTTGTCTCTTTGAGCTCAAGATATAAGAAGAGAATTCTCTGATGGCAGTGTCCTGAGCTTCACTTACTGGAAAAACACCCGACCCTTGTAAAATAAAGCTCCTTTTTATGAACTCTGCTTCAGTGGCCTCTACTAAACTAGAATTCAGTTTCTGACTTAGGTTCCCTTTGACAGTGGATGTGAGGAATACAACCTACCTACAAGGAAAATGTTGCTGTAACATAGGCAAACAAATCTGAATTTGCATCATTAAGTTAGTATTTTCCTTAGAAGTACACAATCTTACAGACATGCAAATAATAAGGAATTTTCTAAGTCATAAGTACTTCCTGAGACAGGGTTATTTTGCAATTACAGAGAGACAGGATCATAGTGTTTACAATAGCAGTCATTACATGAGCCCTTAGTATTTCTAGTGGAGGCACTTCTCTGCAAAATCCCTGAAAACAGCCAGGGGGAAGAGTATGTTTAAGTTTCTTATAATAAGATGTTTTTCTTATACCAACATTTCAGATTGTTTTACCTCCCTGATCAAGTAGAAATCTTGAGCTTTTTTACAAGAGCATTGGCCATGGTAATCTTTGTCTAACCATAGCATCCTGCTTTTTTTTTTTTTTGTTAGGTTAAAGCATTTCAGTGTGGGAACAATTGTACAAGGGAAATTCTTTCCTGTTCTTCATGTGAATAGTACACAGTTCTCTGTAACTCAGAAAAAAGGAGAAAATGTGTATCTTTATAGCATTTGTATTTTTGTGACAGTGATGAGGACCATGTCCATGTAGATGGTGACATAGGCCCATATAATAAAAAGAAATAATTCATTACAGAATGTCCTATTGAGAGTGGAAAGTGAGGAACAATGTAGAAGAACTTATATTTTATTCATACTATAATCAGCACTTAATACTATTTTCATGAGTTTGCCTGTCACTAGATTCTTAGAATCTACTCCTTGCCAAGATTGGCAAAATTAAAACTCAGCCACACACTGGCTTCTGCCTTTGCTCACTAGTAAAGTCTCTAACTTGCTTAGTTAAAGCTGTCTTGGTGAGCTGGCTTTGTCAACTTAAAAATCGTGCTTAATTTCTATAAATGTCAGTGAAGATAGTAATATTAATGAAAAAAACATTACTGAAAATATTTATCAGCTGTTAAAGTTCAAATGGTGAGCTGCTTGATTTACAATTAATATACTGCAAAGGTAATTATTTAAGGGATATCAAAAGTAAAGATCATGAGCATTAAATAAGAGTTAGACATTGTGGGAAACAGTGTTTTCCTCAGGGTGCAGCAGTTCTCAACTGGCTAGTTTTTGAGTGAAAGGAGACTATACCTAGTTGAGGTAGCATAGAATGAGTCAGTAGACAGTTGTCTTTGTTCAATTTCTATTTTTTTATTTGATTGAACTGCTGAGAAAAGGTTGTTGGTTGGGTTTTTTTCTTTAAAGGGTATTAATAATTTATGTCTGGTCTGTGTTTTATAGCTCTCTTAATGCTGAGACGCTGTATTGTATCTTTTCATTCTATATGTGTATATATTATCTTTTCAGTGCCTTGTTCTTCTCAGTCACGCTTCGTTGAAGAAGTTTGGTTATTACAGAATCATCTTGTTCTCCTTTTACTATGAAGGAATAGCTGCTGCTGTCATGTGTCTTCTAGGGCAAGAACACTATTATCTGTTGGCATTTTATCTCACAACAAACATGTAAGTAAATACACTCCCTTATTCATAGAGCTGAAATCCTTCTAACCGAGTGGACACTTGCTTTTATTACCATGAAGATTCTGCCTTTACTTTTATGGTTTTCATTCTGTTTCACTTGTCAGAAAAGTTGAAACTCCAGTTCCAGGGTTTTTTTCAGCTTTCGTTTTATTCTGCTTCAACTTTTAATTTTTGCTTAAAAAAAAAAAGCCTAAAATATGAACAGTAATTGCAGTTTGCAGCCACATGCCTCCAGTCACTTTAACCTGAGATTCAAGGGAAGAAGAATCTCATGTTTTCCACACGAACATGGAAGATCTCAGTAGAGGAACTCTCCAGAGACTGTTTGCCAGGAAAGCTCAGACCTCACCCTTTGAGGGTATTGCATGAACACTCGTGTGTTGCACTGCAGACAACTATGGATAACTCAGGTGTCTGTCAGGTAACCAATACTGAGTTATGTCTGTCACATTTCCACTGGTACTCAGTAGTAAGATGCCAAGAAGTAGTATTTTCACATAGGTATATAATTATATATAGAAGACATTATTTAAAGACAAAGAGGTGTTTGTATCAGAATATTGTTACAGCAGTTTGTTTCTATTCCTTCATTTTCTATTCCATTGCTGTCTTTCTGCATGTTCTTTCCTGCCCTCCTCCTCTTCATCTTTTTTCCCCCCCGTTTTCATTCTTCTTTTCAGTATTGCAGTCATGGGTTATTCTAACTCTGAATTGTGTGAACAGTAAATTGAATTTCATTATCTGCATGTTCTAAATGATGAAGATGTATTTTGATTTCTCCAGGAAAAAAATCTAAAGCACCTAAAGACTGTATGTTCAAAGTGCTAATTGTTCAAAGTACCTTGTTAGTAAAAGCTCATCACACCCAAAATTTAATAAGACACAGAACTTGTAATATTTGAGTTTATTGTTTCATTTAGCCATTTGTTAATAATCAGCTTTCTGTGTGTGTGTGTTTAAATGCATATCTATAAACATATATATTCTGTAAATACATATATAGGAATGCATATATACTATGCTTTCTATTCTAATTCTCCCACCTTGAAGTTTATTTTCCATGTAGTCTTTGCAGTAATGCTCATGCCTTTTCCAAATTTCAAGAGAAAATTTTCAGTTTCCCCCTTTTCTAAGGTGTTTCTTTTCTCCTGATCATTTTAAATGACGTTTACTGTTAATGTAAATTTATTGTCAAGGCATTCATGACCTTTTACACCAATGTCCAGGGAAAAAAACAAAAAAAAGCTCCACCTTTTGGATTTGCATATTGATTTCTAATTCTCAACTAAGAACAGATCTAGTAATGCTTTCACAAGACCTGTTTAAACAGATAGATCACCATGTTTTAAAGAACATCTCAGCTTCGTGTGTTTGCAGAAATGTCAGTGTTGGGCTGTATGTGTTAGAATGTCAGTTACAATTTCATTATGAAAGTGAATGTAAGAACTATGAACATGTTCAATATTTTGTTTTTCTTTAGGGTAATTGTACAAGCTTCATTTAGCTTGTTCAATTTGCCTTTGGCAGATATTGTTGATGCAGATTTAATAAAGCACAAAAGGAGGTATGTCAGTCATTACTGGTTTTTTTAAATATGCTGTTTGCCTTGTTACTCTTTCGTAATAAATTATGTCACAGTAAAGACAGTAAATGATCTGGGATCCTTGATAGAGAAGTACTTTTTGTAAGAGCAACTTAGATAAGTAAAGATAAGAACTTGAGTAAAGTTTCCTGCAGTGACTTCAGTAGAGTCATTTAAACAGATTATTAGGTAATTTCTAGTTTTTATTCTACTATAATATAATCCAAGTCCTTTCATTTCATGTGGCTTTATTTTTGTTACCTTCAATTGAATTATTTTGTAACTATCTACATCAATAGTCATTTATGGAATTTTCTGAATAAGGCCTTTTTCAGATGGAAAAAGTGTTAAGAAAGCTTTGCCTATGCTACCTAAAGTGCAAATTTCAAAGTCTAACTGGTTACCATTACCTCCCTGAAATAAAAGTGATAAAACCTGCTGTGGAACAGCATATTGCAACTCACTGATCTTTTGGATCTTTATCAAAGTGCACATAACTTCCTGTTGGTTCCATCAATGGTTGCATAAGTGCAGTTAAGTCCTGTTAAAGAACTTGCCCCTCAAAGGGGAGATCTATTGCTTTCATGAGGAAAAAATTGCCTCATTTTCTGGCCTATGCATGTAAAATTTCATGTTGTAATTAATTCTCCATGCACTGTTCAGTCTAATTTAACTTCAGTAATTACTCAAAGTGCACAAAGTTGAACTTGAGTGCAAGTCATTTCAGAGTTGGGGCCAAGCTGTGTGTATGTGTATTTATATATATAAATAAATATACACACACCTCAGTGGTTTGTAACCATTAATTTCCAAATAAATTTAAATTTCATTATGATAGCAGATCTGTTTGCTATAATGTGTGAACTAGATAAAACTAAGGATCATGATATTTAGCATTTGCATATGAACAGGATTTCAAGATTTTTAAAATCACTTTTGTAATTAATACACTAATAAGTTTGTGTTGTGCACTAATTTGTTTTTTCCCCAAATATTTTAGATCACCACTTTCCTCCATGGTTTTTGGTACCAATGCTTTATTTACCAAGCCTGCCCAATCTTTGGCTCCAGTGGCTGTTGTTACAATACTAAATCATTTTGGATATGCGAACCTGAATAATGTAGTTGGTCACCCTGATATCAGGTGAGTTCAAAAGAGATACTTTAAATCTTAGAAAGTAACATGAAATACTCCTGTAATCTAAAAAGCAAATTGATCAGCAGTTAGTTTGCATCCACTGCACTTCAAAAACATAAACACTTTAAAAATACTTTTCAGTTGGTTGTGTGTGTGTAGAAATACAAATGTTTTTGAAAGAGTACGTAATTTATTAAACAATACACATGAGGATATCTACCTAATTTTGAAAAGCAAAGGATACATTTCAGTAGTTGACCATCCTCTGTTTTTTTGCAAAAAAAGAAAAAGAATGTTTGATATCACCTAATAGCTCTTATCTAGATACATGTTGTCCTGGCTTCTGCATTTTGTTTACCTCATAAACCTACTTCCTTAAATATATAATGCTAATAGGGTTGCATTTAAGGTACATTTTTTGTTTGAGAGACAGCAGTGTAGTCACTGGAGGGAGGGAATTTGCCTCGAGTAGGAGTGTATCATTTTGGCTTCAATACCACTTCCCATTCTAATGCTAATGATTTCACTGCAGTCCCTGGAGACCTTAATACAGCATAGAGCTGTGGTTGCTGGTTAGTTGGACATGTGTGGGCTTTTATAAAAACAAATTAACAAGGAATAACCACACTGAAAGGGTCATAGGCTGTATTTATGACCATCAAGAGGAAGTGGCAACGTAAGGAATAACTGAAGTTCGGGCTGAATGGAAAAACCAGTCCTGATTAAGGTTTACTTGAGGGAACAGCATGAATGTCCTGAGAACTACATAGCTCTCCAAAACTTTTAGCAAAAACCTCAAGAAATAGATAAAGACAATTGTATCTGAACTTCCATGGAGATAGCTGTTGAAGGAGAAAGGTCTGGTTATGTGTCACCTACAGTTAGGAGAATGTTTCATATTTGAGGAATTTTCTAAAAAAATGTATGCGGACAAGCATGACATAAAAGAACAACAGGTGGTCTTCAGAAATGCATTCAGACAGAAGCAAAGGCAGCTTAAGTTTGAGGCTGTGTGTGAGAACGGCTCATTTTAATGCACTCTGTAGATAGCCAGTGAGATGATGTGAAGAGGACATGAACCTCATTATAATGTCAAATAAGATGAGTGATTTTTGCAGAAGAGTGGTAGCTTAAACTGGTTGTGGATATGAGAGGGCTGAATATATTCATCTTGATTCAGAGAAATTTGGATTTGAAACATAAAAACTGCAGTTCTGATCCCTTTCAATCAGAGAAATGATCCCTTTGCGGATGGATTTTAAATCATAATAGTCGTAAATCTTTTTTTTCCCAGTAGGTAGCCCCCGGACTATAGCAACAATAAATTTATTACATGGAGAGTTGAAATACTGTGAATGCTCAATCTATAAAACCTGTATTTTCACTTGAGTCATTTTGTTTATTTCACTAGGGCCAGGAACAGCATAAACATACAAAGCTGAGATTAGTTAATCAGAGCACCTGAAATATGTTATGTATTTCTCTTGCCCATCCTTTTGAAAAGAATTCCTTAAGTACGAAGCAGTCTGCCTGTGTTTCCTGTGTGTGTATGTAGGTGTGAAATGGGCATGTGCTTTGCAGATGGAGTACAGGGTGGACACACAATTCATGAAGACCAGACTACTCATCGTTGTTTCTAGAGAGTCAGTTTGCCCGTGGCAGTGTGTACTCAGACCATTGACTGAACTAAAATTACTTAAATATATTAAAAACCTATTGGCTGAGCTTGTATTTCAGCCATAGGCAGACAGTTAAAATACACTTCCTCCAGGACAAAGTTGTTTGAGGACAAATAGAAACTAAACAGAAGAGATGGTTTAAACTATGCTCAAACTGATTTGGGAAAAAAAAGCATTTCACATATGTCAGTTATATATAATGAAGTATTATGACCCATGCCAATACAATACCAGCTCTGTCCTTCCTCCTTCTCCAAAGCTGGAAATATCTATTCAGTGTTTTGGAAAGCATTTGCTTTATTAGGTATATTTGCTTTATTAGGTATATATTGCTTTATGGTAGAAGATAGTACAGAGGACCCTTATTTTGCATTAACAAAATGTTTGGGCCCTGAATAAATGTGTCTTTAGAGTTTTCAGCAATGTTGTTTATTGGGAGAAGACCAAATATGCAGTCCAAACCCATAAACTATTTGCTCCATTCTGAATTGTTCTTTTAATAATTTATTTTATTAATAATTGGGGTTTTTCCTTGAATTGAACGTTAAACCATAGTAACAATGATGGAGTAGCTGATCCTGGAAACCTCCAGGCACAGTAAGGACAATCAAATCATCAGTAACAGCCAGCATGACTCCACCAAGGGGAAGTCGTGCTTGAACAACTTGATAAAACTTCCACAGTTAAATTACTTGCCTGGTAGGCAGAGGAAGGCAGTGGATGTTGCCTACTTGGGCTGCAGTAAGGCCTTTGACACTGTCTCTCTCCAGGTCCTTCTAGACAAGCTGTTGAAATATGGGCTGCGTGAACAGAGAGTGGGATGGGCTGAAAACTGTCAGCATGGCCAGGCCCAGAGGGTGGTGATCAGGGCCAGCCCTCGCAGTCTATACTGGGTCCAGTCCTCTTTAATGTCTTTGTCAATGGTCAGGATGATGGGGCAGGATGTACCCCTCAGGAAGTTTGGTGATGACACAGAACTGGGAGGTGTGGCAGGTGCATCAGAGGGTCACGCTGTTATCCTGAGGGATCTCGACAGGCTGCAAAAATCGGCTGAAATGGTATCTGGGGCTGCATTAGAAAAAGTATTGCCAGCAGGTCAAAGGTGATCCTTCCCCTCTGCTCACACATTATATCACAACCTTAGGACATGTGGTCACTACACAGAAGTTAAGTACTTTGTAGTGGAAGGTAGTTAAAGAAGTACTTTTTTATATCCTTAAAATTTGAGCAATACCTTGCAGAATGGAGTGGTCCTGGCTTGTGGATTTTTCCTTTCTTCCGTCATCACAGCAAAGCAGCACCTGCCCTAAATAGCTTGGGCTGTTTTTTGTTCTTGTTTGAGTTTGTGGGATTTTTAGTTTGGCTTGAACTTTTTTTTTTTGCTATGGAAAAGATCCTTAGTTTAAAACCTCCCTCTTCTGGAGAGCCACTGCAACTACTGCCAGCTTCTCGTGAAAGTGCATTTCAAATTCATTCTTCAGAATGAAATTATTTGGCAGCAACTCTTCATTATTTATTGAAGGCACTTTAGACTGTTAATGTTTTCATATTGAATTACTAGACTACAAGACATTCTATTCAGAGTGATGTTAGGGCTGTTTAGTGAAATGTTCTATGTTTTATTCCTGCGTGTGCAACAAAAAGCTAGATGTGAGAATTTCTGGAGTCACTTGTTCAGCTGTGGTTATGGTAAAATTCAAGTTCTGCTCTGGATTTATCCCAGTCTCTTAATGAAATATTTTCCCATTCCTTATTCTGTGTACTATAGATTTTTTTTTTTAATTCCTGCAATAACTTGAGGTTTTACGGTACAATAGGTAATATTATTTCCTTAAATCAGTATTGTTCCAGTGAAACCAAATCAAGATTGCACAGTGTGAGCGATTTTGCAGATGTTCTTTGTGTAAAGAGGGAATAATGTTAGTACTGAAAACCGCAGTCCTCTTTAGTGTGCACAACAGGCCAAATACAAGCCCCAGCATCCTGTCAGGTGTGTCCTATTCTCATCGTTAGGTGGTTAAGTGATGTGTCTGTGGCCTCCCAGCTGGCACTGCTCCTGCAGTCCCTGGGGGCACTGGTGCCAGAGCTGTGCCTGACGTGGGCTCTGCGTCCCTTGTAGGTGCACTGGGAATGCAGTTGAATACAGGCCAGTAAACAACGTCCAAATGGTGAATTATTGTCACTGCCAATAAACATTGGCTATGGACCAGTGGCCTGCTAGTGAACACTTCAGTCATAAATGCAATTGCCCAAGTGATGAAGTGATTCACTTGTGAGCCTGTGGGGTTTTGTTTCCTTATGTAGCATTAGCATGTACATGGCTTGAGATAAACTGTGCTCATTTATGAGTCTATATCTGTACTAAGGGCAAAATCTGGGATGTGTTGGAGGTTGTAAACATTTCTTCTGTTAAACCAAGTGAGACATGAGTTGATCCTTTTATGAATCAGAGAAGCTCTTAGGTTTTATTCAAAAACCTGCTCGAGGTTTGGGGTTTTTTTCACAGATTCCAGGTTTTTTGGATCATATCCATAGCTGTTCTGGGAGTATCCTATCTCATCCCTGAATGCTAAGGAAAAAAATTAGAAAATAACATAAACTGCCTCATGGAGAGAAAGTTCACTTAGGGGCTGTTTCTCAGCTTGAGTTGACTTTCCTGATATTTAAGTAATTAGAATCCAATAATTAACAGAATGCAATTAGATAATGATTCCAGCTACTGCATGAATGCCAAAATGTATGCTTTGAGCTGTCACAAACCATACTGCTCATAAAAGGGAGCTCATTTAATTCTTGTATTTTCTTTTTTTGATTCATATTTGCTGATGCTTTTATTTCTTATTCATTAGAGAAGATTTAAATGAGGAAATGCCATGCTTTCATTAGGATAAATGAAAATTAGTGTTAATTTCACATGTATTCTTTTTATGGTTTATATTATCTTGTAATAATTTATTTTAAAACCAAATGAAATAAGGCTTGATATTTCAAACAGCCCTTTAGACCACACTTGAATTTTGTATATTAATCATTACTTCCATCTAACACTCAGCAACTAAAACAACACACTATGTGGATAGCTAGTAGCACAAATTTTAACTTAAATAAGTTAATTTCATATTTAAATGTTTGCTTCCATTTTCTGATTTTGTTTCTCTTTCAGATTTTTCAGTCTTACTTGAGCTTTTCGGATGCTCTGTTCTATAATTGGATGATATTGCTTAAATAGATTTCTATATTACATAATACAAATGAGTATGAAAGTAGTGAACAGGATTTCTTAGGTTGCCTACATTGTATTAAAATTAATTCTTTGTGTGCTAATTGTCGGATTTCCTCCCAGCTACTATGAACGGAGAAAACGACATAAAATACATATTTGTATGTAGAATTAGAAGATGCACAAGATACTTATACTTCTTTTATTTAGAATTGACTGTACAGTAGTATGTATATGGGTATATAATGAGAATGCTTTAAAAGTAATTTGTTGTGAGTTGACCGTGGAAGTTAATTTTCTCCATATTGAAAGCTGTGTTTTCATTTTTTTCACCAGGTCGTTTTTAGATCTCCATGATGCCATGTTCTATCTGATCTGTCTGGTTCCACTCAGCATTGCAGTCATACAGATCCTGACGTGGACTCCCTTTTCCATCCAGAACAGCCATCTGGCAGCTCTACGTTAAATACATCTCCTGCTCCACTGAACCACTAAAGAGTTCGTAAGTTTTTTATGTGAGAAAGCAAAACTGCAGGATCAAACACAGTTTGGGCTGTTCCAGTAAAGGTGCATTTTCAGTCTATATAGACTATAAGTCACATTCAGCCTTAATGCTGAGCCTACACGGAGTTTTTCCTAGTTCAGTTGCTTTTCTTTAATGGGTTTTATCCTTAATTGTTTTATATAAAGTAATTTCTGGTATATAATGATCCTGTTAACTCATCTGAAGAATGAATATGGCAGATCAGGGAAAGGAATCCCAACCCAGCACCTGGAATTCAAGGGAACTGTATTTTCTTAAACTTACTGGTGGATTAATTTTGCCTTACTGATAAAATGGCAGATCTCAGGTTAATTTGGAAGATCCTGGAGGACGTCCCTCATGGGTGGCAGGGGAATGAAGAGAAAAATGTAGATGGTGTCTAGATGTCCAATATCAGGACAAATCTGATAGCTACCACAGGAAGAGCCAAGAGTAATTAACTACCCTATGAAAGTCTGTGCAAGGCCAAAGAAGAAAAATATTAAAATGTGGTTCAGTGTTGCTGGATATGGAAAAAGCTCCCTTAGTCCTCAGTGGCTTTCTGAATGTCTCTGGTTGGTGGAAGGTTAATGCAGTTTTCTGGCTTTAAATGAGAAAATAATATTGAAAGTACCATATTGCTAGTACTTCACACAGAATGTCATTGTGGCAAGAAAAGCATCAGTCTGTGGGTAAAGTAGTGTTCAGCTGTTGGACAAATCTAAGCACACACAGTTATTAAACCAAACTCTACCTGTTTAGTAGTGTTAGGTTGGCAAACTCATTTTGGGTGTGACAATTGAAGTTAGTTTCTGAATCATCAAATTGAAGTTAGTTAATTTCTGATTAATTCTTACTAGAATATATTCAGTCAAGCTTTTAAATGGATCCTGTGATTTTTATAAAATAAAGATTTTTTGACAAAATTTCAGCAACAGTGATTCCTGTCTTCATGTCACGCACGTTGTAGTGATAAGACACATTTGCATTTTTGCAGTATTTCCATTTAACCAATATTATTTTTCCTCCAGTATAACCACTGTGTAATTATGCAATGGTAAATACCTTTAGCATAATATAATTACTTCATTTTTGTATTTTGTTTTGCCTGGGCAAACATAATTTTAGAAGCACCTTTCTTACGGAGTGGCAGTCACTTGAAAGTACAAGATCACTGTGTGTATCCCAGTTTTAAAGGGCTGAGCCAGCTTATTTTCAAGGCTCTACATTTATTGTGACAGGTTACTTGGAAAAGAAAGGAGTGTAAGAAATGGCTGTGTGTTTTGGTGGACACTAGCATAATTTAATGAAGATGTTTGAGATTTGAAATACCAGAGTCGAAAAAAAAAGTCTTTTGTGCCTCAGTTTTTACATTTGCAGAGTAGAAATAACATCATTTCCTTGCCTTTTTTGAAGTGTGAAATGCTTTCAAGGCGATGAGTGAAAAAGTGGGATAGCATTGTTAAATATTTAAAAATCCAAATGAATCCTTTGATAGGAATACGAAGATCTATGTTAAAATGTAAGAAGCCAGAATTGTGGTGAAGTTTTAAGTTTTATCTGTCTTGTCAGAGATACTGTTATGCATTTGCATTGTTCATGCTAACAGCATTATGTACACAAACTAGGATCACTTGTGTAATATTCTGTGGATAGGTAAATACAAATACCAGAGCAGATATGGCCTGTGTTTAGATTTTGAATTTTAAAAGATTTCCTGCATTATATGTATTTATTTTGAAAGGCAGAAGCAAAAGTCGAAGGAAAAAAAGTCTAAAGGAATTTAAGTAAATACAATTTTTGATTCATTATATGAAACAGTCTTCTCCCTGACAGTTCCTTTAAAATGTTAATAAGTAACTTAAAATAGTCTTTTTCTTTACTGTTTCTGTATTTCCTAAATTTCCCATGTTCATCCTATCCTCATAGGATACATATTTTAATACATATAATAACATGTTATTATACCACAAATAAGGTTTCTTAGGTGACTGTGTTTGTTGGTTATTTTTAAGTTATTAGTACATAGTGTATAACTAGAAGTGTACTGTGCTATACAACAGGAAATCTAATAGGTAGTTTCAAGCATCAACGTTACATGAAGACTTCTTCAAAATTACCAGAATTATTTTTTCTGGGAAATGTTTGGTAAAGTTTCCATTCAATTTGCTGAAATAAGAAAGGAGTAAGGAGTAGTATGACTGAAGGCACTGTTGGAATAGTCTCTATAAACTGCTGCATCTTTAGAATTAAGATAGGAAAAGTACAAAAAGATTTTTAAGCAGGACAACCTGAAGATAGGAGACATTAACTGTAGAGTAAGCCAGTTTATAAAACTAATCTGAGAAATATAATACAAATTATTTAATATGTAAAATATGAATAATTTCCCAAATTTATTATGTATTATTCTCCTATTTGTCTGTCCTATTTCCCTTGCTATAAGGGCAGGAAAAGCGCCTTTCATAGCATCAATAGTCAATCCAAAAGAGGACTGAAAAAGTTCTTTAAATTTGGGTGGTAGTCTTCCTACAGAAATAGAAGGTTGGGACTGTGCTGTGACTGACATTGCTTATTCTCCATTTCTCTGTCACCCACTAAACTTTGTTATCCTCTGCTAAACCTTTGTGATTGGTTTTGGCTGTGAATCAAGTAGAGGATGATCAAAGGCAAAAGTTCAGTGTCTTGCAACAGCTGGTTTCCCTGCTTTCTCTCCTTATTAGCCAACAGTATCTGAGCTTGAACTCCCACTGCTGGAAAAATGCCTCAATTTAATCTTGATAATTTAAGAGTGTCTGAAATACTCTCATAACTGATAAAGAGGCTATAAGTGTGTGTATAATATAAAATATGAAATGCTGTGGTAAGTTCAGAGGATGAGAAATGTCATGCTTGAATCCCATTCTTAGAGTTTCTCTATAAATTCTAAGAATATGGATCTTAATACACTGAATGAATTTTATTTATTGAAAATCAATAAGCAAAAGTGTCTGCTAGATTTAAAAGGTTGTTACCTAATAGACACTAAAGAATGTTAGTCTAATATAGTAGTAATACAATATATGGTCAGTGATAGAGTGAAAATATTGAATAAATGACAACAAAACAGATTTAAGTGGGAAAAAATGAAGTTTTGTGGAACTCACAGGCCCACCTCTGTTCTAGTCTTGCACAAAATGATTTTCCCAGTCTCCTGCTGCCCTGATTTTGGAAGTGCTCAGTAATTCATGAATGTAGTATGTTGACATGGCTACTAGGGATGTTTACATTTGAATTCAGTTCTACAGTCTAATGGGTGCTGTCAGGAAAGACAAGCAGGAAGGGGAAGGAGCAGTTCAGATAAGCCACATCTCCACAAGCACTTCTTGGCACTTCCTTGCAGAATTAAGCCAGCTTGGAGAAAAAGTTTAATAGTACATGCAGGCAAAAGAATTCCAGCTGGTTTTGTAAAGGAACACATAACTGAGACCAGGGGAGTTGTCTTAAAGATCTGGACAGACCCACAACTGGGCTTCCTGGGTTACCTTTGGGGGAGAGGATTTTAGATATCTGTGTTTACCTTAAAGACCTCTTTCTGGTAATCTCTTTCTTACTAATGTTTAAATAATAGAAGGGAAAGTTGTTTCATCACTGTATTTTATTGGGAAAATTGAGGATTTCCATTTTAGACTACATGAGGCTGTGCAGCCAGCCCTGCCACCAAGTCTGCTCCAAAAGCCAGGCTCTTTGGGATCACCACAAAGCAGTACCAGTTGTGTTAAACCTTTTGGATGTGTTTGGGACCTTTTAGACTCCAGGAATTAAATTGATTATATAAATTTTCCATCAAGACAAAAAACACTCTCCAAATAGTGGAGTGGAAAGTAGAAAAAAAGGTGATGCCATTATTTCTAGAAATCCTCTCCCAGCACTCCAATGGCTTTGAGTGCCAAAGCAATACACTTGCACAACAAATGGTTTTCTGAGATTGTCCTGCAGTGGATTACAACTCCACCAGCCTATATGCAAATGAGAATACATCAAAATTATTACCTAAATATGCAGGAATAGTGAGTTCTTTATAGCTTGTCAAGAGAAAAATATGCTGAGTATACAACTGCTGCATCAGAATATTAATGATAAATGTAACACTGGGTAGGAATTTTGGAAAATCTCATTTAAACACACCCAGGTTGTATGTTAACAAAGCAAAGACAAAAGCTAGCATGTTTCTTAACTTATTTGGTATGTGATCAATTATCTGTATTTTTGATGTGATAAAATTAAGATATGTTTCCCTGTGAACAACATATAACTAACCTGAAGCAGTTTTATTTATTGATTTATAATATTGTGAGCAGATGTCTGTTTAAAAAGCCACAAATTTACCTTTTGTCATTTTGGATTTTGATTACAAAGGTTTTTTTTATTCCTGGAGGGAAAAAATAAACTAATCTGTCTTTACAAATAAGAACACACATGGAAAGGAGAGTCTTAATCCCAAACTAAATAAAAATAGACCAAAAAGGCATTCTAGCCCATCTAGCTATTGAAGAGGAAAAAATCCCAACAACCTGCATGTGGAAAACTGTCTAAAGCTCTCAAGTCAAAAACTTTCCTCGAGGAGTTTAAACATCAGTGAAAATGAACTGAACACAAAAATCCTGTGGCAATATTCTGTTGTTGCTCTTGTTTTGCTGATTTCCCAGGATTAGCAAGGTTGGATGTCATCAGTGCTTGATTAGAGGATCTTCCAGGTAAAAGCCAGGATCCCAGTGGGGTCTGACTTCCAATCATCCTTACCAGGAAATGTAGGGGCTAGACCCCAGCCATCAAATCTCATCAAAAGGAAAGACATTGCTTGCTGATGGCTGTTTAGAAACAATTGTTCTGAGATTTGTGATGAAAGCCCTAATGCCATACTCAGATGGAATTTGATTAACAAGATAGGCTTTGTCTAGATTTTCTTATTGTTTCAAATGTGTAATTTCTAACTTTCTATGCCATTACCACAACGAAGACATGTATATTAAAGCACAAACCCACAGGAAAGATAAATGCCAAAATGAAAACCCCGAAATATTAAAAATATGAAAATTCAAAAGATTATCCAGCTTGACCTGTTCCAGATTAAAATGTTCTGATAAGCAGTGTCTGTTCTGGGCTGGCTTTTCCCTGTATGGTTTCAGTTCCATTAAGGATTTTTTTTCCCACACCTCTCCACTACTTCCCTCTGCATCCCCTTGTGCAGAACTTGGGTGCAGAAATCCAACTGTGAACTTGTTTTCCTGACTACACAATTACTTCTCCTTCCCCTGCGTGCTCATCCCACAGCTTAAGGGGGAAAAGTCCTGGATTGAGGGTTTTATATCCTTCCATTGCAATATCTGAGGACTCGAAGCAGAGTTTTGTATTTTCAACAGTTTGTCTTTCCTTTGCAGATAAAAGTCCCTATTGAAGAGCAAGCTCTGTAATGACACCATTTATTGTTAAATATTTGTGGGTTTGACTTTTTTAGGAATCTAATGACCTCCATGCTTATTGACCTCGCATTTCTGTGTATGGGGAAAAAAATGAAGATAAGGGAAACCATGCACAGCTTTATGTTAGGCATCACTTCCATCTTGCAGCATTTACTGTTGTAGCAGCCAAGAATTTCTCTAATTGATTAATTCCTCCCAAAATTTTGAATCTTAAAGAAGATACTAATACCAGGGGGGTCCTGTGGACCAACATTAACCTGAACTACCAAGACAGTGTGTGGGCAATGCCAGGGAGGATCACACAGAAAATTGTTAGTGTTGGAAAGGACCTCTGGAGATCATCCAGTCCAACCCCCCTGCCAAGGCAGGGTGACCTAGAGCAGGTTACACAGTAATGCATCCAGGTGGGTTTGGAATGTTTGCGCAGTGGGAGACTTCATGACCTTCCTGGACATGCTCTGCCGCCCTCAGTGGAAGTTCTTCCTCATACTGAGGTGAAACTTCTTGTGTTTTAGCTTACGGACATGCTCCTTGTCCTGTCACTTGGCACCATGCCAAAGAGTCTGGCACCATCTTCTTGGCAACCACCTTTGAGATATTTATATGCTTTAATGAGATCCCCTCTCAGTCTTCTCTTGTCCAGATTAGACATGCCCAGCTCACGCAGTCTCTACTCATCAGAGACATGCTCCAGACCCCCAGTGATCTTTGTGGCCTCTACTGGACTCTCTCTAGTAGCTCTTCTCTGTTGGAGTGAGGAACCCAGAACTGGACACAGCACTCCAGATATGCCTCACTAGGGCCGAGCAGAGGGGGAGGCACCCGTCGACTGCTGCCCGCAGTGCTCCGGTGAGGGCCGCAGACGAGGCGCAGCCTCCGCGGGGTCCCAACCCCTCAGCCCCGCACGCTCGGGGTGCTCTGCGCACGCGCGCACGGGTGACAGGGCGGTGCCGAGCACGTGCGCGAGCGCCGCCGAGGCGGTCGCCGCCCGCCAGCCGCAGCTGGCGGTACCCGGGGCGGGGAGGAAGGAGGGGCCCGTCTGAGCCGCCGCCAGCCCGCCCTGCCCTGCCCCGCTCCGGTTCAAACGCGGCACGGCCCCGCCCAACCATTGGCGAGCAAGAGGGAGGGAGCGGGTGCGCGCCAGGCCCCAACGTGTCGCAGCGAAGGCGTCCGGGCGGGCCCCGCTGCCGCGGCGGCGCGTTCCGCCCGGAGCGTGTGCGCGGGCCCCGAGCGGAGCCGCCGCTGCCATGGAGCGGGGGGGCGGCGGCGGCGCGCGAGGCTGATCGCGCCCCTTCCTCATGAGACTGTGGCTGTGCTGGCTGGGCTGCTACACCCTGCTCCTGTGGGTGCTGAGGAGGACGATGTGGGCTGGCCCTGCCCGGTACCTGCGGAGCCCTTTATCCAGGTCCCTCTACGTGAATATGATGGGCAGCCACCGCCAGCCAGCCCCGGGCGCCAGGGAGAACCACCAGGTACAGCCCCGGCGGCGGCCGCCCTGCCCGCCCCTCCCTTCCCTCATCGTGCCCGGCGGGGCCGGGCTGGGCGGCGGGGGCGGCACAGGGACCCCCCGCCCCCGGGGAGCTCCGCCGGGCAGGGGCGGGGGTTCCGGCGGGGCGCCCGGGGGTAACGGCGGGAGGAGCGGGGACCCCGGTGCGGGCTGAGGGGGCACCGGGCCGGGCAGCGCAGACAAAGAGAGGGAACTGCTCGGTCCTCCGGTGAGAAAGTTGCCGTGTGCCCTCCCTGTGAAGCGCGCCGCGGAGCGGTACCGGGGCTACCGGCTCGGTGTGCGCCGCAGGGGGGCCGGGGCGAGCCCGGCGGTACCGGCGGGGGAGCAGCGCCGGGTGCCGGACCCGTAACGGGTCGCGTCGGGGCTAGAGCTGTTCCCGGGAGAGGTACAGCCCCGGGCTGTGGATATGCACCCCGGGCTGTGCAAGTGCACCCCCGGTACTTTCAGCGCACACCCCGGTTTTTTCAATGCACACCCCCGGTTTGTCCCGGTGAGCCCCGTGGGAGCGCTCCAGTGAAGTTTGCAGGTGGTGGTGACGGGGGCGGGTTTGTAATCACAGAGATGTTTGTAATTAGTACCGGTGCATCTAGAGGAAAACAAAAAAAAGTGGGAAACTGCCAAGCTCACAGAGGCCTTGGAGCAGTAGTAGGTGGCAAAGTAGGAATGAGTTGTTGCAATGTGATCCCGCTGCGATAAAAGGTTAGTTCTATGTTTGGGTAGTGTAGCCACATGGATCAGTACCTTGTGGAGAAGTTAGGGGCTATATCCTTGCAATGCAATGGTTATGTGATAGATTTCATTCGGAATATGTTCAAATCTGCACTATGTTTTGGCAAAATGCTTCTGAAAATCTGACAGGAGTTAAAAGGGCTAATAAAAACTCTTAGTGCAGAAGCAGCTTAATCTAGGTAAAATATGCAGAACTGAGCTAATGAAGAAGGCATAGTATAAACATTTGAGGACTGCTGTACAAAGGAATACCATAATTCTTTATGCTGATCCATTACTGCAGCCTTCTTAGTGCTCTGGGTGGGCACTGACATCCAGAATCTTGCTGCTGAGTGGATGTGTCACTGGAGTTTAATGCATGTGGTCTGGATCATCCAGGACATAAATACAAAGAGAAGCAGAATTTAGGTTTACAGGAAGAACTTCCTTCTGGTGAACAAAGAAATTCTGAAAGTCTTTTGTGGTGTTAAAAGCTGTACTAGAAAGACAGGTCAACCGAAGAAATGTGTTATGGAGATGCTTGTATCATTCACAGGTAGATGGTCTGCAGTGGATAATCTCCATTTCTGTTTTATTCGATCTAGATTTTAAATGTAGAGTATTGATTATTTAATACATTTAGTAAGATTTATGGTTGCTGAGTTTGTGGGGTAAGTAAGAATTGCATATTGAGGTCCCTGGTATTCACTCTCTGCCATTTTACTGACTTAATTAATTTTATGTAAAATATCTAAAAGAACTTTTTCATCCTTTTGCTAATACTAGGCAAGAGTTGCGATCTTTATAATTTTTATTATAACAAAAGTCTTAGCATAACAATCTCAAAAGATACAAGAGAGATTGACACTCTTTCCGTCATGAAACTAGTGGCCTTTCATATACTGTACATGGAGGAAAACAAAAGCAGCTTCTGTTCTGAGGAAGTAGTTCCATAATTAAACTGGTTTGCACCATTTATTTAATTTGAAATTTGTCTTGGCTTTATCTTTTTTTTTTGTCTTATAATCTGCTGTTATTTCTATTATTTGCTAGTGTTGTATAGGTAGTAGTCAGTAACCTTAGATTGGCCATGAAGGATCACAGAATCATTGAGTCATTAAGGTTGAAAAAGACCCCTAAGACTGTCAAGTCCAACCTTTGTCCAAATACCAGCATGCCTGCTAAACCAAATAGTGAAGAAGAAATTAGAGATCTGTGAACACCACCTAATTTTTGGAAACAAGCCTCTGTTAGTTGTCACCATCATCCTTCTGCCAGTGGTTATGTCAATATTTAGAAGTCTTAAAGACAAGAATTGTAGGACTCTTGTTTTTCAGTGGAACTGCAGGTGACTGTTCAGGGCAGAACCCGAAGGTGTACGAGCTCAGGTACAGCATATCTGTAGTCGTACAGCCTATGGAACAAAGCCTGTGTTTCCCAAAGCTTTGATAGTTGAGTGTGTTTTCTTCTGGATTGAAAATGGCAGCACATTGCAAAAGGCAAATCATCTGAGCCACTCCAAACCTGTTCAGTGTAGTGAGGCAGCAGCCTCATGAGTGAACCTGTCACATCCCAGCCTGCTCCTTGGGATCATTGGTTTCTGCCAGGCTCTTGGAGTTGGCTTCTGAAGATGAATGGACAAATAACACAAGCTGCTGCTTTAGTGGTTTTTCAGAGCCCACTAAGGATTCCTTTTGGGAATCACTGGACTATGCTGACTCATTTAACTAGACCTAAACTGGTAAATCACAGCAGTCTGTGCCAGGCTCAAAACCTCTTTTTTAGAGGAAAAGATCATTCACTCATGCTACCTACAAGTGTGTTTTCAAGTATAGTTGAGAGCCTGATTTTGCCAGAAATGTGCCCATTATGCAGGTGGTTTTCAAACCTAAGCAGGTATATGTTTGCTCCTCAGCTGAAGGGTCTTCCCTCACTGCTTTATGCCAGTGTTTGATGGAACCTCTGCTCATGAACCTGGCATAATGGCCTTGGTGCACTGTCTGCTCCCCTCTGCTTACAGGCACTGCTGCTGTGAAGCAGCACACACTGGAAGAAGGATCCTGTCCCATTATTGTTTGCATTACAGCAGTGACTGGAAGTCCCATTGTGCTGAACGCTGTGTAAACCTGCACTGAGTGAATGTTCCTCTCCCACCAAGGCAAACAAGTGTGAAGGGATCAGGATCTGAACACACGTGTTAAATCTTTGAGGAGTTATCCCAGCTGACAGTTTGTGTCCCTCCACGTGCATTTTTTACAAGGTTCTGTTAAAAACTCTCCGTTTCACTTTAGGATACTCAAAACTCCCTATCTGCACAATGAACTCATGCAGTCAGATTAAGGAACACTATTGCAAGATCTAAGGGGGAGATAAGAGGGTTTTGGCTGCAGGGAATAATTCTTAATGTTAGAAAACAGACACAACGGCATTCTATGAGAAGGACTGACAATAACTCAGCATAAGCATAGGATAGTCAAAAATAATAGTGATATTCTTAATTTAAAAGCTAATATATTTTAGTACAACTTTTGCATATCAAGAGGAGGGAGCTTTTATCTTGACATTGCAGCCTAGCAATGAGCAGCCTTTTGAATTTTATTATTATTGGTGCTGACATTCCAGAATGGTGCAGCATTAGAGGCATTTGCTGAAGGTGCAGAAGGTGACCATGAGGGTCCTAAAATTTCAGATTTTCTGTAGGTTTGCCTTGGTTTGCACATTTTTTTTTTGCATTTAAAATCATATAAAGAAGATTTTAAAGGAGTTTAGATATGCCTTGCACAGGATAGTAAAATAGTAAGATATTATATGGTTCCATTACTTTTTCAGCTGGATCTGATATCAAAAAGTAGCATTATTTTTCTTCGCAATTAATTGAACAATAGCTTAAAGTTCAGAGTTAGTTTGTGTAGGTGTGGTTCTTACCAGGTAACACAAAGCAAAAGGAATAATTGGCCTGTGGTAGCTTGGGCTTTAGATTTTACCAAGGTAAAAGTATAGAACTTTCAGCTGATACTGATCACTTCCTAGATGTGGGAACCTGCTCCTGTGTTTAGCAGAGGGGAGGGGAGGTGGCTTTATAGATAAATTGTTTGAAAGACTTGTGGATCTGCTTATTGGTCCTGGTAAATGAAGAAACACAGTCCAGTGATAAGACGGACTGTGGTGTAAAGTATTTACTGGATTTCTGATCTTCTTTCCTTGAAAAATGTTGGAAATTCATTTGTTGAGGCATCCGTTTCAAAGGATGCCTAAGGAAAAGTCCCACTTTTTTGTCAGTGATGCGATTCTATAGAGGACCTCTGTTTGTTTTCTAGGGAGTTAAATTGCAGATGTCTTCAAAGTACAGGGTAATGATTAAGACAAAAATTAAAAGCACTCTTTCTTAGCAAGTAATCGGCCCTCGCTTTGTTATAATTCTAAGTTAATTTAACCCTGAAGTCTTTTGAAAAGACTGCAGGAAAAACTAAATTTTTGTATTTATGGAAATTGATAATAGCTTTCCATGTATTAATTTTAACTACTACTGGGTTTATATTGCTGAACTTTTAAAATGATCCTTTATCTCTTTCTCCAGTGGTATGTCTGCAACACAGAACAGTTGTCTGAATCCCTTCAGCCCATTTTTGTCCAGAGTTACCTTGACCAAGGAACACAGATCTTCCTAAACAACAGCATTGAGAAGTCAGGCTGGTTGTTTATCCAGCTCTATCACTCTTTTGTGTCCTCTATTTTTAGCCTTTTTATGTCTAGAACATCTATCAATGGGTAAGTGAAAAGCTGATCTTGGGTAAGCTAACTACAGTTTGGATTTAGAGTTTTCAAGTGTTCAGCCCTACCCTGTGATTTGTCAGCTTTTCAAAATGTGTAGTTTTCCCTTTGCTGGTCTATCAGATGTGAAATGCCCTCCTGTGCTCTTCATGCCCTGCCCTCTTAACTGGTGAATACCATTTCCAGTGTGGGGGGACAGAGGAGGTAATTGCAATTAATAAAAGACAGTCAGAGGATTTTAATTTTATTTTATAATAGTTACTTGTATTAATTTTTTTCTAAGAGTGTTCTCTTTGTGCCTCTTCCCCCTGCTTTCTTCCCTCCTCTCCTTGCCCTTTCCCTACTGCCATGTTTTTATCAGTGACTTGTTGTGGTTGTCCTTGTTGGTGGCTGTATCCTGTCAGGTCTATATTGCACCTAAAACCCTTCTGACCAGAGAGTGTGTGCCTGCCCCTGCAAATCATGGCACATTTCTGAACACTGCAAGGCTGGCCTGGTGTTGTGTCTGGTAACACTAATGTGTATGTCTGTCCTTTCTCTTATCCTGTAAAACAATTCCACCTCAATTTGTGTGTAAGCTGTACTGCAACAGGGAACTTCTGGTGTAGCATGTTTGACTGATGAAACATTGGGAAAATAGGAAAACATAAGTTGATAAAACAATATTCTTCTGTCTTTATTGCATCAGTTACAGGGGAGTTTAGCTGTTGATGGGTGCTTTAGAATTTTTTTCAAAGAAGTCAGTGCTTTTTTTGCTCACGTCACCCCATTCAGACATATGTTTAACAGCTTATCAGTTTTGACCTTATGAAGAATGCATTTTGTTACATTTAGCCAATTTCTCTGGCATCCCCACCTCTGCACCTGCTGCATGCTCCTGCACAGTCTGATACGAGATAGGAGCTGTCTGCTGAGGCTAGAAAAATTGTCTTTTTCCTTATTTTCTACCCAGATGACTTTATGAGCTTCCCTGTGGTGTTCTTAGTTATGTGTAGCTTTATATAAAGGTTCCTTTGGTCTCTTCTTCCTTTCTCTTCCATTTTTTTTTTCAAAGGCTCTTCAGGGCTTTGAATAACACCTCATAATGCTGTTAGGAATAATAGCTATGAGCCAATTATACAGTGTGGACTGACACGTGTGCTGCAAGGGGGCTCTACTTAAATTGGTTGTAGTCTGTTTATTTTTATACATTTGATATCCTGCTTAGTTTCTTCTCTGACTTTGTACACTCTGTTCTTTTTGTTTGCTAGTTTCTTTGGAGTTTAGTACAGTCAATCTTTCCTAGGCCACCTCCTTTTCACATTTTTTATTCTTTTTATCTCTGTTTACTTTTTTTCTGTTTTTTTTCCTGTTCATTGTCTTTAAGTTTAACCGGCTATCCAACAGGAGTTTAAAGAATAGTATTTATCTACCTGCCGTCTATTACTGACCAGTTCTTTTTCCTCTGCTTGTTCTCTAACTGTTTCATCATTGAATTCTGCTATGACAGCTGAAATGTGTCACTGTGTAGTCTTCAAACAGTTATGGGCGGGTATGTCATTGACTTGATCCATGAGGGATCCAACTGTCACCTCTACCCAATTCCTTAATGAGTTGTCTATTTTCTATTCCATGGCTTTTCATGTTGAATGCAGGATCTGCAGATAGCAGAAAAAGCCATTGTAACACAGAATTTAAAAAATCTCTTCTGCCCCTCCAGCAGTGTTAACCCCATCCTTTCTTTAAATCTGTTCCCTGGCTTCCCTCCTAGTTCCACATCTTATTCCTCATTCATTGTGCATAGTTCTGTGACTTCAGCCATTTTATTTCCTCTGTTATTTCATCTTGGGGTTTTTTTTTAAGGTAGTGACAGAGATTCAAATCTGCAGATGTGACAAATAAGGTTCAGTCTTTATCTTTCCTTCTCTTTCTCTCCCCCCTCCTTTTTTTTTTTTTTAATGCAATCATTTTCTTGAGCTGCACCCTGTGAGCTCTTCCTTACCTAATCAAATTCCTTCTGGAATCTTAACCACTGTAACTGCATGTGGCTCTCATTTGATCTCTGACAAGTGCAAGGCAAGTTGAACTGGATTTAAAATTTATCTGAGCAGTGACCTTGTCTGCCATTATTTGTGACTGTTTCCTGCCAAAGCACGTTCTAAATGTCTTCATTGTTTGTCCTGTTAAAGTTTGTACAAAATTGGTCATTTCTTGTTTTTATATTTCAGGCTGCTGGGAAGGGGCTCAATGTTTGTGTTTTCCCCAGAACAGTTTCAAAGACTGCTTAAAATAAATCCTGAATGGAAATCCCACAGACTTCTCGATTTAGGGGCTGGGGATGGAGAAGTCACTAAAGTCATGAGTCCTCACTTTGAAGAAATCTATGCCACTGAATTGTCTGAAACTATGATATGGCAGCTTCAGAAGAAGAAATACAGGTATTGTACTGAATACTTTCTACATCCTTTATATCAGATATTACAGCAAAGCAATCTGTTTGTAATTTAATGAATGTTCAGTATTTTCAATCAATTCCTTTATTGTTTGATTGTTATGGAAAATGTTAACCTGTGCAAAAGCAGGAAAACAAACACATCTGATGTTCCCTCTTATCAGTGTTGGTTTTTGTCTCCTTTATTGCTTGATGTTTATCAGGCAGTATAAAGGTTCATAGGGCTGAACATGTAGCCATGCTGATCATTGATTTAGTTTTCTTTTACAGAACACCAGAAGGGATCATGTCTCTTCTCTAAATGGTTGACCTTACTTGCACTATCAGCACATCCACAGGGAATTTTTGTCTTCAGTGGTTCTGTCTGAAATCAGCTCGTTTTTATTTAACAAACTGTATCTCTTTGTCTTTCCTTTCATAGGGTGCTTGGTATAAATGAATGGCAAAACACAGGATTTCAGTATGATGTTATCAGCTGTTTGAATTTGCTTGATCGCTGTGATCAACCACTGACTGTACTAAAAGATATCAGAAGTGTGCTGGAGCCAACCAGAGGCAGAGTCATTCTAGCATTGGTTCTGCCATTTCACCCCTATGTGGAAAATGGTAAGTGCACAGATTAACAGCTATTTAGGCAGGTAAAGGAAACATTTGTAGGATATAGTATCCCAAATTAAATGTTTAATAAATGGCATGTTTGTATTACAAATAACTTGTACAGGGCATGTTCAGAAGTATGAAATCATAGGTAAATAGGCCACATGATGTAAGCTGTTTTCTTAATTCCCCAGCATACATTTTGGCACCAACAAAAAGCTCAAATACTGAAGTCACAGATCCTGTTCTGCAAGTTGCCACATTTCACTTGTGTTGGAGCAACGTGGGAAAACTGGTCTCTGATTAGGGCCCTTTACCTGTAGGTAACCCCAGTTGCCTCTAGTGACCAGTTGGGCAAAACCATCAGAACTGTCTAATGCTGAATAGAGCAGTTCAGGTCAAGCTGTTTCCAGTGTTCCAGATGAATCTCACCTAAAAATTCACAGGGAGATAAGGTTCACTTTCCAACATGAGCTCTCAAAGTAAAGTGTAGACCCCTACTAATACAAAGTATCAAACACTATTAATGTTGTATTCATTTATATTTTACTAGTAACAGGAATAAAAAAGTAAAATTCAGTGCCACAACTCAGTTATTTCCCCAAGGTGGATTTTAAACAAATGCATGAGAGGTTTTCAGGTGATTCTGTCCTTATGACTAAACTTCAAAAGAGACTAGAAACTTTTTTTTATGTTCCTGTGATTGTGGATTCGGGTTGAGGCACCCTGAAGGTGGTTTGAATTCCAGGAGGCTGGTGTTAATTTTTTGGACTTTGGTTCTCCTTGAATATTAAGACTTGTCTGTGCAAAGGCATGGATGCCCAGAAAATAAAGAACTAGTAATGTTCTGACAATCACAAATGCATCAAACTGAATCTGGTTTTTCCCTTTTTATATGCCAGTGGTGTTTTGGTGGGAGAAAGGAGGAAAAAGGTTTTAAGTATAAGAAAAAATGCCATCAGATGAAGAATTACTTAAAATACAGTATTTGAGTTTATAATTTTTTAACTATTCTGAAAAGTAGTGTGTCTTAGTTTGGAGAGTTGATTTAGGCATCTGTGCAGTATTTAAAGCATATTTGATTACAACTTATAGTTCCTATAATGTGGAACAATATGGCTTCCCCTTGTAGAAATTCTTCAAAATTCAAGATAACAGCAGTGACTTCCCAGTCTTTCATTGGTATATTAGAAGCAAAAATTTGAGAAATGCTTTTTTTGTTTGTGTGCCTTTAAAACTCTGTGCCTTTGTGTTTGGCCATCACTCTTGCACCCCACATCTGCTTTTCTGCTTGTGTTGGGTAAACCCCTGACAGACCACATGCAACTCCCTGGCTCAACAGGGGGTGGATAAGTTAAGGAAGAAACTATTCTAAATCTGCTTATATCCTTCATCATTAATCTCCTACCATACACTGGGAGGGGAATAGCGAGTTAAATTTATAAACCCCAAGGGACTGGAAACCTGGTCTGTGGTTGTTGAACTCAGTCATTCCTTCTTGTTGAAAGTTGAAATACTGTTGTAAGATGATTTCTAAACCAAATTTTCATAATTTTATTCATGGTGGTGACTTAGCAGATTAGTTACTTTACTAAAAGGCAGTTTTGTTCCCTTAATATGTTCTGAAACTTAAAAACATACTCATTTTGTCTATTTGCCACTATTATGGATATGAACCCATATAAACTTCTTTACACGATGCAGCTTAGCACACACAGAAGTTACTGCTTTGCTCCTTAAGATCTACTGAACTGTAGTCTAAAGAAACAGTGAACTGCCAGACTGTCTTCATGATGTAAAAACCATTTTAGAATTTCAGTATTTTCATTCAGCTGTTCTACATGATGATGCGTTTTAAAAAGTGTTAGATACGTACATATGTTTTATATTTAACAAAACTATATTTGGAATATTCAAAGAGGAGAACGTTTCATGGCTCAAGTAACTTCTCGTTAAAAACAGCTTGGACCCACATAGAGAAACTTTTGAATTTTGTAGAGGGAGAGCAAATGGAAAAGAGTTGGGGCAGGAAAGGTGTTTGATCCAGTGATAGATCCATTTCTAGAAGTTGAGAAATTATTTTAATCAAAACAAGATATTTGGCTTATTACACGCAGTATAATGGTGGAAGCTGTCTGTGTGAATAACATAAAACCTGCTTTAAGAGAACAAAGCAAGGTGGAGGAGGAAGTAAAATACAGATCTGTGCTGAGTGTTTGTGGAATGACAGTGACACCTAGAGTCCAGAGGAGCTCAATCATAAATTCTCTCTGGGGTTTTTCAGTTTTGTTTCAACATGCAGAACAACCAAGAATGCAGTTATTGCACGTGTCTAAATTTGGCAAGAGAGCCTGATGAATCATAAGGTGTTAGACCAGTCACATAAGAACTGCTGTAAGTAGCATAAGTCACATAAGTATTGCTATAACTTTTTGGTTTTAATAGGTGTTTCATAGGGTCATATAAGAATCCTTTGTATTTCCTAATACAAACATAAAAAGTCATTATTAGATAATACATGACTAGACTGGTTTAAGTTTCTCTAAAATAAAAATATCATGCCATACTTGTGAACAGCAGTGAACGCTAGGAGCCTGGGAGCATGAAATTTTCTTGTTGAACACATTAATATCTCTGTGATTGATTGACAGGGATGAGAAGGCAAAGGTGTGTTATCCATCTTCCTGAAATACTATTAATTGAGCTGGAAACACAGTACTGTGTGAGATGGACCCTTGCTTTGTCTCAGTTGTCAGTTCTCATCTTGCTGAAGTGGGAAATGCCACTTCATTTGTTAAACAAAGCCTTGCTTTATTTAAATTTTGATGAAAGATGCAGCTGTTCTTTAGTAGGGAGAACGCCTGATACCAACAGATCTCTTGTAAAAGTGCTGATTTTGCAGATTGGCTAGGTAGTAACTGCAAAACAGGTGCTTTAAAAAAAAGAGTATGCTGTCTTTGGATAGTGAAGTTCTGTTTTGTGCTTGTATCCATGTTGAACAGGCATGTAAAGGCAAAATGTGGTGCTCCAGGTAATCCTGACTTTGGCTGGTAGGACTGGGAGATGGGGTTGTCAGTCTAGCAAGTGAGTTTTAGTATTAAAGGAGGAACATTTTCACAAAGACCACTACTTTCATTTCCTAAATAGGCTTGGGAGGAGCTCCCATCCCAAATGAGCTTTGCCATGAAACGTGTTTATGTTGTAATTTTTTTCTGCTTGCCTGTCTAATACACAGTTTTTGCTCTGTTTAAGCTGTTGTTAAGGCTCAGTAACTGTTGGTCTGTAAATGTTACATCTATAACTATCACGTTAACATGACTAAACCCAGAATTTCACATATGAAACGAGTTTATTTTCTGTTGCTGTCAATTATTATACATCTTTTACAAATGCTCAATTCATTTAAAAGGAATACATATAAGTTTATGTAAAAAGAAAAAAAAAGACACAGAATTAAATCTAAACTGAAAAGGGAAACTTTCATGAAGCATCAGCAGTTATCTTCTGAAGATGAAGTCTTTTCCCAGGATTCTTCTTGCAGAATGGGAAATGGAATATGTAACACAGATGTAATGTACAATGCACTTGGTTCTGGTGATGTGTTCAGAAAATACTCTTGAAGAACACTGCCCTGCAAGGTTTTCTCCTCTCCCTTTAAAGCAGAGGAAGTCTGTGAACTTTCTCACCTGCCACTTTGCTTGCATGAGAACTATGGAGCAAATCTGAACTGCTGCACGTGCTCATCTGTTCTGATAAACAGTGTCATCTTCCAAATGATCCTAGGGGAAAGAAGTATTACGTTACTGATGTGAATTTTTGTTTTAATAAAGACAGAATTTCTCTTTTGAGGCAAACTCCATCCCTTCACTGTTTCAGTAAACTCCCTTCTCCCCTCCTCTTTGTCCACATGGTACCTACACGATTCAGAACATGTTTCTTAACCTGTTGGCTTTTCCTAAACTCCAGGGAGCACAGAGGCAGTAAAACATAGCCCATATTTTCATATCTGATGCTCAAACCAAGGACCAGGTCATGTCAGCAGGGACTTGAAGTCTTTAAAGGGCTAATTACAGAGGAAAAGATTGGATTTCTATGGAAATAAATGAAGTAAAGTATATAGAGGAGAAGTGCTTGACTTTGTTTTATGTTTCTTTTGTTCCTCTTTCCATCTCTGAATGGTGTCCGTGCTCAGAATAGGAAAGAATTAACACTGTTTCTCAAGAGAAGTAAGATTTTTGAAGCAAGACTTTGAAGCCATTTTCTTTGCTTGCAAATATATGTGACTTCTAAAGCTGGCTGGTTTGGTTTTGGAGGGGTTTTTTTGTAATTTACATGGCATATGTAAAATTATTGTGATATGGTCATATGAGACTTATTGGCATAAATTTGGGCTGATGAAATAAGTTGTGTGGGTTTATCCAGTGATGCTGAATGCTTAGTTTAGGCTCTGTATGCTGAAGGAGGGGAAATACCTTTAGAAATATTATAGAGCTTTTATAATAGTTTTGTCTTGTTTCTGTCCCCTACCCTGGGTTAAGGGAGCAAGAGGAGCTACAAAAGAAATATTGTTCAGACAAACTGTTAATAGCTCCAGGCGTTGTACCAAACAGTCCAGAACCAGATCTCTTCTTGGCAAAATACAAATTTTGGCAGTTTTATTTTTAAATGTACATTTTATAAGGTATATGCTATCATACATACATATATTTTATGTAAGGTCATCTAGAAAAGGTCATCTTTGACTGTCATTCAGAATACTTTTTTTTTAGACCTCTATCAACTTAACAAGGAAATAGGTACAGTAAACTCCTAAAACCTTTTGTTTTCTGTATTTCCCCATAAATTTAGGTATTGGTGGGTAGGTACTCACAGGCTGTTGGCAGTGCTCAGCATATCTCTGCTTTTGAAGTTCTTGGGCAATTGCTTGAAAAACTTTTCGGCCACTAAGTATTTTCTGCAAATTATTGAAAATGTTTTGGATCAGTGCTACATTTTGAGTTGGAAGAAACATCTTTTTCTACCTTTTAGAATTCAGATTTTTTACCTGGATATGTCTTTGGGAATGCTACTGAGTAACACTAAAAAGCATACAGTTTGGCAAGCAGAAGGGTTTTAAATTACATTATTATTGCATTACTTAACATATATACCTTCTTTAATGGATATTTAAATACATGTCTTCTGATTTTTATGCAAGGATACTCAGTGACAGGTTCTTAATACACTTATTTTAAGTTCACATTAGAGCTTACTTGAATGGACCATTTAAAGAAACAAAAAATTAATAGCAAAACCTATTCTTGTCAGGAGGTTGAACAAAATTTACTTAAAACGTAAAGGAAACAGTGTATTAGAGATGGCCTTTACATAGATGAACTTTACCATGTATCTAGTGTGTTAAAAATAAGTTAACTAATTAGTTAAATATAAATACATAACTAGTTTTGTACAAATATAAAGTGAAGCCTTAACAGCTCTGAATGTCAGTTTAACAGAATCATAAATTAATCACAAATTTGATGCCAAATATACTTTATAAAGACAAGAAGAAGAGGCTCTGCATCACAGACAAAGCAAATAAAGTGGTAACATACACAATTCTCTGTTCTTTGGTCTTTCCCACTTTTCTTTAGCAGCTTTGGTTTTAACTGGAGGGAGGAAAAATAAATGAAAAGGCAATTAAAACATAAGATGAGAAGTTAGAGTAGTTAAAAGTGTTGCCCTTTTGCAGTGTCAGTTTGTAGATAAGTGTTTCACTAGATCAGCTTATACCATTGGAAAAATCAGATAAGTTTTCACATGTGTAAAGCCTTTTTCAGCTTCTGGTGATAGATACTGCAAGTATTTTTGCTTTAAGGACAGTGGGACCTGCTTGAAACACTATTTAATTCTCAAAATTAAACCATTGGCATCACAGATCTGGTTCTTCCCCTGAAGAAGGTTTGTTTAATTTTTCCCACTCTACTCTTCATCTAGTTTAAAGAAAAACAAAAATCAAAAAGCCAGTCCTGTCATTATGCTTAGACAGTGGTCAATATAAGAAAGAACCCTTTTATCATATCATACCAGCAAGGACTGTGAAGTCCTCATTCTCCTATCAAAGTCTCATTATTATGTAAAGATTCCAGTTGTAGCTCTGGGTGTTTGTTTTTATCTAAACACAAATTTTATTCTGGATTTTTTTTAAAAGCAGTGATTACATAACTTTAACCATGTGCATTTTAATGTATTTGTTTCTGCAAGCATAAAACTACTTCCAAGTCTCTGATACTTTTAAATTTTATCAAGGTCTCTCTTCTGTACATGTATGAATAGAATCAGTAGACAAGTAAAGTCAGTCTGCAGTAACTTTACTGCAACTCACAGATACTTTGACGTGAAATTTAAATTATTTTACTGGAAATTAATCCAGAGAGTTGATGACTTTTGATGGTGATTTCTAATTTTGCTTTTTGAGTGTGTCTTGATAATCTCCTGACTAATACTCTCAGGATAATTTTCATTTCAGAATACCTTTTCTTTTAGACACTTCACTGAAGAAAAGAAAATGTGGTTGCTCTTGAGAGTCCAGGTATGTGCAACACAAGATATGTGTGCAGCACATGGACTTCAACCAGCCACCTCTAAAACTTAACCATAAAGGTTATGAAATCTAGAAATGTGTTTCTATTCTCCTTATGGAGATACTAAAACTGCACAGATTTACAAAATGAACAAAACCTGAAAAATCACTTTGAGCCTACCTTGCAGACCACAAAGAGTGTGAGCACAGCAGAGCTGTACAGGAACAGTAAGGACGAGGCGATGGTCATGAAGATGAGTTTTCCATTGCTGTGCTGCTTCCCTGATCCTTTATTAAAAATGAGTGTTAGAATAAAGGGCAGTTCTGATTCACATAATTTTTTTAAGACTCTGCATTCCTGCCGTCTTCCTCTGAGGAATTAAAAAACCTTAAACCCATCAATATTTTTCTGGTTCATTTTCAGTCTAAATTCCTTAGTGAGATCATTTTCCTTTCGTCTGCTCATATTGCAAGGGCAATGGAGACCTGTTAGTTTTGATTACAAACCCTTCCTTTTGGGGTAGAGAGAGAATGGAATCCACTTTTCTGCTCTCATAAAGATATATCTGAATAAAGCTCACAGGCTTCTGTTCAGAAATGGAATTAGAGGAAGGAAGGAATATCGAGAAAGTAATAATCCAGCTAAGTGTTTCTGGGTTTTTATTCTTTCTCTATTTTAGGCAAATAAAACTGAAATGTAGTTATTGAAGTCTCATCACTTTCTTAACTAGAAGGCAAGTGATACAAAGATTTAGAACCTGTTTCTCAGTGGCACAGTGAGTCCCCAGGTGTGAGACCCTGCACTCTCTTGCACGTATTTCTACAAAACGTCGGTTTCGCTACTTCTCGTTTTTCTGTTGATACTTCCTTTCTGACAGCCATGAAAATCTTTATGTGAGGGGATGTAGAGTATGGTTAGACAGCACAGGGACAAAACTTTTTTTTGTAGAATTCTACTCATCTGCATCATATGACAGAATAGTCTAATTAGCAAATGAGGTTGAGATGCTTATTTGTAGAATCCCTCTGGTTTTACTATTAACATCTAAATATAGTCATACTACTCCTAATGGGTTTGTTGGTATTTCCATCCTAAATGTCATTCTTGAAAGTATAAATAGAGTATTTAGAAAAGATCATTTATTTCTTCTAAGATGCTTCATTAAGAAGGAATGAACGACTCACCTGATACCATTAGTACTGTTCCATCTCCTGTTTGTTTAGAAAGGGTTGAACTTGAGTCTGTAAATGCTATTCCACAGATATAAAGAGCGTTGTCATCTGCAGTCAGATCTTTGATCTCAAGTAAAATGTTGTTTCCTGATAAATGTACTTTGTACTTCTGGTGGTCTGTGCATGCAGGAGTACACAGATCCTGATGTGCATTAGTTAAAAAGCGAAACCACAGAACTTCAGGTGGGGACGGGGAACATCCAGAGGCAGAGAAAGTACATGTGAGGGACACATTGTTCATGGAGTAGTCAGCTTCCTGAAATCTGGGTTGTGTTACAGTGACTTGGCAGTTACCTGCAACACCTGTTGAGAAGGAACAATTGGTAATGTGAGGGACAGTTAAAGAGCAAGGTACAATTGAAAAATAACAAAACCCTACTTCTGGTTCATTCAGGAAAAGGTGGGAGGAAAGGAGAAAACCAACCATGTTTAAAACTTGAAATTTTTAGGGTTGTTTTCAGCAAACTTTGGTTTTAGATCTAAATTCCCACAGCTTACATATGTGTTCATGTAACACTTTTATCTACGTGGTAATGTGCTTGGCTTTCTGTTTTCTGACGAAATAGAGAAGACTGATAGATCTGAAGCAATGTGAATGTTTCCTTTGGCCCTGGAGAAGACCAGAAAAATACTTCGTGCAGTTCCCTACCTCAGATTTAGTGATTTTGGGGATTTAGGTGGTAAGGGGCAGTGGAGGTATGTATTGTGTGACATAAGTGCAGGTGCTCAGTGGAGCAGTTCTGCAGGGGTTTCTCTCTCCTCCACTGTTCCTGGTCTGAGTCAAGCAAGACAACCTGAGGGCAGGCAGTGGAAATGTCATAAATGGAGACATTTATAATTTAGCAACTTCATAACATTGATTAGAATTCACAATAGTTCCTAGACATTCTTCCACTTCATCACATATATTGACTCTGAATTTCTAAGAATAATAATAGTGCTTGTTAATTCTGACATTTAAAAATGTGTTCAGAGAAAACAGGAAGGTTAATCAGAGAAGAGAATTCTAATTAAGGAACTAAAGTATATGGTTTAATATAACTGGTCTGGGAGATTTTTTTTAAGTCCTTATTGAAACCTGTAGTGTGAATACTGGTTTAGGACATTTAGTTTTATTCAAATCAATTGTGTAGTTATTTAAATTATGGCATTGACATTATTTCAGTGAGAATGAAGGTAGTGCTTTAACAGCATCCTTTTCTACTTGCCAGAAAATAACAAATTAAAGTGAAGTCTCCTGCAGTACGGCTGATACACAGTTTATAAACCTGTCCATGGTGAACAATTAGCATTGCCCCTTCTTCATTTTTCTTACAAATCAAATCAGATTCAGTGTCTGTGACTTTTACAGGAATAAAATGAAACTGATTCTGGGTCAGGTCTGTATCAGAGCCGTTCCACAGCAGCTGCAGCAATCTGAAGGTTGTAGGTGTGGGTGTGCTTGAGCCCTGTGTGAAAGGCAGTAGCTTGTGCTTCTGCAGCTGATCCCCTTCTCTTTTCCACCTTATCCACAGGCTCTGGTGCCCTTGCAGAGCAGAGCTCCATGGCCTCAGGTCATGTAGGTGCTGCCTGCTGAACTCCCCAAACCCTCCTCCCAAACAAACAGAGTTGCACTGAAACCAGGCTGCTGCTGGAGTGTTCCAAGCAGGGAAGTGCAGTAGGATTTGACCCAGAAATCATAGATTACAGGAGCATTTCAGACCTTTGGAAGATAAAAGCATTTGCTAGTAGTTGTGTAGCTTAGAAGTTACATGAAGATAGCAGAAATTAACTTAATTTTCAGCAAAACTTGTCACTGCTTTTACTTCACAGCTGTGTTGCAAATCATAACCACAAATTTCTCAGTCTTGTTTAACTGCTGTTACATGAGAAATATAAGAAACTTTAAAAAGTCTTACCAGCACTATACAGGATCCAGTCAAACACCAGCATTAGCATGTTTTTTGATTTGTTGAAAAATGCCATTTCTTGTATCTCTCTGGAAATGAATCTGTCTGAAGGAAGAGGAACTTAGAAAATGTTTGGAGTTGCAGAACTGTCTTAATCACAAGATGTAGAACTTCCTGTTTAGAAGGGTGTTTACTGCTGCATTTAGCAAACTGGTTAAAGGTATAGACCAAACCAGAAAGCATTTGTTTGTTGTGGATGACATTACTTGGAAAATAAGTGAAGAATTTTGAGCTTCTGAGAATTGTACCTTTAATCCTTCAGATTATTTCATTGGATATAACAAATAACAACACATTTGCCAGCATGCTACAAGTGTTCAGCTTCCTAATTTTATATGACCCTAAGCAGCCTTTAGCAGATCAGCTGGTGGGTGGCCACTGGAGGCTCAAAGTAGCCATCCATTGTAATGTGGTGATCAACTGGTGGAAGCTTCACAGCAAATCATAACTTTCAACTTGCTGACTCTCTTTACTGTTATTACTCAGTCCCTGTCGCTGGACACCTGCCTCACTAGTGGAAGTTACCTTTTAGCCGCTCTTGGAACTTCTAGTAAAAAAAATGTAACAGAAGATAACTTTAAAGTAGCTGCTTTTGAACAGTAGGGAAAAACTTGAACTGATCTTGCAACATGTCTACAAGTGGCTTGGCAACCTCCTGTGTGGAGTGTAATGGAACATAATCAGTGTAAGCATGCTTTCTGAAAAGAAAATACAGCACACAGTAACATTTTCTTTATAATCGAAATGAAACTGTTTTGTTTTCTCAGTAGGTGGCAAGTGGGAAAAGCCCTCAGAAGTTTTGGAAATCAAAGGGCACACTTGGGAAGAACAGGTGAATAGCCTGCCAGAAGTTTTCAGCAAAGCTGGTTTTGCCATCGAGGCTTTCACCAGACTGCCCTACCTCTGTGAAGGTGACATGTACAATGACTACTACGTGCTGGATGATGCTGTCTTCGTCCTCAAGCCAGTGTAAGCGGGTGTGAAGTAAATCTCCAGAATCTGACCCAAGAAGCAGCCTCTGAAAGAGGGTTTTGATTTATGGTTACTTAAAGGGAGGGAATTTTGGGATTGCCATGCTAAGTAAATACTGTGTAAGAAATTTAAAGGCCAAAATACTAATGTATTTCTTTGTAGTGTGATTAGGGGGGGAAAAAGGTTGTTTTTTAAACGGACTCCTCAGCTGAGAATTTCTTTTTTACCAGCTCTTAAACCAACATTGCATCTGCAATCCAGCAGCAATGGGGGATATTTTTTATACTTACCTGCAACAGGGATCATATCCAAACAAAAGCAATAGTCCTAGTAATGGTGAAACTGATACAGTGTGAACTGTTGTTAAAGAAATCAAGCGAAATCTGGCAATAAAGTTATCCATTCAGTTCAAGCCTTGTTGAATAAAAACTGTTGAAATGGATATTCTTCCATGCTAAGTTACTTTCTCTCTTACTGTCATTCTTCACGTTTTTAATCATGCTAATAAACTTTTTTGAGATGACTTTTGCATTAAGTTTTGTGTTCATTTTTTTAACCATAGCCACGCTTATCTGCAGCAACTGCTCTTTGTGTTGAGAATCAAACTTTCAACAGCAGCACAACCTTGCATTAATTTAAACAGCAGTTAATTGTTGTTTAATGGGATAACAGTCCACAAAAAATGTATCACTTTTGGTTGGGTTTCCTTCATGTTCCTCTCAAAGCCTCATAAATCCTCATTGCTTTTTCATATGCCATTTTCCAACTAAAAGGGTTAGGTGGAACTTGTCAAAACTACACTTTAAACTGGTAGATTTAATAACAAACTCTCTAAGCAAGTTGTTGCCAAATGTTTTCAGCTTGAAACTGTTTCAGCAGGCAGTTTCTTGCAAATTTTGTGAGTCAAACTGCCTGTGGGGATCAAGGCTGCAGGGACTTGAGGGTTTTGCTAGTGTGAGACATTTTCTTCAGGAGCACTAAATAAATGCTATTTATTTTAATATGTCTTGTTTTAAAACCTGTTTAAGTGGATAATTGCTGGCAGTTGGGATATAACCCTCCTTTAAAACAAGAGGCATCCTAAGTAGCACAGAACTGGCAGGTGTACATCATGCAGTGCTTGGGCTGCAAGTGTGAGAGAGCAGAGAAACCTCGGGCTTTATATCAGCTGGTAAGTAAAGTAAGAACTGACTTGTATTGCTTTTGAAGTCTAAAAAAGTTGTCTGTTGTGGGGGTTTTTGTGGGATTTATAATTATTGATTTTATGCCAGGTAGGATGCTTAACATGTCATTTTAGGTTTACCTTGGACTCACTTTGCCTGATGGTTAGTGATTTCTCCTGCCAATTTATTAGCTTTTGTTCTCAGTCATCTTTGTGGAATAGTAAGTATTCTGTGGTATGGGGCAAGGGATTTGGCTGGTGAAATTTCAAATTACTTTTCAACAGTAATTTAGACTCGGTGTTATTCTCATTCTGGGATGTGCTGTTGCATTTTGGCACATAGTGCAATCAGATTTGTCTGTTGGGAGAATGAGCTATCTATGCTCTGGAGTGAATCCATTAATTTATCTTCTGCTACCTTCATTTTGTACTCATCTAGTAGTGGGAGAATGTTTTTTAATGTGTAATGAATTTAGGTTAAGGTAGCAAATACGTATTAAGACAAACTTCTTCAAAGGTACTTAAGTGTTTTATTCCCACAGGTTAAAAATCACACAAGAGACTACATTTCATGTCTCTCATCTTTTAATCCTGTCACTTAGGATTTCAGTTTGTAATAGCTTTGAAAGGTTTTGGGACAGAATGTGCCATGTAAATAATAAGGTTTTTTTCTTTCTTACAGTTTTCTACTTTGTTCTCTCTATTTAAACAAGTATTCTTACACTTGAGATGAGGAATGGAAACATGAGCAATAACAGGGAAAAGCTTTCTACAAAGCCTAAATTCAGCAGGGTCAAAAACCTGCTTAGTCCTGTTGAATAAACAGAATGTGAAACAGAATAACCCCTAGGACTGTATCTGCACCTGTATTTCTAAAGCCAGAGTTCCTTGGGAGAGAAGGGATTTCTTTCTCCCTCCAGGCCTTGAGAGAGTGTTTGTGTGCACTTAATGTCTGCTCACAGCCCACACAAAGTCTTGAGTCCAGTAGTTCCTTAAGTTGCCCAAAATAGTCTAAGATGTCATCTAAGGGGACAAGTGTTGCAATTCCAGTGTCCAAATTAATTACTCCTGGATTTGGGGATCCTGCCTCATCCTTCTGCTGTCCCTGCCCTGCTGTGGGTGACAGTGTCCAAGCTGCACTTTGGTGGTCTCACTAAGGTATGGTGTTTTGCCTGGGGAGTACCTGAGCTGCCTGTTCTGTCAGGGTGGCACTGGCTGTGCTGCACCCCAGGGAGACGATGCTGTGCAAGGGCACGATTTAGCCCGAAACTTGAACACAGAGAGAACCTCCTGTCTCAAAACCACAGCGCCCTTTTCTTGGTGATCCCAGGTGCAGACAGTCCGTATTCTGCTCTGAGGAACCCAGGGCAGCCCCTACTTGGGGTGGGGAGATGGGGGAGCAGGGCAGCCCTAGCCCTGTTTCCCCTGCACAGCTTGTTGAGCTCTCTTCACCTCAGGAGGGAAGTGTCCCCTTCTGCCTGCCCTGGGGGTCCCTCGCCCTCTGAGCCCCCCGGCAGAGGAGCCTTTCCCGTCCCCTCTGGAGGCCGGGTGCTGCTGGGCTGGCACCGAGGCCGTGAGGCGGCGCTGGCCCCGTCCCTGCCCCTGCTCTCAGGGTCGCTGCTGGAGCCGCCCAGCTGCCGCAGAGCGGGGAAGGCGGCGACACGGCAGAGGCAGGTAAAGTGCTCTGGGGTCCTGGCTCTCCTCCTCTCCTGCTCTCCCCTCTCTCCCTTTCCAGCCCGAACGCCTTGCGGGTTCCCTCACTGCGTATGGTGCTTTTTCTCAGAGCCCGGGTGCAAGGGGAAAGGTGGGCACTGGCAGTGCAAGGGCTTATCAGCAAGACTTGTGATTATGAGGTCAGCTTTCTGGTTATCAAGCTTCAGATAAGGCAGCGACTGCATGGAGTGAGTGATAAAATGTCTAGGATTTCTGCACATGGAAGAGTGGCTGTTTAGGGAGTGAGAGAAGAAGGCAACGTGGGAACTCCTCATAAGTGGGGAGTCCTGCAAGGGTGACATGTCAGAGACCTGGTCACTGCGTATGCAAGGAACGATCTCCAAGGAAATAATGGATGGGATCTGCAGGAGATCCCCACAGTGTGATTTGGGATTGTCTGAAAGCTGCAGTGAACTGCAAACAGACTTGTTTCACTGACAAAAGGAACTATTTTGTCCCACAGATTGTCTTACCAAGCAGGGCTATTTCACAGCACACTTTTTTTCTGCACCTGCTGATTGTTCACTTGAGTTATTCAGGATGAAAAAGCACTTTCCTTAGCATTTAATCTCCTTATATATTAAGTTAGCATGCTTTAATTCAAATACACTCCCTCATCAAAGTGATTGAATTGGAATAAACAAATCAGGACTGACATTGGAAGCATGATTTAACCTATACAGAATAATCAAATCTTACTGCAAAATTAATAGGGCAGAGGCAGAAACAAACACAAGTAAGTTCATTGTCTAGGAAACCAGATACATCTGAATGAGAGACATTTACTGTGGTGCTCCCAAAAGAGTAGCTGAAAGGGGTTTCAGTGTATGTAAGAACAGGACAGAAGTGATAGCTTCTTAAAGTCTAATGTTTAAATTTTTCATCATCTGTCAGTTTGAGTCACTCCTTTTACAAAACTGGAGTTAAGTATTTGCAATAGGTTGAAGTATTGCTGAAGGCTTGTTGAAAGAGGTTTTCATAAAAGAATACCTTGGTACATGAGGTTAAACTGTCCAAGGAGGGTGCTTGAATTTATCAAATGTTCAGATCTGTAACTCAAGCCATGGCAGAGAACTTTGGGACAAAAGAAAAAAAAAAGAGTGGGAATTGATCCAAATTCAGCAACAAAAAGAAATGCAGAAATTTGGTGTGTTGCAGGTAAACCTTTGAAAATGAGGGAAAGGGAGAGAAAACCTAACAAAATCTGCTTATGGTCAGAGCCAAGTTGGCCAAGGGGACTCTCTCTCTGTGTCGTTCGTTAAATCAGGGACTAATCCCAGTGTAAGAAGCTGCAATCTGTGGAGCAGGACATCATCTAATATCTCAGATTAATTAAATGTTTTACCTGTGGGGATGGTGACTCTGAGGCTGAGCAGAGGGCCGGGCTGAGGGTGCAGAGGCAGAAAATCCTCCGTGCAGTAGCTTGGTGCTGTGTGGACTGAAGCAGCTCATGGTCCTCAGAGAGGACCCTCCTGCAGAGGGGGCATGGCTGCAGAAACTCCCGTGTGAGAGCTGCTCAGTCTCTGCTTCCTTTCCATCCCATTGCATTGCTGCAGTGTGTATCCTTGTCCTTCAGGAACTAGACCAAAAGCAACACATTAATTTTGGTTTGGACAACTGTGAGGCTCCATTTTTTTCTGATGGCAATCAGTGACACCCTGGTGAAAAGCTCTGGGTATCCCATTACTGCACTTCTAGATAATTTATCTTTCAGTGATTTTTATGCTGCATAGCACAGCGCAGCAGGGATAGCAAGAGCTACTGAAATATCTCTTTCCATACAAAGCATGTCTGAGGTGGTGGTGAAACACTGATGGGACACTTCTCGTGAGTACAAAGGCTACGGCTTTGATCCGTCCGGGTGAAGTGACATGGCCTTGAACCGTTTCCCAAATGTGTTGCTTTCCCTCTGCCTCAGAAGAGCATAATGACATTTTCTCCCTTTTTGCTGAATGTGGCAGCAGGGAAGGGGAGCCCTCCTTCCCCCTCCCTGCCTGGAGCTCCCTGCAGTGACGTGGGACGAGGACCAGGCCCTCCCACCCTTGGGTTCAGAGATCTCCAAATTGAGGGTCCCAGACCAGGTCTGCAGTGATCCTGCAGGCAGCTTAATGAGCTAGGAAAAGCTTAGCATTTGTTTCGAGCTTCTTTATTATTTCCTTTTTCACTCCCTCCATTTCTCTTCTGTTTTATCTGATTTTAAAAGGATTTGTTTGCTTGTTTTAACAAAACTGCATTGAATTCATAATTAGGTGGAGGGTAACGTAGTAAATAAATGGTGCTACAAGGAAGAAAATTAAATGAGCCACTTGCTGAAAGGGAGATAAATCTGACTGCACTTGCACTCTTGGTGGACTTCTGTTTGCATAAAGTGTATCTCTATCCTGGAAAAAGATCTAAATTAAAAACTTAGGAGCAAGCACTTTTAGATGGTTCTGATTTCTATCTGTACTCCATAGCACAGGCTGTCTCTGATTTATAGCTATGAAAGTTTTGGGTGAATATTGCCTTTTGACTCTGTTCTATTTTCCTTTTCAATCCAAGTCTCTTTTTATTCTAATAAACACCAGAAGAAATGTCCAGACTTTTGAAGATGTGTTTCTTGTTGATATCAATGAATCATGCTGAGATTACTCACAGCCAGAACTCTGAAGGTAAGACCAGAACTCCTGTCTGAGGGGTGTATTTTGTGGGATGGAAAGAGCTGTGTGTAATGAATTAGCTGCTGTTTAGTAACTGGGACCATGGTCTCTGCTCTCTTGACTTCACGAAGCCATGCTTGCAAAGAATTTCACCAAGACTGATGATTATTTAATAGCCTTTTATTTTCACTGTTTTTCTCTAAACAAATTTAATCAAAACTGCATTAAATATTTGCAAATAAATTATATATGTATATATAATCACTGCATACATGTATTTTTGTGTAACACAATTGAATGACAAACATTAAATTAATATCTAGTAACAGCATAATCTTTTACAGATTTGCCTCCATTATTACACAAAGCTGTGGTTAGTATTTTTATTTGATTTCTCTACTAACATTTTATATTATAATCTAAAAAAAAAAATATATTACATATATTTCTGATTTTTTCCTTAGGAGGAAGTAATAACTGGGAAATACCTGAATGGTAATATACAAAGTTGTTCCCACTTATGCTTCTAAAATGAATTAAAACTCAGTATCTCACCATAACTTTTTATGTTCCATTTTTCACGTGCAGCTCTCCTAGACATACTTAATTTTCAAAGGTAATGTGTTACTCTCACCATCTTGATTTTTCAGTATTATCTTGCACTTCAGATACGATCTGTTTCATTTCCACAGAAACTGGAACATTATGGATAGAAAGAAATTGGCACATATTATTACTTTGATTTAGGTCTCCTGGGAGGAGTATTTCCTATTAACAGGGAAAAATCTGTTTGTCATGAAAAAGAAAAAAAATGCCATACATAGAATGAGGCTGAGAATAAATACCTGCCACAGTTGTCGAAAGTTTTTATCATTAACTTTGCTCACATATATCAGAATGGCTTCTTAAGGAAATTAGGTGCAGTTCCAGCTTTCTGTCCACCTCCCTCTTTCAGTCCCACTCCATTCCCCATCCTCCAGCTCCTGCTGACTTTTGAATTATTTGCTAATTTTGTCTAAATTTGAAAGAGCAGTATAAGCCTCAAAGGCCATTCCACTCCTACATATTTTGAGAAAATCAGTGGCTGTGTAAAGAAGACACAGTGAAATTAATGGCTCTGCTGAGGGAAAGGCAGCAGTTACTCCCTGTACTTTCTGCAAGCAGATCAGAACAGGCTTAATGGGGTGCCAGGAAGCACATGCCTGGAGATGGTACTAATGGCAACACCTTGGAAAATTGAGATTATTGTGGGTGGTTGTGGAATTAGATTAAAAAAACCATAACTAATTAATTCCATTCCTCATTGTACCATGTATTTTCATTACATTAGATAGATCACTATTACTCTGGTTAGGCCGAAAAGCTGAATACTCTCGTGTCATTATGATGTTTGCATCACTGTTTTTCTTTTTCACTCTTGTAATCTGCTATTTAACTTGTTATATTGTTTTACTGGCATTTTTGGTCCTGTTTTCTGTTACAGTTCTAATGTCTGGACAGCAGATATGCTCACAAAAGTCATGGCATATTTTCATGCCCACGAAGTTATGTTTACTCTTAGCAGCCTCCAGGTTTGTGACATTTAAAATGCATGAAAATTTTTATTTGAAAAGGAATTTAAGACCCCAATCTATCTCTGTAGCCAAAGCTAGCTGGTAACTAACACATCTACAGTGTAGCAGCTAAATGGGAAATAGGAATAGATTGTCATTTTCCTCTAAGATTGCAGGAGCATGCAAGGCAGAAATAATAACAATGATCTTTTTTGCTTTTCCTTTGATGAGAATCAGAAATTAGGAGTTTTCAGGCTCATTGTTTCTGAGGTGAGTGTATACACATGCTTTTTCTCCAGAAAATGACAGGTTTCTCCCAGATTTTGACTGGGCTGTAGTTCACTCTGCTCCTTATGGAATGAAAGGCTCCAGAGCATCCTACAAAATGTCTCCACCTTTTAAAGCTCCTCTGAATGCTGTTTTTGTAAATTATCGATGTGGCAGTGACATAGGAAGGAGTCATTGTCATTCCTCCTGCTCCAGAGGATTAGTTCTGAGCCGCTTTAAGTGGATCTGAACCCGGCTCATCAAACCTGAGCCCCTCCCTGGTCCCTACACACACTGAAACAGGGAAGGGTCAAACGTGCAATCCCTGAGCCTCAGGCATTCCCAGAGGCTCCACAGTGCTTGAACCTTGTCCCAAGCTCCGTGTCGCTGTCACAGCTCATCCACAGCCACGTTTGCCTGCCACTGCCCCTTCCCCTTGTCAGGTTTTTTGTCAGGCTGAGGCTGAGGCGTGAGCCCCGAGGCATAAAGGAACTGTGTTAATGTTTATTGGTGGCACTGCAAGTTAAGCAAAGGAAACAAAGAACAATTGCAACTCAAATTCCCAACCAATTCTGAAATAATTCTGTCGGGAATTAGAAGGGATTTTATTCCAGCCTGCTGCTAATGAGCCTTACAGTTCTTTCTGTTCCAGTGTTATGATTCCCCTTACATTTTTCAAAGCAGGCATGATATTGTTAACCGGTAATGCAGTTTGATGCAAGAGAGCATATTTTTGGCTTACAACCTGGTACAGACTTTTCCTCCCATCTAATTGCACATTTCCTTCCCTTTTTAAAGTAACAATATGCACACGGTACCTGATTTTTTTGGACGGGGGCTGTTTAGCTCTTTAAAAGTTTCATTTTCACATCTCTGCTATGTTAAGCAGAAAAGCTTTATTACTCTTGTTTTAGGAAGTGAGAAACCGAGGCATCTTTGTTAAAAAGCTCCCTTGAGAGGACTTGTTCATGAAGCCAAGAATAGGGTTTGAAAATTACTGTCTTTCAGAATGCATTTATGTTATTTTTGTTTTCAGTTTGTGTGGAGAATAGTTATTTTGATCATTGACAACACAGACAATACAGAGCTAAGTACTTAGTTCTCCTTCAGCACAGATTTTCAGGGAGCAAAAGATGCCTCTAGTACAATAGTAGGAGTTATATGTATATTACAGGTATTTTTCTATACTTCAGATGTCCATAAAAAGTTACCTGAAGAACCTTTTATACCAGCCTAGGCAACTACTGTCTGAATTTCAACAGCTTGATCAGCAGCAGTTCCAAACTGCAATGAAGTACCTCTTCAACAGCAGAAAGGAGCATCTTGTAAGTCACTCTGCACTTGTGAAAAGGAAAAGCTGCTGTCAGTGGTTTGGGTGAATTGAAAGGGACAGACTGGGGGGCTCACAGTGCAGGCTGTGCAGTTACTCACCTGGCTTGGGTTGGATGCCAGGACTCCCTCTTCTTAGGTTAGACTTATTTAATTCTTATTGTCTAAAAGTTTACTGCAAGTCCAAGTCTGTCGTTCGAATTTTCACTGTAATCAGTAGAGAGAAACTCATCTGAGAATGCAGAGAATGGTTCACCTTCCCACAGTAACATCCAGGGTAGGTAGGGCCAGTTATTCTCAGGGAGTGTCTTCTTTTCAGTGGTTAGAAAGAGAGTCAAGATGGCTAAGGAAGCTGAAATCAGTAATTTTGTTAATTAGTCATGGGAGCATGCGAGCAAACTGCTGGAGAATTTGGAGGAGAGGCAGCATAACTTCGTTTGCTTGTATGTGGTGTGTTCCTGTGTGACCCATCTGTAATGTCTGGCCCAGAGTCAGGGGTGTCTCCCAGGGAGGGCTGTCCCTGCAGAGGGGATCCCCAGTGCAGGTGGGATCACCCCGAGGTGTGAGAGCACTTGGCACTTCCCTGCTGGAGCAAGGGCCTCCAGTGTGGGCATCACTGAAGGCGTGGAGGTGAATCTGGAAGAAAGGGAAAGCTGTACTCTGACAGGAGTCACTGCCCAGAACAAACACTGTCTAATCCACTGTTCACACACTGGTGGTGCTGCTCCTGCTGCCAAAGCACACAGGGCAGGTGTGCAGCATGTCCTGGGAGCCAGAGCAGCAGAGCACCAGCCTTGTCAATAAACTGTAAATTCAATTCCAATATCCCTTAATTTTTCAAGTGTCTGGTTCTTTCACAGGAGCACAAATTATAACTTCAGCTAGTTGGATTATTTTTCTGGTTTTCATTTTAGTTTTGTAAAAAAATTCAAGCTGGTGTCTACCCAATGCCAGAAAGGAATTATCTGAAGTAATGCAAACAAACAGTATTTTGCAGCTGTTTTTCAAGAGAACAGCACCATATTCTGTTTAGAGTGTTCTCTGGCAGGCCTTAACATGAACAATATATTGAATTAATCAGAGATGTTTCTTTAACACTTTGTTGCTTGCAGGAAATGGGAAATATTATTCTTGATTGGGACAAGACTAGAGAGAGGATTTTTCAAAGCCCAGGAGTAAACAGGACCTTGTTCCTTGTAACACTGGATAGATGCTTTGTGGCTCTGAGTGCTCTGGACTGTGTGGATATCCTAAGCCAGGTTCTGTGTGTGCCAGCAGTGAACTATCTCCAACCTGATGTCATTGGGAGCCTCCCAAACATTCTGCTGGAGGATGCTTTCAGAAACTTGTAAGCCGTTTATTTTCCAGACACAATTAATACAGTGTTGAATTTGCTCACTATTTAAAAAGAGGTTGCTGTATGGTCTCGGTCTACTTTCCAAATACAGCTTTCTGCTTGTGTGTTGCTGTTTCTAAAATCATTTGTCCACGTGTGTCATTAAAAAAAAAAAGTTAACTCATTAGTGAACTAACGTGCCCTTCTATCACTTAGATCATCATTATTCAAGGACCTCTATGACAAAACCTCAGCAAGTACTCAGAGAGCTCTGTATGGCTGGATGAAGCAGATTCTACAAAAATCTAACAACATGAGTGGTATGTTACAAAGAGTTTTCTTCTTGCCTATCGTAAGAGAAAAGCAGTCAGAAACAGGTCTGTTCATTGTACTGAATTGTTACCCCAATTTAACACAGGTCTGTTTAAGAGTAGCTGGCTAGGATACCTTTTCTCCAGAGCACAGCAAATATATTTGTTACTCATGACAAAGAGGTCTCCAAAGATGCTTACACCTACAGAATAGAATCATACAATTGTTAAGGCTGGACAAGATCTCCAAGATCATCAAGTCTAACCAATGGACTTTTCCTCTGTTCTGCACAGAGTTATACAAAAAGTCTTTTTCTTGTACTCCAGTCTTTTCTCTCTGTACTTTTTCTAAGACTGAAACAGGATACGGTGGCCAGGTGCTCTGCCAAGGCGTGCTGTTCACTTCTGAACTTCTATTCAGACAAGAAAAAGAGCTCTGGCTCAAGATACTTTATCCACTGCACTGTTTAAAAACACAGAAGAAATGTAGGATATTGTGAAAGTTCTACTGTACATGGCACCGACTCGATCAGAAAAGGGACGAGATAAAACCAAAGTTAATTAATTCTGATTGGATGCATTTTCCCACATCTGTTTGCCTGGTTAATGTGCCTTAAACAGCTCTTCCACAGCTGGGACAGGCCGGACAGGCTCCACGAGGGGGCTGTGCAGGGCACTGAACCATCAGGGCCAGTGCCTGGGTTTTGCTGAACATCCCAGCACTGCTGTCCTGGGAGCATTGTAGGCTTTGAGAGGTGTGTGCTCTTCCTCTTTACCTGGAAATCAAAGGCAAAATGCCCACTTGCTTCAGTGGAGCTAAATTTCACTCCTGGGTCTTCTGCCATTTCAAAATACCAGAATAACCCATTAAGTTGTAGGGAGGAGGTTCATGATGCTGCTGCGAGGTGATGTTAGTGCCAGTTCATTGCTGGGGAAGCAAAGATGCAGAACTTGCCTGGTGGTACTCCCTGGGAAAAATCCCTCAGCATCATCTTGGGTCGTGTCTGAAGCATTGGTGACCCCTGGGTTTGTAAAGCGTCACCCAGGCCAGGAGGGACTGGGAGTTGCTGTGCCTCTCCGTCCTGCTGGCTGCTGCCTCGTGTGCCAAAAGCAGCACAGGGTGGTGCATCCCCTCCCGGGGCCACCGAGTGTGGGCTGATTCCAGCTGGGCGTGGCAGTGTGGGCCGTCATTCCTGAGCAGGCACACCTGGACTGCAACCGACAGCCAGGCTGGCAAGAATAAAGCTCCCTCATGTTTATCTGCACTCCACTGGCTACAGCAGAGGGTGGGAAGAATCCTGTAGGAGGGGGATTCATTCACTTTTATGTGGGTAGCACTGGGACCACCTGGGAAATGCATCAGTTTTTGGGATCACAGCTACCATGGTTGGTAACTTCAAGTCTTCTGCTTTAGGCTGCAGACAATATCCTTAAGTTGTGCTGGTTTGTCTTTAACTCCCTTGTTATGTCTTTCAACTCTCAGAATACTCCAGGTAATGGGAGGTAATATCACTTTAAAAAACAGAGGCCTGACAGGTCTGCTGGGAGCATCATCTTGTCTCAGTTAAGGAGCTTAGATCTCTGTTTTCAAAAAAAATCACTAAATGGAGTGCTTCAACTTCTGATAGATACAGGCTGTTTTTTCTCAGACACTGGAAACTCTTCAAAGTGCACTGATGATTTTATTTTAACAGAGTTAGGAGTATCAGCACTGCCAAGGAATGTGTTCAGAGGTGTCACACACTGAGCCATCCAAATTACAGCGCCCTGGAGAAAACTGTATTTGTGTCTCAGAGTACCCATGGAGTCCATAAATGTATTTTTTCACAGGGATATTTGGATGTTGATTTCATTTTCAATCCTTGTGAGAATGTTACTAAATGAATGCCATTTTTTATCTGTTATGCAGTGTTCTGTATTTTTGTCAGCCTATTTCCATGTAGGTATTTGAACAGTTTTTCATTTTCTCCATTATTGCTATTGCATATTGCTGAAATAAGTGATATCATCAATAATAATATATAAGATATATAAAATGTTACAAAGTATCTTGCCTTCCTGATGTTCTTAAATAATGTAATTGATTAGAAAAAGTGAATTTAAAAAATACTGCTCCATATTTAATACTTTTGGTTAAATTTTTCCTGTCCCACACTTTATCCATTCTCTATTTCGACAACATAAAACATTAATTGTTTTTATATGAGAAAATTTGAGACATTTGAAGCACTATTTCATTTTCATTTAAAAATTTATGGGCTCATAAAAATGTGATGCTAAAATGTAGCTAATCGAGGGAACCTGACTCTCTCTGCTAAGGATCTTCCTGATTTGCAGATTTAAAAAAATTATTTACCAAGAACAATATATTGGGTACAATATCTTTGAAATGTAATTACTTTCTTAACATTGTAGTGAGTGTTTATTTGTACAAAACAGAGTTCAATGAATCAACTTCTTGGGTCAGTGCAGAAAGCTTATGGATTTTGGGAAGATACATGGTCCATCTCCCACTAGAAGAAATTCTGAAAATTAGTCTCAATGAAGTAAGTAACAAAGTGTGGTTGGATATGTCATTGCCAAGTGATGTCAACTACAAACAATATGAACACAAATGCAAACTTAAACATGAAAAAGAACCTTATATATTTTAATTAAATACAAAGAGAAAATATAAATGTATTCTTTACAAATATTCTTCTATTTTTTTTAATTTTAAAGTGCCTGTCATTAATATGGAATTATTTATCTGTATCAGATTTCTGTGACTTTTACTGAAAGGGACCAATGATAGAATACCCTCAAATTATTTGACAGTTTGGCAGAGATTCACTCAAATCGGTCAGTTTTGCGTTCAAAAATACTGTGTTATCCAAATCCATCTTCTTCCTTTCTCTATTACATGAATAGGGTCAATTAATTTAGAGTGTCAAATGTACACTTTATAGGATGTAATGGTTTCACAATGCTGATGCAGATTTTGTTGGTACTGGCCAGATCAGACTCTTCATTAGCTACGACAACGCAACAAAGCAGCTGGACACGGTGTATGACATCACACCAGAGCTTGCACAGGCCTTCCTGGAAAGGATACGCTCATCAGGATTTGATATGAGGAACACTTCCACTATCTACAGGCAAGACTGCTTTTATTTTTCTTTTATAGCTGTGTGTGGATGGAACAAATAAGTAAGGAGAAAAGAGGCACGATAAGCAATGTGGCATAGCTTTTGCATTCCAGTAGAAAAATCCGGGCTGAAATCCAGCCCTGTTTAGTAACAGTGAAGAATTGCTACTTTATGAATTTTTGGAGGTGTGCCTAATTAGCTAATGCTTTGTCTCCTGCTCCACAGTGAGGAGATGCCTGTAGTATTCATAGGAAGACTCCAGCAGCATCTGGGGAACCAGGCAGAGCTCCATCACATTGTACAGCAATAAAATAAACGGGAATATTGGGATGTGAGTTGTCTTGGCTGCTTGAATCACAGAACATGGAGGTGTTTGGTGGAAATCATGTTACAGTTAGGACTGTGGGAGGAAATCTTAATTCCTTCCAGCCAGGACTGCAAGTGGGTTTTAATTGACGTGGGTGTCACCAGAGAGGACACAAAGTGAAAAGGTGCAAAGCCTGCCCTGCTGTCCTCTTTGTCCTGCAGGGTGGAGATGAGCCACGCTTAAATGTGTGTGAATATTAGGTGTGTAAACAGGAAACTGCATTTTCAGGGCTGTCAAATCAGCACTGAACTAACTTTAGCAATAATAAAAACCCAAAATAAACCGCTGTTACTCATAAATGTGCAGTGAGCGTGAGAAAGCGCTGTACCCCACATTTACATTTACACTGTCATATCAATGGATGTGTTTAGTCCCAAGACAAAACTGTCTGAAGTTATTTGTAGTCTCCTTGGGGGATACCTTGGAGTTTTAAACTAATGGAGAATATGCTTTATGGCTTCAGAGCTGCTGTCATCACTGCAGTGCTGCTCGCTGACTGCCATGAAGCATTGCTCATTGTCGGAGGTGTAAGCGAGAGAAGAGTTATGCCCACGCTCTACATTTCAATGTCAGAAATCTTAAAAATGATTTTGTCACTCACAAGAGCTGCCACATTCTCATAGATGAGAGAAATGTCATGCTCCATAATCCCTAATATATTCCATTTTTACAACACAGTTTATGTTACTCATTTTAACCATACTGTTGATTTAAATGCACTTTTACTTTTAAGAAGTGGTATTATTCATTGCTGCTAATCCCAAAGGAGATGAAGAGCTCTTGGTGGCTATGCAATAATGCATCAGAATGTAATTATTTGTTATAAAAAATGCTCTTATAGATGTTTCTTTGATTTGTATGTTGGTTTGATGATTTCCTATGAATTCAGATGGGCTGCTGAAGCAGTGTTTTGTTACATCGCTGGCAGGGTGTTGGTGAGGGACTAGAGGAACAAAAAGCCTTTCTGTGCTGCAGAATTTGACTGAATTTGAGGGATTGCTGCAGCATTGTCCAGTGTTGATTTGATTCACATCTGAACATTATTGCCCAAACTCTGCCTATGTCTGCCTCACTGAATTGCTGGAAACAAGGGACTGTAGCAGGAAAGTTGGGCTTTGGCCACATCTTTGAGGTTCTTGTTCTGTGTAAGCTATGAAAGCAAAGGCTGAGAGTTTACATGGACAGGGAACTGATTCAGGCTTCCTGCAAACAAGTTCATGCCCATCACTATGAAGTTCAAAGTCCAGAGAGAGTGATACACAACTCAGAGCTTTTTGTTTGCAGGGCTGCAGGTAATAGCAGTGAATAAACACAAGGCCACCTACAACAGGCACTTCCCTGTGGTGGTGTGACTCCTTCTCTCCAAAAACTATGGCTATGGTTGCACTTTACAGAGGTTAATGGAAATGTTGACTTAAATATTACGGCATGGGTACTATGAAGAAAAGTGAGCTCAGTTCACAACCCTGCCTTGCAGACTGCTGTGCTGGCACAACTGGGCAGTGAACCTCAGGGTGCTTCCTCCTAACCAGTGTTGAACTGGACAGGTCTCCCTGCATCAGCCAGTCCCGTGTTTGATTTGAAATACAGCAGGTTTTGTTTAAACCTGAAATGATAAAGAGCCCATGTAATGCTCTGGCAGCTGCTCTGAAACACAAATGATGTGTGTTGCATGTGAAATCCAAGCGGGATTTAGAGTTCCAAACATCCAGTCAATCCAGATAAGAGCTCAGCAAGCCACTTCTAGAGACTTAGTAACAGCCCTCCATCCTTTCCGCGATTATTCTGTCAAGGGGAGTGGTGTTGTTAACTGAGAGAATCCAGTCACAGGCAAATGGAACCAGGGAAGGTAAAGTTTCAAAAGCACAAGCAATCCAGGTAAAGTTCAGCTGAATGCACAGGCCAGTGCATGTGTCCCATACCCCAGTTTCAGGCTAAGTTTTCAAGACTGCAGGTTAAGGCACTCGAGACAAACAGAAGTGGCTCAGGCTGTGATCACAAGGAGGGTGTACCAGGCTGTGTTTCTGTTTCCTGACAGTGGCACCTTTTATGTCAGAAGTGAGCAAACGTATTTCTTCTGTATAGGCTGGGTTTATTGGTTTGCTTTTATGATGACCTGGAACAGATGGATGCAGCTGTGGCTCGGGCTTTTCTTCATCAAATGATTAAATGCAATCAACTGAGAGGTTTCCAGGCTGAGGTTCATGAGGTGGGTACAACACTTGTTCTTCTTGCCTAAGGTAATCCTGTAAACAGAGGAGGAGGGGTTTTCTTTTTAAATAAGAAGAGAAATGAGTGAAAAATTATTGGGACCTAAGAAATAAGGGGAAATAGTTCTCAAGGATGCAAAGAATAGAAGTCCATTTTGGCTGCTCATTCTTTTCTCATTCTGTTTCTTCCTGTTCCATATTCCTTTCACTACTGTTGTCCTATTTTTGAAATTTTATGAAGTGTGTGATCACTGAATATCTGCCAATGCCTATTCCAGAGATTCCAGTTAATGTTTTGGGTGGTAATGAAAATTGGTTCTTGGCAGATTTTTATTTCCCATCTGCTCTTTTTGTTTGGTTTAGCTCAAATTTCAACTTCTGAACACTGCCATACAAAACCAGACGTTGAATGATACCCTTGGATCTCTGTCAGATGCTGTGGTTGGACTAACTTCAAGTCAGCTGGAATCTCTGTCACCTGAAGCAGTTCATAATGCTATTGCAACATTAAACCAAGTCTCTGGATGGGTAAAGAGCCAAGTTATGATTTTAGCCAGTAAATATCTCTCCTATGAAAAGGTACATCTGATAACAGCTTTCTTACCCTCTGTTTTTAAAAATGAATTGTCTTATATCAACAGTAACTATAGATTTTGAAAAGTTTAGTACAAGAATTCTATTTAGTTATTGGTCTGAAAAATGTGTTTAAATCAAATTAAAACACCCAAATCTATATGTCCCAAAGTAATTCTCTAGTAACAGAGAGAATGACTATTTGGATTTGGCAGTTTCATATATTATTTTTTCTGTGTCACTATCTAAGCAGAATTTGCATGATCATGGATCCCAGACTGTATGTTCAAATATACTGTAATAGAAAGAATCAGGGTCCTTGCTGAAGTTTCAGAAAAAGGAATTTCTGAGAAACTTCACACATTCATTCCATGGACAGACACAGAAAGTGCATCCCCAGGCAAGAAATGTATTAAGTGTTCAAAAATAATAGTTTTGATTTATTTATTGACTTTTGCTTTTAAATATGTATGCTGTCCTCGAGCCAGAGAACTTCCTGTTTGTTTGTGCTGTTATCCCTGCAGGTTTTATCATTTTATAATGTGACTCAAATGGGTGCATTGGTGACAGGAATTGGCACCCAGTCATTCCACAGCATGAACCCAAGGGAGCTTTCTCAGATTATTCGAGGCACAATGTCCCAATACCTGTCTGATTTATCTCCTGCACAACAACAAGGGATCCTCAGGAAGGTGATTATAAACTTGAGTGTGTAGCAGGTTCTCTCTGCACAAAAGCGCAGTAGCCAGATCTGCAGAGCATGATTTAAACCAAGATGTGTCCTTTAGCTCAATGGTTAATGTTTCTAATGCTTTTTTTTGAACACCAAGTGTGTTTTGAAGACTCTCTCTTGCTTATTTCTGTTGCAGTTTTAATACTGTCATGTTTTTCCTTTATCCTCTTAAGAGAAATATTACACAGCGTAGAAAGAAGGCAAATCCAGTAAATCTAAGCATCAATTCTGAAATGCCATGTATTTCTGTTTTTCTCTTTTTAGATAGCTGCATCTGGAGATTTTTCTTCATCAGTCAAAGATATACAAGGAGCTTTCTTTAAAGAAGTATCTCTTTATGTTTTATGGAAGCAGACTGGATATAATTCTTCAATGCTGAAAGAAAAGGAACTAAGAAGGAGCCAGGTAAAAATTATTATGCAGTTCCATTCCATTGCAATTTAGTATGATGGAAAAACTGGAAGAGTGGTGTAATATATTTGTGTTCAAGGAACACAGGTAAAAGGAAGGAACTGCCCCAGTTATATCTCAACATAAACAACCAGAGGGCATTTAGAGCCTAGGCAGCATTATGAGAAAATGCTATGGAAAGGGGAGCATTAATATGCTGAATTTAATTCCCCAAGTTTCTGCCATGTAAATTTTCTCTTTCCAGTACTATATAATAGACATTTGCATGTACAGTCTCAGACTCTGTCCAGAGAGATGGAAGCTTGGAGCAGATGATCTCCAGAGGTCTCTTCAGACCTAAGTTATTCAGGGGCTGTGGGCTGCGTACAGGTTTGACAACATCCCATAATGCCAGTCAGTGATGCCTTGTGAAGAAGAAATTCAGCACTGGATGCCTTTTGGTTGGTCAAGCTGGAGTACAAAAACCTTGCAGTAATTACTGTATCTTACAACTGGATGAATTTAACTTTAGTTATGGTGGGTTTAATTTCAGGCTTTGTATCTGTGTGAATTACTGTCTAAGAAAAACTCTCCTGTTGACCTTCTAAGGTATGGATTATACTCTCTTTTGAAATGGGTTTTAAGACTAGTTTTGGCATGAGAGCAACTTTGAGGTAAACAGTATGTGGTTAATTTGTACTATTTTATGTTTATTATTCCTGGATACCACAGGATAATTCACCTTTCTCATTAAAAAGAGTCTCCAAATCCAAAACCAGGATGAAAGCATTGCAGAGGTTTGGGTATTTAAAGGTTTATTTGATATTTTTCAATTTGTTTGCATTTTTACTTTCAAGAGCTTTTTAATTACAAGAATTGGGAAACAGAGGTCAAGAAACTGTATCTTAAGATGGGGTTGGGGGGAGTAAGGACTAGATCCTGCTTAAATATTCAAAAGATTGAAAACTGCTTTTTCTATCAGCACAGGACAGCTTGTGAAAGGAGTAACTTGTCAACTCATTGAAAGTATGGACCCAGACATATTTTTAAACAATTTTAAATTCTTTGAAATGAATCTTCATCTGCTTTCTCCATATCAGGTAAAACAAAAAAAAGACTTTGAATACGTAAACATACTACCCAATATCCAAACTAGGTAAATTATAATTTGGTTTATTCTATTTTGTCTTTGGGTTTTTTGTTGTTTTTTTTTTCAAAATGTACTATGTCTCAATTTGTCTGTTAGCATACTTTATTTAAATCTTTTATGTGTGAATTTGTCTGTTATCATATTTCATTTTGACAATTTCACTTGTCACTTACAAATTGCAAGAAATTCCTACAGTCTTTCTGACTTGTTAATTCATGAGTAATCTGTTTGGAAATACATAGAAGTTTCAAAAACATACAAATGCTCTTGTGGACCCAAATATAGGTTGCTTTCTCTCTGATATCTACAAAAAGAAAACTAAAAAAATCAGAGAAAAATGCTCTCTGAAGATAATATGCAGTTTTATATATGCTAATTTATACGCTGCAATAAGCAAGCCATATTTTTATTCTTCCACAAAATTGCCAGATGTTTAAGATCCTAAATTTTTGCTACTTTTAGGTTAATTGCTTGGCTTGGAAGTTTTGGGAAGTCTCCAATGCATCTATTCCTCCTTTCCTCTTACTGGCGCTTCCGTGAGTTGCATCCTAGTACAGCTTAAGTTCTGAGCACTTTTTAAATAATCTCTTCAGTCCTAAGAAAACTGATGACTCAAACAAATGGTAACTTATCAAAAGTGGTCACTGACAGTAGGCAAAATTGTCTCAAGTAAAAGCTGGTAATTCTTTGTGTCTTTTAGTATAGTGCATTTTTGTCACAATTGGGAATTTTCTCCCCCCTAGGTGGGCTTATTCGGTTTAGGTTTGCTTATTTTTTAGGGGTTTTTTTGCATGGATATATAAGACAAAACCACTGGGTACTGCTGAAGCATATTGCTCTGGTTAAAATGGTTAAAAACATTTCTGTGTGTTTTAAGACATTTTTGTAAGTTAGCAAAGCTTTTCAGTGACAGTTTTTTTCCTTAGGAAAAGAAAATTGTATATTGATAAGAACTCCTGAATTGTAGAACTTGTTAATTTCTTTCCTTCCTGCTTTCCACCCTTCCTTCTTTCGTCCTTTTCTGGGACTGAAAACTATTCTTTTTGTGGAATACTTTTTAACTGAAAAAAGTAAGAAAATTATTCCATTTGAAATGCTTTGCTCTATTTAAAAACTATAAAATAATAATAGGAAGACTTTAATACAAAGCTTTCTACAAACTGCATCACCCAGTTATTTGGCAACAATTGCATGTTGCTTGTTCAGGGCCATCAGAAGTCACTGGTGCAGGCTGGGCCTGTCCAGATGTGGGCTGTGGCTTTATTTTCAAAGGTTGCCTGCTACTTTTGGTGGAGAAGAGCATCATTTTATTTAATTTGGCAGGTTTTTGCTAGGACTTTGGTAAAAAGCAAACCTACTCTAAAACTACTTGTTGTCCTTAGCCCACCCACCACATCTTCATTCATCAGAGAATTATTCCTAGTAAAACAGAGAAAGGGGGAAAGTTTCTGAACTGTAGACAGTCGTGTTTCATATGGTGTTAAAGCATCTCGGAGCACTTTCGTCCACTTGCAGCTATTTATAATCCTTAGCCATTTTTTGAAGTTCAGTTCATGTCCTGATGAACTGGAAGAAGATGGATGTTAAAGTAAGATGGGAATTAATTGCGACTTTTCTGGCCTGTATGGTTTATAATTTTTCAAGTTCAACCTTGTCTCTAAATGTTTCTGTCATCACAGATTTTATGGGTATGAAGGTCAGGTTTGCGTTCTGAGACCGTTTGAATTCTTTCTGCAGTTCTGAGTACCTGGAGTACATTACAGGCCCTTTGTGTGTCCCTTTCCTTGAACGTCTGGGGAAGATTGAAATGAACCTTTTGAATCCAAGCTGTCACAAAAAGGATGCTGTCCTGCAGAAAATACAGGAATGCTTGGTGGGTATGGCTGGGAGGGGTCAGCAGAGGAGAAGACACCATGGATGTGGAGAGAGTCACCACCTGCTTAAGTTCTTGACTTATCCACCTGTATTCTTTTGGGATTTTTATGTACTGTTTCAATTTTATTGTTTGCTGCCTAAGGGAATCTTTTTATAGCTTCCTTAACAATTTTCCTTGACTCCATGCATGTCAAGTGTTCTCATGAAATGTCATTTCTGGCCAGGACAGCCTGGAGCTGACCAGTTTGCACCCGGAGCTGTTCCCCTGGCTCTGAGCAGAGCCAGTCCTGCAGAGCTGTTGTGGCACAGGGAGCTCCATGGGAGAGGTGGTGGTACCAGGAGGGTTTTGTGACTTCTGCTGTCTGGGAGCTGCAGCACTCACCAGTTTTCAGGGGAAACTAATTCTTTGATGTAGCTGTGAATATTCCTGTCTTTGCACACAGTACCAGCTCTCTAATCCCCAGTGTTTTGGCAGCTGCTTGAGAAACCCCTCAGAGCTCAGTCTTCTGACAGCAAGAGCTTGGGGCCCCTCTGCTACAAGGGGCCGGGTGAGTGCTGTGCTGCCAGACAGAACTGCACCACCTCTGCAGGTGCTGGGTGGTCACAATTTTTATGTGTGATTCAGCATGGAATAAAGAATACTGAAAGCTCTGAGAAGTGCTTATGAAATATTGCCAGTTGGATTGGTAAAACAAAAAATATAAGGCAGTCTCAGCAGAAATTGTAGATTAAGTTGCGAGGGCAAACTGTTGTGTCTTTGTTCCTTAAAGGGTCATAGCGCTTAAATGAGTTGTGATGCAGCTGAGGGATGCAGGGCAAGAGCCAAGGTTAGCTCTGCCAACAGGGCAAATGCTTCTTGTTTCAGAACAACTCCATTGCTGATGAATATGATGTTGACCTCCTTGGAAATCTAATCTGCCACTTACCTCCAGCCTTTCTACATGGCAGAATGTCCCTGAAGGCAATGGCAGCAGCCCTACATCAATTCAAACTTTGCCAACAGCTCAGCCACAAGCAGAAGACTGAAATTAAATACAAACTCCTTCAGTTATATGGGTAAGGTATTGGATACACCACCTTGGTCGTGCTGGTGGTTAGGCCATGCAAATCCCAAGCATTTGCTTTGCCCAGATGAACTGCAGTGAAAACAGCACAAAGCAGCTTCTGTCCCTGGCCAAGCTCAGGGATTTATCCAGAATGACATTTCTGCTCTTGTGTGTAACGTGGTAACCCTGGAACAAAACACAACCCCAGGGACGCCCTGCATGACTTAAGTCCCAGAGGAAAAGGAGAGAAAGGGGTTATGGGCAAAGAATGTGCAGGAATGCAAAGAATGGGAAAATGGAAGTGGGATACTCAGTGTGCTGGTGTGGGAAGACAAATAAAGAAGGCTGCAAGCACCTGTGGCAATAGGAGAGAGCTCAAGAAGAAGCAGAGGAATATACAGTTCAAGCATCTGAAGCAGCAGAGTGGGCAGCGTGTTGGGTGTCACTGAGGACTCAGATTAGGAGGGTGATTGAACTACACTGGTATCAGTCATGCAAAGAACAAAGCCGTCCTCTATCTGGCAAGAATATACTGTTTCCCTCTTGCATTGTCTCTTAGAAGTATCTTGCATTTGAAAAGGGAGACTGAATGCAGAGTTTCCAACCATCCCTTTGCCCCAAAATCAGTCACTTTGATCCACCAAATCACGTTAGATGCTATTCACCTCACTTAATGCTAGTCAGCATTTTTCTGGTGATAGAATAGCTATATTTTCCACCAGATCCCATCCCATCCCTGCATTGATCCTGATATAGATGAATTTTATTGACTCATGACACATTGTGCTAAATAAGATTTTACTTTGTTTTACGTTATTTTATTTTGAAAATATTTGTCAAGTCAAACATCCTCATAGTGGAGCAACAAAGCAAATAAAGTTTTCCTTCATGTGGGAACATGAACTAGTAACATATTTGTTACTACCATCTTCTACAGGCTCCGTCAGGCTGAAAATTACTTATCCAAGTGCTTTATTAAGTCACCCACCAAATGAGTTGACTGATATTTGCCAGATTTGGATGATATTTCTACTTCTCTTTTGATAACCATTTTGCAGACTACTATTGCAGTATGAACTGACAGAAAATGGTAAATTTTCTTTCAAAGAAAGAATTATTTCTTCTTGCTGAAATAGTGTAATGCTAGGAATACTTGACTGTTGAGGGAGGGGTCCATGACCACCTTATTTGAAGGGCTTCTCTGAATATATTAAGAGTTCCACTAATGCCCTATGTATCACAGAGATGAGAAAATCCAACCTGATGCCAATAACAATGAATCATTACAGTGGCATAGAACTGTGTTTCCTGTATGATAAACTATCATAAAAAACCTGACGTTTTAGTATAATTTTTATTGTAACATTCTTTATTAATATAATTTTTCCAAATATTTTTTCAGCTCTTCAAACAATTGGACAGCAGAAACAACATTAGATGTTGGACCATTCATAGCTCTGCTGTCAAAAGAGGAATTAAATGTCCTTGCTGAAAAGGTATGCTTTTATTAAAAAATTTACATTTGTAAAAGATATTTTAGAACTTGGATTTGTGAATGTCATAATGCAGTCTAAATTATGTAACCTCAATGCTAAACTAGGTAAATAATTCTTTTGGCAAGGAACCCTGTGTTAATGTTTCACATATTCTTGACTCCATCAACATTGCTGAGATTTATTCTTGAGAGTAATGTTATATAAACAACTCTTTGCACGTGTACAGTGACAATTGTCCATTGTCACACATTAAAAAAAGGGGCACTTATGGTGACGCAGAGTTATTGTTAGTACTTTACACCTTGCAGTGTTCTTTCCTCCATTCCCCTGCCTTCAAACCATAAAAGTTATGTTTCTTATCCTGTTATTAATGGGATCATACTGATCAAATTAGCATTTACTCATGTGGCCCTTTGCCCTGGGGCCAGTGTAGCACACGTAACGATAACTGATAGCCTCAGCATTGCACTTTGTAGTTTCCTTGCCCTCTTTAGTTCATATAATCTTAATTTTTTTATGTATAGAAGTAAACTGTACTGGAATGAGGGATTCATTCTTCAGCAGAAATATGTGACCACAGTCAGCGGCTTTTCCAGTGGGGATAATGCTTATAATTGACCAAATAGAATAGGACTCTTCAAAGGAAAGGAAGGTGTCTACCAGGGTGGAGAAGAGAGGTCAAAAAAAAAGTTCCTTCTCAGAATTTAATTGGATCCCTATCCTCAATTCTTATCTAGCAAATTTAAGACTAACAAAATAAAGCCCATACTAAAAGGGTGGAACTCATTGCTGCAGGAGGGTCTGGACATAGACTCCAATCAGGCAGTGCTCAGGTGTTGCCAGAATCTGAGAGGGCTTACAAGAGGGAGAATCACTCAGAATTTGCTTTGTTCCTAATTTTTCCCCCCTCGAATGTGTGCTGATGACCATTCAGTAGCAGCCAATTACTCTTTTCTGAAACATCTGCACAATGCTTTGCTAAGGTCTGCACGAGTCTTTCTCTGCAAATTGGTTTGTTTTAAATGGGAGAAAGAAACCTTACTTATTCTTTCTTTCCTTTTGAAGTTCCCAGATATCATTTTACAAATAGCAAAGACCACTGGACCAGTTTCTTCAGCTGAAGAGCTTCTATCAACTGTGTTTGAGTCTGTCTCCAATGGCACTGCCAACATCCGCTCGTCTCTCAGCAGACCAGGTCAGTGCTGCACCTGGGGCCTCTGCAAAGTGCCACCTTTACAGAGCTGCCATTTGGGGCTGTGATGGTGCATTTCAAACAGACATTGTCTCACTTTGTCATCAAATGCATTCTGAGAAGCCAAACAATAAAAGCAAAGTATTGAGCAACTTAATGACTTTTAGCAAAAGCAGTGAGAGTGTTTATTCTGCTGCCCATAGTTTTATGATGCATTGACTAACAGCTTAAAAACCTTTCATTACAGGATTGCATAATTAAGCATCTCCTGGAATGATTCTGAGTGCAAAAGGAAAAAGATGAATAAATTCAAAATAATTATTTGAATTAGAAGGGCTTGTTTATTTGTACTTTTGTGTTTATTTTTACTTTGTAATCTAATTGAAACCCCTTGAATTAAAAACCTGTGAAGGTGACAAGTTACCATTGTGCCAAAAGATTGCACATAGTTAATCCTTTGCCAGACATGAGCATATGGTGACTCGTCTGTTCTTAAATCTGACAGTGGTGGCACTGTGTCTTTTCTGTCCAAATGGACAAAGTTTGTAATCGTCTGAAAGGTATTTTAATTAGCAACCAAACTAATCTATTAGAATCTCTGGTGACAGAAGGATAATTTTCTTTGTATAAGGTACATACTCTGACTATATTCTATTATTATAATAACAACTATTTTTTCTCTTATCTGAAATTGACCCAGGTAGAATTTGTAAGCTGTGCCATCCTGTGCCATGGAAAACAATCCTGCTGTGGGGGAGGCTTTTGAAAACACTAATGGGAATTTACACCCAAACAAATACAAGGAGTTTGATACTGTCTGTCTTTGTCTCTGAAAATTTCCCCATTGGTCCTCTGCCTAACAGAACCGAGGTTCAAGCTCTCAGCAAGCCCTGAGCCACCATGGAAATCCACCTGCTTGTATAGCAGGAACTCTGAATGATGACTGTGTGTCTCTGGGAATGAATTTTCCCCTTACAATGCTGTACTCATAGACAGAGAGAGGTGGAAGGAGTTCTAAGGGTTGTGTTTTTTCATAGCCTGGAAAAAAACATGACCTCAGTTGATCAGAGGAGTCATTACACAACCACCAGGCTCTAAAATAGCAGGATTGAGCTGGTGAAATAGCGGGGTATTAGTCCATTTGTCTGCATGAAATTCACTCTTCCTTCAACAAGTAAGTCATCAGATCATAAGCCATATTTCTGTAGACATGGGCACAGGACTAAAGGTTCAGCATCAGGTGTTTCAGTCTGCTTGTGTCCTTACATATGCTTTTTTAGGCCTCTGGATCTACATGAATCCCAAAGACTTCTCTAAGCAGCCCAGCTCATGTCTAGTGCAGTTGCAGAGCTCTCTTAATCTGCAATGCAAGACCAATATAAGCCTGCCAGCAAAGCTGATGGTCTTTGTCAAAGATAACTTGGCTCCAAGGCTATGGAGGCTCACCTTCACTTGGGGTGCATGAGCTCAGCTGGGGGGAGACTAGGAGATGAGAAGTTAAAGGATTGTTTGTGCTACTTTAGGAAGTACTTCTGCAGTCCAATTATATTGAATTTCTGTTACCAAACATAATCTCATAAACTCCACACAACTCACACAGTGGTTTCAAAAAGGAATGAAGTTTTATTACTGATTCGTAAATGACTAAAAAATTGGGTATTTTGAAAATTACTCCAGAATAACATTGATGCTTTTCATGCTGCCAACCTGCTATTTTGCATTTCTCACAGACCAGTTGTGAGCTAATATTAATAATATAGCAATTACCAGTGGCAAAGTTCTTACATTTATGTCTACATTAAGATAAAAACAAAGGTGGTGCTTAAGGCAAGATTTTGTGTCTGAGATGCTACCAGAAAGCAGTGGCAGTGCTGGAGAAAGAATTCAAGTTTCTCACCACAAGCACTGAGATGATATAATGTGTGTGTATACATATATATATGTGTGTGTGTGTGTGTGTGTGTTTTAAATCAAACTACATGTATAGCAAAAGGAAGAGTGAAGTAGCATCAGATCCAGGAAGCAAAGTCAGAAGTCTAATTAGTATTTTTCCCCACCAATGTATCTGGTGTGTTATAAATAATAAAACCAATGTTTCTTCCAAGGACACAAAGTCTTAGGTTGTCATGACTTGGGGAAGGGAGCTGCACTGTCTCTGGATGGGCAGTATTTACATGAGAAAAGCTGACCTTCTGCAGCAGGGGAAAGGGAAACAATGCAGCTTCACAAGAGGGAGGTAAAGGGAGAGCAGAACATCAGCTGGTACAGTGGAAGCTGAACAGCATTTTCGTTTGCTCAACAGATTCAATCTTTTCAGTGTTCTACCCACTGCTGCAGCTTCCTTTGATGCAAATAAATCCCTTCTCTGCCTCCTTTCAAAGTACAAATCTACTTTGTACATCCTCACTTTAATTTATTTATCTGGGGGAGCTTAGCTGAGGCACAGCATCTGTGAAATTCATTCTTTTTACTGGTAATGACCGTATCTGAAGACATGTAGGGATTATTTGGTTTAGATAATTATTTAATAAGGTTTTCCTAAATTAGTGACAGGAGAGAGAGCAGTAAACAACCACATTAGGATTCTAGTTTCTGCTTTCCATCAACATTAGAGGTAGATTATGCCAACAAAGACTAGGATTTGTTAAAACACACAGTGGAAACTGTCTGGTTTGATAATGTGTAGGGCCAAAACCTGACTGCAAATAAGATTTTTACAGGCAGTTTGTCTGTCCAAACACTTCTATGGTAAGTGAACAGCCCTCTCTAGATCCTGACATTTTAACAACAGGCTTGACATAAAGAACAAGCACCGTGCTTCTCTGACACATCCAGCTTCTGTCTTCACCTTGTTTAAATGTCAGGCAAGTCTTACAAGACATATATCTTTATCAGGGCATTTCAGAGTACAAGCACCTCTCATGTTTGCTACTTTCCTCTTGAGTTAGGTTCACTGTCTGAATGTGACGTTTATTCAGCTGCAGCTCTTTTTGGTGAACTTCCACCAGGGTCATCCCAAAGATTTGCATCTCACTCTTACTGAATCAAGGCTCCCAACAAATGGTGGCTTTACCTCAGAACAAGCCCTTGCCTGGGTTTTGATGCCTTTAGGGAATTAGACTTGAAAGGAACTTGCAGCATACTGGTTATTCTTATTGCACACATCCAGATTTTAGTTTTATTGTGGCATCCTGCATTGTAACTGTTCTGAAAGGTATGTCTGCTCTTATTTTCTTGTCTAGCATTTACTGCCTCTGGAGTTGCAAAGAATATAACCAATTTCTTGCAAATTAAGGAAATTCTAGTTTTATATCCAGGTCATTAAAAATGTAAATATTTTTTAACATTATTTAATGTCAAAATAATTTATCGATATTACATGACCTGCAGTTAATTTTCATAGTCTGTTACTCTCTTAAATATCTATATTGTTTTGATTTACTTTTTTGTGTCCTTGATGAAAACTCTTGTTATTTGACTTTTTTTCAGATTGCCTGGGAACCAGAGCTCCTTCTTCAAATGAAATAATTAAATTAGCAGAAGCAAATATCTTTTGGTCAGTTCAGGAACTGAAATGCATGGACCCAGGGACTTTTGACAAAAATGTGGAACTTCTTGGGGCTGTCTCAGGTTTTAACAACTCCCAGCTGACTGCCTTGAAGGAAAAAGCCAAGCAGGTAACTATCCTGTCTGTGAATGAAAATTAAATCTGTAATTTGATTTGCTGTTATTGAACTATGCAGTTCTAAAATAACTGTGCTATGTCAATGTCACTACTGCCACAAGAATATCTATGGTTTATTGGAAAAATAATGTGAGGTGGTGATAGAAGATTATTGCCCTTGCTTTAGAGTCAACAGCAAGTCATTCTGAGCTATAGGCAGCTGGAAAAATTAAGTGTTTTTACTTTTGAATTGCTTTTCTGCTTGCATCTCACTTTTCTTTCATAAATGAAAAATCAAGCAGTTCTAGGGGCTGTTGATCGCCCTGCTGAGAATTAAGCTTGGCCTGTTAAACTGTCTACACCGATGCTAAATATAGCTTGCAGTGGGGTAAAACCAAACTGACTGAAAGAGACTGTTATTAGCTGAATAAAGATCCTTCTTCTTGTCACAGGCAGGGACAGACTCGTCAGTGAGAACTTTTAGGGAGGAAAAAACCCACCTACATTTTGTCTTTATCAGGAGCACAGTCAGGACAGAGGACTGTGCTGGGGGTGGGTCAGCACTCTGGCTGGGTCTGGGGCATCAGCACTGGGTCTGGGCTCTGAGCACCCTGCCTGGGCCAGTGGGGGCGGGCAGAGAAGCCAGACCGTGCTCCATCCCTGTTGTTGCCATTGCACTTCTCCCTGGGGTGACCTCCTCTTGCTGCCTTGTGGTTGCCTGCACGGCCAGGGAACAGGCAGTGTCCCAAACACACTTTCGGTTCAGCAAGGAGCAGGGTGAAGTAAGACAAGTTGTTTTGGTTGCAGAAAACCCCGAGGTGAAGAGGTTACTGTGCCCAGCCTGTCTTCAGCTTCCTGTCAGCAGCATCTGCTGGAGGTTATCTGCTCTCTGCTTCCATCCCTGCATGGCTACTCTGTAAGCCTGTTCTGTCAAAATGATCCAACATTTAAAAGTCCTTTTGAGGTTCCATCAGATCATTCTGACAGAATGAGGTTGGGAAGCATCTACAAGTGCAGTTGGCTGCAAGTAGTACAGAGAGCAAGAGGCTTGGCCATCTCAGGGCTGTCATCTCTGGAGAAAAGCAGGAGCAGGGGGCAATGTGGGCCTGGACAGCATCTCCTTAAACCAGCAGCTGCAGCCACAGCAGTGGAACTGACCATGGATTTTGAGTAGATAAGGCCAATAGTGCAATTTTTGGCAGTGAAGCTCAGCATTTAAAACAGCAGAACTGCAGGTGCTGGAAGAGAAGTGACACTGCCCAGGTTTCTGGTGACTCTCTGCAGCTCTGTCTCTGCTGCCTTGTTGCAAGAGAACAACAGCCCACTGCATCAAATGCATTCTTCCCAAGCCACCTTCCCTCTGTCAGCATGGTGACATGTGGGTAGGAAAAGGAAGAAAATGTAATCCTAGAAGAAAATAAAAACAGTGGTTCCCTGAGATAGTGGGAACTAATATATTTTACAGCAGTGCAACATACTGGTGTACTTACAGAGTGGTGTCTGTTGTAGAGATATTGCCAACAAGGTTAATATACTCACATTTCTGGCTATATTAAATTCAAAGATACTCAGATCTGTAGTGCACTGAATTGAAGTATATTCTGTCTGCAAGTGTTTGTAAGACAGATTTCTGCTAGACGAAACAGACTTCCTATATATTAATTTGCAAAATGCAACATGGTTTTACACACAAGGCAAAGCTCTTTGAAATTATGTGCATAAGATGCTGTTATGTTATTAACATCTTTGATTAAAGGTTTCATTAAGGCTGCTTTAATTTCTCCTAAATTGATTGATTTCCCCTAAAAAAACCTGCATATCATTCATTGTTCCAAACTAATTCAAAAAGTCTAGTTATCAGATTGTGTCCTAATGAAAGTAAGAAGCTTAGCTCACTTCTAAGTGGAAGGTCTCCCAGCTCTGCAGTAGTGACAGATGTATGGATCTGTAGTCTCTAGGTGAATGAGGACAAAGGAGTGTGTTGTGTTATTTATATCGTTCTGCCTGAGATTTCACCCAGCACTGTCAGATAATACTATTTATGACGTACTTCAAAATCTGTAGTTTATGGCCTAGATCAGGAGACACACGGCATTTTTGCCTGCATGTGTTTCATGTATCTCTTAAGCTGGAGAATTAAAAGCTTTAAGATTGGGCTAATGCTTTTAACTACCTATTTTCTTTGGAAAAGATTGAAGTTTCCCAGACTTAGACCCGTTTTCTGTTTCTTTACGATATTGTAAAACCGACATAAAAGACCTGGTGGAAACTCAGTTGCGAGGTACAGGTCCAGCAACACATCTCTTAAACAAATCCCTACCCCAAAGGTCCTAGTTGGGAAAAGCACCTCAACAGCCCTGAGGCTGCTCTGTGTTGGATATGCACGTTGGTATGAACAGCAGAGAGCCTGCAACTCCATGTAGGGAGGATTTAATTCCAGAGATCCAGATTCTAGAGCCCTACTTCTATATTTTATGGAAGTTGTACATCTTCATATCTATCTGAAGGTGCAAACATTATATAGTAGGTAACTGCAGAGATACTCTTCAGCAAGTCCTCACTAGCTTTGTCCTTTCAAACTTCTTGAGCAAAACTTACATTGTAGCTATCCTGAAAATGGAGTAAATATTTCCCTGACTCAGACAGCATGAACAATCAACTTAGCCCAGCACTGGGTTTTCAGTTTTAATTTTCTAAGTGGAGTTAGCAGCACAATGTAATACTAGAAAACTGTCATGCATTCACTGACAAAAAGCAGAGTTGCTGAAGTACATGAGACCTTTAAAGTGAGCTTTTTTTAAAAAATGTATGGCTGTCTTGAACAAGTCACTTCCTCCAGTCAAAAACCAGTGTCTTTTTCTGTAAAGGCAATTGGTCACATCCAGGGAGATACTGACCACTGACTACCATCTTCTATGGTCAACTGAATGCAACTGACAGTTCTGGCCTCTGAAAATTCAGCTCTTGATGGACTTTTATGATTCTTTATTCAGGCAGAACTTTTTCTGAAATCAAAATTTCCTTAGGGCTGATTGGTGACAGCTTTTCAATCACTGTAACTTTATCACACACAAAGTTAAAAGCAGGAGAAATTGTCAGTTTAAATACATTGGTACTGGTTTAGAAGAGCCCCTGATTATTTCTTTGGGATTTTTAGAAAGCTTTACAACTTTTAACTGTATCTGTGCAAACACATTTAAATTATTTTTCATTTTACTATTTTATGAACACAAACTAGAAATCAGAACTTCAGAAACTGGTTATTTGTCTGTATTGACCAATCCTATACTTTCATTTCTGCTTTCCTTGTCAGTGACAGCCAGGGTGGCTGGTCACAAAAGCAACTTAAAGTAAGTCCCCTGAAGTGATTGCAGCTGGGTAGAAGCTTGGGTAGTCCAGGTGCTGCTTTCTTGGCAGTGTAACAGTGTGGATCTAGGCACAGATTCCCATTTTTATTGTTCTTAGTGGTTTTGCTCCTACAGTCACACTTCCAGCAGTTCCTGTTCTGACGTATCAACAAGTCTAAGCTGTAAAAATTGCAGCATTTTTAGCAATAATTGACCATTATTGGTGTGGAACCTCAAAAACCTTCACAACACCTGAGCTCTGCCTCTCGTGTGCAAAGAGGAATACTTCAGGTTTTGGGACTTTTAAACCAAGGGGTTTGAGAATGGTGTATGTAGAGGAAGAGTCACAATGACCTAACAGACATTAATGACTCTTCTCTAAAGGTTTGGGGGTTGCTGCCAGACTGGAGGAGTTACCAAATTGTTTCCCTGGGCCGCATTGCTCTGGCACTCACTGAACACGAAATCAAAGAGCTGGATCTGCATTCCATCGACACTGTTTCTGTTCTTAGTCAGCAAACAGAGTGGACTCTTACCCAGGTGAGTGAGTTACTGAATGTACTCCTAATGAAAGGCTCTGGATTCATGCCCTTTGGGACTGAAGTCCTGGAATTGCCTAGGAAACAGATCCAGAGATCCACACTACTCCCTGCTGCTTTTCTGCATCTGTGACACAGGTGAAAGTGGGCAGGTAGGTCAGCACTGGTGTCTGCCTGGCTGGGGGCTTCCCTGGGGAGGTGACCAAGACACATCAATCACTGTTAATTGGGGTGGGTTGAGTGTGTTCTTTAGCACTTGCCCACTGAGTAGTGGAAAGAGGTCAGCATCTCCTCTCACACTGGCCCTGGAATAGACACTACTGTTAGGAGATACCAGCTCTTCCTAACTAAGGATAATCACAAAGTAGGTAGTCTGCCCCAACCCCAGCATCCACTGCCCCAGAAGCCCTTTATTAGCAATTAGGCTCCTCTCATGTTCCTTTCCTTGAGCAACTTCTAGTTATGTTGATGGGACTTTCACAATAAGAGTTAAAAACTTTTATTTGTATATGCAATTGGCAGCATACTTCTGACTTTGTGGCCCATAGCACCAGGGCTCTGTGGTTGCACAGATGCTGGCATGGTGGCAATTTTGGCAGAATATCACAAATCTGTTTAACAGATTCATGTTCTGAAGAGAACCATGAGAAGGAAGCACTTGGGAGGATTATATACAAAACTAGTTTGTTTTTGAGGTTTCCTGCTGTCAGTAAGAGTAGCTAGTTAAAAGAGATTCATCCTGCTGAACTTCAGTTGTGGAAAAGTTAGGCAGCTAGTTAAGCTACTTATCTGAGGCTCAGCATTGTGGATAGATTAGGAAATCTTGAAAGATGCTTGTTTCTTTCACTGGCTTTTGAGGATGCCTTGATGACAGGCTTGAGCTGGACTCAGAGTTTTTAAAGGGTTGGTTTAGAATGAGCAGCATCCTAAATTACTTAGGCTTGCAAAGACACTGGTACCAATATCCCGTTTATATCTGAAAATTAATCCTAAACACAGGTCACTACCTATATATGGCACTTAAATAAGACAAGACATCCTGAGTGTTAAAAATAATAAAAATTACATATTGATCTCCTTAGGTATTTTATGAGTTTTTTCTAGTAATTTAACTGATTTGGGCAGTTCTGTGAGGCAATCCAGCGCCAATTTCTTCTGGTGAAGGGTGTCCTTGTGACCTGGCAGAAGTAGTACAGAGTGTTTTCACATCATTTACACTTAGGAAGTGGTTGGGTAACAGTGCCCTGTTTAAGTGTCACATACTGGTGGTGACAGTGCTCCTCCTGAAGGCCATGGCCATACACTGGGGAGGATCAGGATATACATTTATGCTCCGTAGCTTCTGGTAAGATTTTAAGCTTCTAGTACCACAACCTTCAATTATATTTCTTTTGTTCATGCATACTATCTTACTGCTTTTGTAGGCAAGATCTATCTTGCAAGGTTTTCTAGAAGACTCTGGCCAGACCATCAGCACACTAAGGAGTTTTGATTTAGTTGGATTAGGAGCTATTCTCTGTGCTTTGAACTCCACAGAAATCACATCCATCAGGACTGCTGAATTCAGGTACCGTATTTTACACCTAATGAAATATTTATTAGTAACTCTTGATAAAATTTATTGTGCCATTTTTGTTCTGTCAAGATTTTCAGAGCCTAAAGGACACCTTTTTAGACTTTAAATGCTTTTAGAAAAGAAGCCACTGTTATGGAAGGCATACAGCAGTTGTTTCCTTTTTAGACTTTAAATGCTTTTAGAAAAGAAGCCACTGTTATGGAAGGCATACAGCAGTTGTTTAAAACATGTTCTATTATAGTTTTCCTCTGCCATTTATATCCCACCATTTAAATATTGCATTGAGAAATCCAGGGGTTTATTCAAAGCCTTAAACGTTGTATGCAATTTGTGTGCATATATTTTAAATGGAAAATGGGTTTTACATTCTTCTTACAGCAGACTAAGTATATTCCAGGCCTATTTAGTACTGCATGGAATTGCATGATGTAACATTGCCCTGTTGCCTTTTGCAGTGCTGCAGTTGCAAGAATTGGCCTGTTGTTTTGTAGCACCCCTGTTCTGAGACAGTTTAAGGAGATGACAGAATCCGTGTTTGGTGCTGCTACCAGCTGGAATGGCTCCATTTTGCAGGAAATTGGGACTATAGCAGGTAACAAAACTATGACTCTGGATGGTGATGGCTGTGAAGCATTGCTGTTAAGAGACAGGTTCACACAGCAGGAAATTTTCCTAGACTGACAAAAGACATTTCTTCCAGAGGGGAGTCACCCACAGGGATAGACATCCAGCAATTTCATTAGCACTAAAGAAAAGTTGTGGTGTTCTCTGTAAGGTTCTGTAAATCTGGTCAAACTTTGGGAAGCACAGCCTGAAGTCACTTGGATCCTTTAAGCTGGAAAGGGTAAATCAATCAAGGAGGGCAAAACCAACCGGGATTCCAGGCCCACTCACTCTGTGTGAACCGGGCTGTATTGGGAGCAGCTGTGCTCCGGCTGCCCGAGCATCCTGCCTGGAAGGAATGGGCTGCCCAGGGCAGAGCAAAAGGGCAGGGGAAGCCTGGAGTGATACTTCTCCAGAGTGTTCTTGCAGCCTTGGAGATCTCCTGAGCCAGAGGTCACCCACAGTCTGGTTCATGGATTTGTTTCCCTATTATCGTTTAACTGCACATTGAACTCTCATAAATTTTAGCATCCCTGATGCCTGTGGCAATGGTTCCACACTGTAACTACCTAATGGGTGAAGAAGTAACTCCCATTGCCTGATTATGCTCCCTAATCTTGGATCAGAAGAGACTGCGAGCAAGCATTCCCTAATAACACTGCTTACGATTTTACAGATTTTTATAATTCTCTTTTCCAAGGTAAAATAACTCAGGTAGAGTACATTCCATACCAATGGTTAAGGTCAGATGATTTGTAATGTGGAAATATAATGAAAGAAACAAAACAAAAACAGAACCAGCATCTCTCTCTATAATGCCCTGATTTGACATTTTTTATCTGTTATGCGTGTTCTGTATTTTTGTCAGCCTATTTCCATGTAGGTATTTGAACAGTTTTTCATTTTCTCCATTATTGCTATTGCATATTGCTGAAATAAGTGATATCATCAATAATAATATATAAGATATATAAAATGTTACAAAGTATCTTGCCTTCCTGATGTTCTTAAATAATGTAATTGATTAGGAAAAGTGAATGTTATGCTCCATATTTAATACTTTTGGTTAAATTTTTCCTGTCCCACACTTTATCCATTCTCTATTTCAACAACGTAAAACATTGTTTTCATATGAGAAAATTTGAGACATTTGAATAAGCCATTTATTAGATGTTTTTTATAAATGCTTAAAGGTTATATTAGCTAAAATATAAATCTAATAAAAAGAACATTAATTGAGTTTTGTTTCTATTATTTGGCTTTTTAGGCGGTTTGAATGAGGGTGAATTAAAAGCTTTTGATAAAAGCTTGATGCCATATTTCCAGCCATCAGCAGTAAGACATATACCTCCTGAAATTTTCCAAGTAAGAGCTTAATAACTGAAGAAGTTACTAAATTTCTATTGTTTTTACTGTAGTATAAACAAACTGTAGCACTGACCTATAGGTTTTGGGTTTTGGCAAAAATTTTTCTATGGTCTGTTAAGTGAGAGACCATGAAGGATCTGAAACATTAACTTTCAGCTGTATCATCTGTATTTGTGATGCCCATGAAATATGCTAGACAAGCTTTATTTATTTTTCAGAATGCATCCCAAAGGAAAAGCGAATATCTAGGATGAGAAAGCAGGGAATGAACTCTCTTTCTTCCAACATTTTCTTCAGATCTGAGTTTTCTTCTCTGTGTATTAACATTTGCAAGGATGCTATAATAGATACAAATTTCTCTGTTGACTGTGTAAGAGCTGTTTCTTTAACCTAAAATCTGGCAACCTTCTCCTGAGTTAGTTCTGAAAAACAGATTGTACAGGCAGATACAGATCAGAAAGGAATTACATCTAATTACAGCAGTTCTGAATGTGGACCAGAAATTAGAACAGGGATCTTGAGATCATTGCCCCAGACTTTATTTGACTTAGTGACAAGATTAATACTCTGCCCAGACTGGTCTCTTTCAGATGCTCAGGCAAGCAATGTACTTATGGACAGATGAGCTAAACAGAGAATTAACTGTGTCAGCTCCCATAAAAGAGAAAAACTCCTTGAGCACTAACTGTTGTGCACAGTACCACTGACAGTTTAGATAAGCTTAAAATGCCCTTACTGAAAATATTTCTGTGCAAAACAGCTCTATAGCATCTTGTAGAATTTCTATCAAATAGCATACATTTTTTTGTTAGTGAGAGTAGTAATGACACTACAAAAAGTGCTCAACAAATTCCAGGGCACCATTTTGGAAGAGTTTTCTGTATTTGAAAGATTCAAAGCAGATTTTGTTTTTACACAGGTTTTTTATGGCCTCATTTTGCAGCTGTATACATTACTCAGATTTTGACTTGTGAAAAATTACATTGTATTATGGACTGTGAGTTAAGAAGACACTGAATTCAAAATGTCTGGACCTGTAGGCATTTCCATGAGTTTGCTCAGTTTAAACAAGCACACCATTTGGCAGACAATGAAAAATGGGCAAGGGTTTGCTCCATCATCTGACCTACTTGGAAGGGGAATTTTGTCTTCGAAGTAGAACCTGGATGCAGAATTGTTGCAAGAAAAAAAGCTTGTTGTGTAGGAGGGTTTAAATGCTTGTGACTGCAGAATTTTAACTAGAATGAAAGCAATCCAGCATGCCCAGCTTTACAAACTGGTTAATTGCTCTGTGATACGGGATAATTACTGTAAGATTATGATTGCCATGTTTAATTTTTGAATTTAATACGACCAGATTGGGAAGATTTTCAATCTAAAAGAGAAAATTGAATAATGAGATTAAAGCAGGAGGTTTTTTTCATCTCATTCCTCTACTGCTAACTATAATCAAAGGTCAAATGTAAGTTCAAGAGAGGTTGCTTGGGAGCAGATGTGAGAGGAAGTAAATGAAAACACAAGAGGATGCACAATGCCATCAATCTTTGAATAAATCAGAAAAGAAATGGCTGGAAAATTAAACTCCAACAATATATTAAAGAAGTGGCCAATAGAGTGCTGGCATAGAAAGCTTCTCAAGCTGTCAACTCCCAGCATCAAAGAGAAAGGTGACAGATAGATGAGTGGCCAGGGAAGTAAATGAATACAGAGGATTTTTTTTAAGCTCTATTGAGCTCTTTATAGCAACACAATGTTGAAGGCTATTGTCCCTCATTCCAAATGCAAGGCAGTGCTGACTTCTGATTTCTTACCTGCCTTATATAATTGACAGCCTAAGCCAATTTTTCTGTCTTTTGTTCCTCCTAGGCATTGTCCCCAGAACAAATAGCAAACCTGGGCCCTGAAAATGCCGCCATGGTTACAGGATCACAGCAGGAGCATCTGGATGCATCACAGCTCCAGAGCCTGGGGCTGGCACTGGATGGAGCCAGGACCAGCAGCCCAGAGACACAGAGCAGTGCCGGATCAACCCAGGAGGTGCAAACCCCGGCTCCAAGCGGTGAGTGGAGTCCTCCCTCCTCCTGCTTAGGGGAAGGGCACACACCAGTGGGGTGTGAGGTCTCACAGCACCCACCAGGATCAGGCCTCTATTCTGAAGGTGGGTTACAGTGAATTTACTAATCAACTTTTACAGTCGTGCCCCAAATCACATGCCTGACCAAGACAAATAGCCAGGAAAATGTTAGATTTACCCCCAGCAATGGAGGGAGACTGTCAGATGGCATTAGCAGCTGTCTGCTAGCATTACATTGTGCTAAGCACTAGCTTGTGCAAAATGTAGTTTGAAACAGCAAGCTTTTCCCTCTCCTTCTTTCCCACATTCTTTGCCTAAATTTAAGGCAGGGGTCTTCATCTCTGGACCTTCAGGTCACAACCTTTGTGGGCAGTAGAATGTTGTTTGCAGAGCTGCAAATGGGAAAGGAGGTAGCACTGGGGTGGATTAGCATCTTTATCCAGACTGTAGGAATGCTGAAGGGGTGTTCCTGCTGTTCCCATCGCATTTGGAATTAAAGCCTATTAGTACCTATACTTCAGTGGCTTAACCTTTCCATTCTCCATATTGCAGTTTATATTGAGCAAGTCACACTGGCAATGTCAATGGATGTGTTACAGTGAGAGTTTGCACATAGTCAAGCCAATGTTGAGAACCTATCCCTATCAGACAGCAAATATTGTTGCTTCCAGTGACACCAGCGAGACATAGGCTGTTGAAGAAGAGAGAGGGAAGCTAAAGTGCTAAAACAGGAGTAAGGGGAACTAAATTGCTATGATGCCCTTGATGGAATTAGAGCAGACCTTTTCAGAAGCACCTGGGAAGTGCTCTTAGCCCAACTCCCTCTCACGTGTGACCTCTTCCTTCTGGAGATGTGCCAAGGGAGGAGTTTCCGGGTAAAGATCACCTGAGTTCTTAAGCTTCTTGTTCATTGTTCCTGTCTCCCTATGAAATGCTTCTCTTTGGAGCTGTGTACACTAAACTGGAAGTGACATCTCATAAGAGATTAATGTAATTAGGATTCAACTGTTGGAATTTGCTGTGCCTCTTTGGGGTGGTGTAGATAAGACTTCTAGGCCTGAACTGTAGCATGACACTAAGACATAAAACCTTTTGCTTTCCAGGTGCTCCTTGTTTGAGCAGCTTTGGCATCTGGCTGTGTGCTGTGTTTACACTGCACCTGCCTTTCGGAACCCACAGTTGTTAAGCTTGAGGTAAGCTATATTTTCAGTTAGAGGTAACTTTACAACAAAAGCATTGGTCACCTGTAACAGTGAAGAAGGACTGCAGGACCCCCTTTCTGCTTTGAATACCAAGATAACAATTCTTGAATAATTTTTCTGTACTACAAAGGTGTCTTGTACCTCGGTTAGACTATCTTTGAATCTAATCAAGGGGAAAACACTTTATTGTAAAGCCAAACACAACAAAGGTATATTTAAAATTCCACGTAACATCAGTCAATTACTGCATTGTTACTTGGAACATGCTCTTGGTTTCTCTCTGTGTTCTGCCTGTTCCAGTCTATTTATAAGATTTTATTCCACAACCATTTTGATAATTTCCATTTAACAGAATATTGCGATTAACTTTCATTGGATTTTAACATTTTGACAGGCTAAAATTTAACAAGAGCCCTGGTGGACTTAAGGTGTAGATTCCAATTAACCAACCTAAATGCCTAAGTATTCCACTTAGTCTTTAAGACTGCAAAGCAAGGCATGTCAAAAGACTTAATATTTTTCTTTGCTTTGATTTTCAGTGTCCTGGAGCTTACAACAGAGATGCTAGAGATAAAAGAGTGTCAGCTCAGCATGAATAGTAGAATCAAGAGGCTCTGAGATCTCTGAGTGCAAAGTGGTTAAATTCTTATAAGCAACACACCTGCCATCATGATGAGAACTCTCTCCTTTCCATACCTTTACCATTAACAAGTAACACAGTATTCCTCCAAATACTTTAAATTTAAAAACTGGAACTGGGTTATCTGTCTCATGAGAAAATCACCGAAATACAAGATTATGTGTTAGGGAGGAACTTGAATTACTGGGGGACAGGTAGCAGAGGACTGTTACTTGGAGGCTGATGTCTGACATCCAGTGCTTCCTACAGGGGCTAATTTGGTCACACTGTTGTATCCATTTGTTGGGTTTTCTTCTACTTTGAGTGTGCATTCCCTGGACAGGAGTTATCCTGTGTGGTGTAGGAGAAACTGCACAAAAAAGTTACTGCTCATGCAATAAAATAACTTCATCTCGGGGCTGCTGGTTTAAATCCTGCTCACATAAGAAATGATAACATGTTCTTAAAATTTAAGCACCTCTACAAAACATAGACATTTCCCCATGACTGTTTGTATTCAACACAGAACTGTTGACACTGAGGGCATTGGCAATACTATTAGTAATTCATGTGGCAAAATGCACCATGGAAACCTGTTTATGTTCATCAAGAGGCAGAATTCACTTCAGGTGAGGTGGAAGTGTACACCTGGGAATACTAAGGGGAAACTGTTCACTGGGTCTACATACTACTAGGACTGTCAATCCAGTATTTTCCACAAGATCTAGAATAAGGACTTTCTCATAATTATAAATGACAAATATTTTCCTGTGTTTTATCAACGTATGGCTTCTGTGTCTAATATTAATTTCTTATGACACACCTCAGTATTTTAAAAAATGGGAAAAAAAGATATATTAAAAATTCTCTGCCTGTGAACATAAATTTTGATGTCGTTTTAACATGATTTTAGGCTAAGAACGCATGGCACAGTTTTCCATTTTGCCATTGCAAAAGTCTTATCTTTTCTAGACTAAAAAAGGCAATACGTAGAAGAAAAGCTTAGCTTTTTCATTCAGGGCTGTACTGTAATTTGTATTTCTTTATGGCAAACATTATGTCTGTCTTCTCATCCCTGAAAGGAGAATTGAAATTTTGCTCAGGTGGGGAAGCAATGGGAGGGAGAAGGAGAGCTGGAGGGAAGAGCCTGGCTGCTGCTGGGGGAAGGTGAATGTGAGCTGTTGCTGCTGTAGGGAATAACAGTTCCCACTACAGTCCCATATATTCTGTAATTCCTGCAGGAGCAGAGGCTAACTTGATTTTCAGGGCTTTGTTATTGGCAAAGTAGGCACTGAGAGCCATTTCTCACCCCCTCCTTTCCCTCTCCCCCTTCAGCAATCTGCTGCTCTGGGGACTGCCTTTGCCTATAACTAACCCTGGCAAGTGTGACATGATGTTACAGATAATACTATATGCTTTAGTTCTGCATTTTATAAGCAAAGAATTATGATTGCTGCAAACTGCCTGGCACTTTTTTCTCTAATCCTCATGGTAAGATTCCAGCTTTTCCAGCTGTGTTTCCTTTTCTGTATGTGAACGTAGATTGTGACATATATTTAAATAGAAAAAAGTTTGTTTTATCAATCCCAGCAAATACATGCAAACATCTATTGAAACCGGAAAATACTTCAATGGATCAAATGCATTTTAAAGATTTCTCTGTGTTTTCACATTAAGAAGTTCTGCCTCACTCGGATGTGAAAGTACTAAAAGGTTGTTTGATTTCTAGAAACTGCCTGACTTGAATTCTGTGTGCACTTCTGAAGATGCAGGAGTGTTTTCATGTCAAGAAGACAGTCAGCATTTCCAGTTCAGCTGCTTAGGTCAGATACGTGACTTAGCTCTACCAAGCCCTTCAAAAATCCATATGAGCTGAAAGTGATCTTCTTCTGTCAATATACCTGGGAGTGATTCCATTTGCAATTATGTGACTCAGAGTTTAGCTTTTAATTGGAGCAGGAGTGAGCTCTTTGTTTTGTGCCATCTGTGCTGTAATTTCTTTCAGGAACAAGTGCTTTTAAATAGCTGAAGTCCTTGATTATTTATATATTTTATTAAATTAATAGTTATGTTAAGAACTTTGGCATTGCATTTACATTTGGTCAAAGACTTATCTGTTTCTTACAAGAGTAGTGTAGGATGGGTAAATGTGGAGCACTGACTTAAGGCTGTACTTATTTCACGGCGAGATTGCAAATCCCATTTGGTTCAGGAGATGGTGTGAGCAATCTTGGATGGCAAGTATTGTAGAAAATCAATTTTACTCTGCCAATGTACCTCTTGTAAAGGTCACTGATGGAAAAGCCCAGTCTACAAAATCTGAGATTGGTGGGAGACCTCCATCAAAACTGTTGAAACTGAATTTCTGTGGGAAGAATAGATGGAAAGGGGAAAAAGGCATGGAGAGCACTAGTATGCATCTGTGTGTGTAATCTGCTATCCATTCACAATCTAGCACACTGTCATTGCTAAGAGGAAACTGAAACATGTACACTTTCCTTTTTACTTCGGTGAAACAAACCACAAACTCCTTAATGCAGGCATCTGTCCCCTCTGCAGATGTGTATTGCATGCAACCTGCACATGATCACTTTCACTGGAATGCATTCATGGGAAAATTGTCTCAAAGTCCGTCTCTTTTTTGCATGATCAGGATTTTGGGGAAGAATATACTACAGAAAAATGTGGTACGAAGATTTTTTAAAGATGTGGTACGAAGATTCTTAAAAGAAATGTAGATATGGGTAGCATTTATTTAAACCAAGCTTAATTTCTCCTATATTCTTTTGGGTTCTTTTAGTTCTTTGAGAATGGAAAAAAAAATCAGATTTATGCATAAATCTGCTGTTGAATATATATCATGACAATGATTTTGTTATCTGCTCATTGTGAGAACTGCAGCTCTCCTCTCCACTTGACTCCTCTGGTGGTTGCTCGGCAGTGCCGGACATCCTGCGGGGTGTACATCCAACCATCCAACAGCTGACACTCATAACTCTGGTGTAGGCCTGGCTCCTCTGAGTGTTGTGAGCCATGTGACAGGTGACCCTGTCAGGCAGTGTGTGAGACCAAGTATTTCATTTAATTTTTTTGATTGGAGGTAGGATTCTTCAGGCATTAACAGATGGGAAGAAATACTTTTGTTGGCTTATTATTTCAGTGTCTGGTACCTTTATGTTCAGAACTGTGTTTAGAAAAGAGAAAGGGGCTACTGGTTGTTAATCAGCAGTAGAGAAAATATCCCTATGACCTGGTATTGAGGTAAATGACACATCTGTGGTATCTCTAAATCCCCAAAGGAAAGAAAACAACTATCCATCCAGTGTCTGAAAACTGTTAAAGCTGGCATTATGGCTGTTGTCATGTTTTGTACAGTACATGGAATGTTTGACTCCCAGTGATCTCAATCTGTCACATCAGAGCTAACCAGCTCCTCAGTGTGAGGCTCTAAAGATACTGTTTAAAAAAAAAAAAAAAAAAGCATCCTTCCTTAATTTTAAGAAGCCCTTTATGTCTCTATATAATCTGCTCAAATATTCCAGAGGCAATTACATACTGCATTATGGCAGATTTAGCTTATCACTTCACTGCTGTGCCTAGGGATCATCACCCCGTCATTTCTTTTCCAGCAACACAAATTGCAGCCCCATCATAGTGGACTGGGACCTTGCCAGAGCCCCACTGACTGCCCACCTTGGAGCAGATGTGAGACGTGGCTCAAGGTGTGCCAGCCAAACGCACCTGAGGCTATGGGAGGGGTCTGATTCACTCAAATGACACTCGGAAATAAGCAAGGAATCAATAGGCAACTGGAATGTGTCACCTGAGCAGGTAACTGGCCATAGTGCACGGTTGGTATTTTGGCTCGTGCTGTGTTGTGGTTATAGACACTGCTTCCCAGTGGGACATTGCCAATTTCCCCATGGCAGTCGAGGAACAGAATCATCAAACTGCAGTATCTCGTTCCCCTGTCATAGGCCATCCTCCTTAGAAGTAGACATCAAATTTCAAATAATCTCTTCCTCTTTTTTTTATTCATTTCTCAAAGAAGTCTGATATTCTAGAGTGCTGCACAGTTTTAAGCAATGTGGCCTCTATCTCAGCGAAAATGTTTTAATGTTTTTGATAAGTTTGTGGGGTTTTCTGGTGTGGGTTTGTTTGTTTTTTTCTTTAAAGCAAGATCTGTTGGCATGGGACTAAGGAGAGCTAAGAACCTTACAGTCCTGATTATGAAAATATTCTTACACCTGTGTCATATGATGTGGGATGGCCTTGGGGACTGCTTACTTCAGTGCTGTTGGAGATGAGGGATCTGACTTCCTTTTCCAGCAAGGCAGGAGGGAAACTGGACAGAAAAGACAGATCTGCAAAGAATAAACAAAAGTCCACTGTAAATTACATTTCTTTTATTGGTACCCCAGAACATTTGAAATTGCTCCTCAGAAACAGTATTTTGTGCACTGTTAGAGAGCGTGCTGTTAAAAGTGGAGATAAATGATAAACTTCTCAATGAGCAAAATAGATCTGTGTGCTACCCAAGTATCCATAATTTCATATTTTAGTAAAGAGTTGGATCCATTATCAGACTATCTTTCCATATCTATCTACTCAGTCCTTAAACAGACAAATTATGAGACTACCTCACAGACCCCACCTGACCTTGCCCATCGTCAGGACATGTAGGAATTTTGTACTGGAGGATATTTTTATCACAATTCACATCTGGTTCTTTAATTGTACCCAAAAATAGATAGTCATGAAACATATTACATTTTTTCTGCAAAGAGCAGAAAGAAACCAATGCCCATCTGTCTCTTCCTGCCCCTTTTCATTCAGCATCAGCCTGTTTTTCCAATCTGGATTAATGAGAGGATTTTCTTGCCCTCATGATGCAGGCATGTTCAGAGCTCACAGTCCAAGTGACTATACACTGAAGTATTAGATGGAGGAATTGTGATTGATGGATTTCTTGCTTTGCTGGCAAGAGCATAACATTTATCTTCTGATAATTTAGCTGGTATTCATTAGCCTTACAAATACTATACAACATCTCACTTAATATCTGTAATCCTCACTTTGAGGGACAAGGAGAAAAGGAGAGAAGTCAAAAGTAAATTCCTATAGGAGAAATATGAAAACAGTGGCAAATGCTAATCTGTTGCAAATACAGCAGGATAATATTTTCTGGTACTCCTTTCCCCAATAATTTTTAACCATTGTATATAGAAGTGAACTGTATTGATTTATCAAAGAATAGCTATTGCTATAGTTAAAATCACATTGGCTTAGGTCATCTTTATTTGGGGCCTGACATGTTTCAATATTTAATCAGATGTCGGAAAACAACTTAGGTCACAAACAGGTTCTGAATATATCCTGCATGAACCAAGAAGGGGGTTGAGAGAGAATAGATGTCAGCTCTCTGCCTTTAATGTATATATTAAAATAGATTCCAGATATGCATCTGTCAGTGTTTTTATTAGCTTCTTTTATTTCAGTATTCATCCTTTCAGGAGTGTTTAGATCTGACATATTAAATGTACACATTTCAATCAAGCCTGTGTCAAACAGCAAATCCAGCTGGTCCTGCCAGTGCTCGGAGACATGAACTGTGTTTTCAGACCTCACACATGTGTGCAGTGATGGAAATGCTTCAGCATTGCAGCTGCAAATGCTGTATTCATGAATTTGCACTTTCTCCCCCCTGTTGCAGTCAGTACCACAGATTTGGGGAGTTATGCCAAACACTGCTGTTTTCAGTACAAATTCTCCAAGTACTATATTTGGGTTCTTAATATGGTGTCCTCAAGTAGGCAACTTGCTGGTGGTTACATCAAACATTATTTGATGCCAAAAATTATTCAATATCTGTTTAAAATATTCTGTTAGAGTTCAGATCTATAAAAATTTTCAAATGCAACATGCAACCTCTTCTCTTAGGAGTGGTGAGAGAAACTGTGGAGCTTGTCAAGGAGTTGTACTGCTGTACTTGTAAACACAGTGATGTAAGAAGACAGGCTTTGATTCCTAATCTCTGAAAATAAGTAAGTTTGGTTTTGCCACACTGTGGGTACTTACTAAAAAAGATAATCTGAACAGCAGGTACTAATCAGTTCTCTTTTCAGGAATATGTAAACTCTTTAAAGATTTCAATGTTTGTGCCACATTTTAAACAGGAAAATTAAAGATTTTAGTTAGGATCCTTTTCATAAATTTCAAACAATGCATAACCTTTTGCTGCGGGAAATTTTCAGTATATCATTATGTAACAGTAAAGTCCTTACACTATTTCCTCAAACAGGGTGTGAAACAATGTAAACCAAGAGATTTAAAAAAAATGAGCTACCCAGCAAAGCACAACCGTTTACCTGGGATAAGCTCTTACCTAATTTTTACAGCCATTGGAAATCCTATTCCTGTGAGGCTATTCCTAATTTTGCTATTGTTCAGATTGTTGGGGTTTTTGTACAAAGAACATCGGAGAGTTATTAAGAGGAGATGCCTCTTTGAACTGCCCACTGAACTATGCTGGTCATGTCCTCTTTCAGGGTTATGGATTGGAAACTCTGCAGAGGCAGCGTGCTGACTCTCAAGGTCTGGTTATTGAAGGAATAATTGCTTTTTTTCTTTTTCTTGGCTGATTTCACAGAATCACAGAATTCTTAGGGTTGGAAGATCTGAAGATCTCTGAAGATCATCCAGTCCAACCCCCCTGCCAAGGTGGGGCCACCTAGATCAGGTGACACAGGAACTGTGTCCACGTTAGTTTAGAATGTCTCCAGAGAGGGAGACTCCACAACCTCCCTTAGCAGCCTGTTTCAGTGCTCTGCCACCCTCAACAAAAAGAAATTATTCCTCACCTTGAGGTGAAACTTCTTGCGTTTCAGTTTATGGCCATTGCTCCTTGGCCTGTTGCTGGGCACTACAGAAATGAGCCTGGCACCATCCTGGCACGGGTTGCCCAGAGAAGCTGTGGCTGCCCCATGCCCAGAAGTGTTCCAGGCCAGGTCGGACGGGGCCCTGAGGAACCTGGTGTAGTGAGTGGCACCCCTGCCCGTGGCAGGGGCATAGCATGAGATGATCCCTCAGGTCCCTTCCAGCTCAAACCATTCTGTGATTCCGTGATTCTATGATCCTCTTGGAACCCCTCTCAGTTTTCTCTTCTCCAAACTAACCAGGCCCAGTTCCCGCGGTCTCCTCTCAAAAGAGAGACGCTCCAGACCCTCTTCACCTTTATGGCCTCCCCTGGACCCTCTCTTAGCAGCTCATGCAAATTTTCACACTGTTGGGCTACAAAACATAATATAACATACATATAATAAAACACATATTATATTCGCTATTATATATACACATATCAGCTGCTCGGCCGCCCCAACGGCTGAGACCCGGAGCCGCCGCCCTCCGCCCACCCGGGCCCGCGCCTCCCGGGGCGGCCCCGCCGTGAGGGCGGAGCGGAGCGGCGCGGGGCGGGCGCTCCCCCCGCTTCCCGGCGTGCACCGGCGCGGGGCTGCCTGGCCACGTCCCCGGGCCACGTCGCTCGGTGCCCGCTGAGCTTGCGCCATCTTCGCTCCCCGGCTCCGGCTGCGCCGCCGCCTCTGCCGCCGCCATGAACATCTTCCGCCTCACCGGGGACCTGTCCCACCTGGCGGCCATCATCATCCTGCTGCTCAAGATCTGGAAGAGCCGCTCCTGCGCGGGTGCGTGTGGAGGCCGCGGGGCGGGACCGGCCGGGCGGCACCGGGCCCCGAAGCCCCGGGGGAGCCCCGCCGGGGGCCGGGCGGCATCGCCCCGAGCTCGCCACGACCACGGGGTGCAGCGATCGCCTGCGAGGGACCGCGCCCCGGGGAGAGCCCAGCGAGCCGGGGCGGAGGGGGTCCCGCCTGCCCCACTTGCCCGGGAGGCGGCCGTGGTGAAGCGGGGAAAGGCGGGGAGGGGGATTGACCCCCCCGCTGGGGCGCCCCCGAGGCGGGCGGGCAGAACTCGGCCCGGGCAGGTGAAGAGGGACAGTTGGTCCCCTCGGCGCAGGGGAGGGGTCTCTGCCCTCCTCCTGACCTCCCCGCGACTTGGCCCCCTCTAAATCCAGCGCTGGCGAAGCGGGTGGGCAGCCGGGAGAGGGGGAAGGAGGAGCCGCATCCCCGCTCCGGGGCGGGGGCCCTCCGGCGGGAGCTGCCATTCCCTGAAAGGTGTTGTGGTTGCCTTTATTTGTACTTTAATCCTTGGGCACCGCCACTCCGGCTGTCCCCAGGAGGGTCGCTCCTTCCTTATGTAACTGCCCAGCGGCGAGCGAATGAATGGGGAGGCCGGTTTGGAAAAGGGGGGGAGGAATTCGTCCCCCGCGGGGCGGGCAGCCGCTCTGCCTCCATCCCTCCGTCCTTCCATTCCTTCCCTCGCCCGCCGCTGCTGGGGGAGGGCGCGGGGACTCGTTCCTCGCCTCCCCCGGCCGCGCCCGGGCTCTCGCCCGCCCGTGTACGCGGCAGCTCCGGCTTTGCTGCAGCGCCGGCAGCCGCCGACTCGCAGTTCGCAGCCCCTGAAGTTTCCCCGCTCTCCCTTTCTCTCCGCGGCGGCCTCACTGTCCCCGTCGTCTTCGCTTTTGTGTAGGGATTGAACTGTGGTTCGTGCCGCTTTGAGGCTAGTGGAGGGTTTGTTGTTAGCCGGGCCAGCTGCGGTAGGAAGCGGTAGGAGGGAGATCCCAGGCTGGAGCCGCGGGCCTGTGTGACGTGGCAGCAGGAGCTGTGCCGGAGCGCCGGGTCCCGGCCGGGCGAACCCCGCTCCGCCGCCCCCCGCTGCTGCTTCCCCCCCGTTTGCTACGGGCGTGCTCGAATTCCGTGTGCCGTGGTTCGCCTTCCCCCTTCGGATGTACGATGTGGTGGTTGGAGGGAATTGCAGGCAGTTCCCATAACTGCAGCATAGCTGCTTGCTTTCGGAAAGCTCGGAGTTGTTGCCATTCAAAATGGGCATTTCCGTGCGCTGTGTGTTGTGTGGATCGGACCACCCACCCTGGAAATACCGTTTTTGTTGTGCGCTGGGGTTTGACTGTGAGCTTGACTTTGCCTTCTTTCCAGTGAACTTCTTCTTTAGTGAGGGTGATTGTTCTTGAAATCGGTTTGCCATGTGTTGTTGATACTGTTCGGACACCGAGTTAGCACTGTTGAACAGACGTATCTGTACAGTCTTCAGTTAAAAGCATGAAGAATTAGTTTAAGCTGCAACCTGAAATAACTGAGATTGGGGAAATGAAAGTGATTTACACTACAGGTAGGAGGAAGTACAGGTTCTGTATGTTTTCATGTAAAGTCCCTGGCTAATTGCTTGATAGCACAAAAGAAAAAGAGTAAATAGATAGTTTTAGCTTTTAACAAGTAAACGAAAAACTTTGGTTTTAAACAGACTTAGTTCTTAACTTTACAAAAGAGGTCAGGTAAATGACTCCACGGTCCACAGGCAGCGGTAGCGCAGAACTATTGTTCCTGAGGTCATGGAGCACAAGAGTGCCTTCCTAATGAACCTACCTGGCTCAGGCTGTAGTGCATCAGGAATCTTGTCTAGATCTGGCAGGATAGGGCCTTGCCTTCTCCAACTCTTCGGTAGTTTTGCCCTGTGTTTACTTGAGAAATGTAGTTGAGATTACAAATGACACAGTTAATGATCTAAAAACAAAATATCTTTTGCTGTCTGAAGAAGGCAAATGAGAAATTCTAGTGCTAAAAATGAAATAGGACTTGAGCCAGGAGATTCTTAAGCGACCTTTGGACATGAGGTTATTTACACAGTGTAGTACAGTGTGACCTAGTCCCATCTTTCTGCTTAAAAAGTGATCAGATGTTGCTTTCCTTAAGTCAGTTGTGATTGAGGATCTCTACTAGGGGTTTACTCATAAGAAAGCAGGCTTACACCAATGATTGGTATAGCTTTCTCCAAGACAGAAAAGTAAATGGGCCTGATTGACACAGGGCCCTTCAGCTCTTCCCTGTCCCAAATTGGCCAGCATCCCTGGACACAAATACACATGCATGAGCTCTTTCCATAGAAAATGTCTGCTTCATTCATTTTCCTGAGCAAAAAGAATGAAATGGATACATCTGCCAGGGATTGTTTTTTTGGTGTCTTCCAGTTCTGCCTGAGTCTTCAGGAGTAAATCCAACTCTATGTTGCTGCTGTGAGCTTGGAGTCTGAGGCCTGTCAAGGTTGTCTAAATTTGAGAAGAACATGAACACCTCAAAGGAACATGAGCAAAGGATTTTATTTTGGGGGCTCTATTCTGTTTCTCCTAGTGGTTCATGGCTGACAGTTGAGGTTTCTGCTAATAAAAACTTCGTAAATGTATATTTGCATGTAATATGTTTATAAAGTCATACATGACAATAACTCCTAAATAGTTACCAGTTAATGTTGAGCAGCTGCAAAGAGCCTCTTACTAATTCTGCCATTCCTTTACATTACATGGTTATTAGAGACATTTATAAATCAAATAAATGTATACCTCTTGGTTATTGGTGATTAAGGAAATGTGAGCAAACCAGCTGCTACTTTAACTGTGCACTTTTGAAGCAGTAAAGGCTTCGAAAATAATCAAGAGCTTCTAGTTGATGGCTGAACTGTGATCTATGAAGGCTGTGATCCATGAAGAGCTGGCAGACCACATGGTGCTGGCTCCTCTCTTCTGGTTGTATCTGTGTGTGTCTGAGGCCTTTGTTCCAAGAGAACTCAGAGGCCTGTAAAAGCAGCTGGAAATGAGGGAGACGGCCTGTGCACCTATGCTGCAACCTGCTGTTTTTTGAAGAGCCATCAGTCCCCATTTTCCTTCCTAAGAAGTGGCTCCTGCAATTGAGGAAGATAGGTGAGGGTAGGTTAATTAGCACTTGGAAGCAGTCTGTGTTCTCAGTGTCTGAGAAACTTAATTTTTGTTTACTAATTTAGTCAATACATTGAAAAGAGAAGGGGAAAGCAAATCAAGTCATGATTTCAGAATTTCAAAGCTGACAGGGAAGTAATTTTTTGCATATCTGGTTATCTTGAGTTTCCAAATTCAGAATTTGTAAAAATGTTTGCCACTCTAAATAACAGCTCAAAAATTATTTGGAAAAGCCATGGAGAATGTAGTAGGTAACCCCATTATTGAATTCCTGTCATGATTAGGAAATGCATGAGACTTGAGAAATCCTGTGCTTTCAAACATTATCATGTTCAGACTATATTTTCTTACACATTTCAAGTCAAATTAGATTGTTTGCAGTGCAAATTACTGCCTGAAAATTGATTCCCATTTCTCAGTGTCATTTGTCAAGTATTAAAGGTGACCTGCAGTTGCAATGCTGTCAAAGTATATGCTGTATACTCTAAAAAAGTAGTGTAGATAGTAAATGTGCAGTACTTCTGCTAGGTAATGTAGCTGTATCTCAATTTTATGTGTCTACTGTGGACCAGATAATATGCTAAGATGAAGATTTCACACAGTACTTTGCCATAGGCTGCTCCTAATTTGTCTGTATTTTCTCAAAAACTGCTGCTTTAGGTAGCTTTGAAATTTCCTCTCTCTCTTTGAAGTAAAGTATTCCCTTTCTCAGTTGGAAGATTTGTCTTTGAAATTAGGTTGGGTTTTTAAATTGAAAGCACAGGATTCTTAGTGCTAGTATGTTATTAGAAGAACCAAAGAAGTTGTGTTTCTGTGGCTGATGTGGACTCGGTACAGAACAAAACTACTTTTTTTATTATTTTGAAAAGTCTGTGAAGTTTCCATGGCGAAGTGTGGACTGACCTTCCTTAGAAGAACTTTTATTTGCAGGTTTTATGGCTGTGATGTGCAGTTCATAGTTACTAAGTGCTGTACACACTCCGCAGCTGAATGCCTCTGCTCCTGCCTGCTGCTCCTTACCTGACTCACTGTAGCAAAATGAAGTTGATAAGAAAGTACTACAATTTCAGCTCTGCTCTCCTCCCTGGCTGTGGAAATCACCTGAATTAAAGTTTCATGCTATGGCTTTTAGCCAAGGTAGAACACGGAAGTTGAAGTTTTTCCATGTGTGAGGATGAAACAAAACAGAGAGGTTTGGCTTTTCCAAAGTTGAGCCCAGAGCTTGGGAAGAAGAAATAAAAACGTTTTTATGTAGCTCAAGAAATAAGTAATGTTTGTGGGAGTAAAAGGAAAGGGAGAAGGGTGAGAATAACATCAGTGTAGTCTCAGTGTATTGCAGTTGCCAACGGTGAACCAAGGTCAGTGCTGTGACACATATATTCTTCTGTTTCCTAAAGTTTTGAAATGCATTGAATTCATACAACAGTGTGTTTACCTGTTTCCTGTCCCTGTTTTTGGTCATGGTTTAGATGTTACTTTCTCCCAGTTTGCCTGCCTCTCTGTAGGCCCTTGGTTTGCACTTCGAACCTTGTCTAGTCTAGCCTACTTAACTTGAAAATTAGTTTAATCTTGGGTTTAGGATGGGTTTCAGGAACATATGATTATTCTAAAGATTCAAAAATCAGAGTATTGAAAACCTTAATAAAAATTACAACTTTGGGGCTGAGGAGGTGAGGCTGGCACTGGCTTAGAGGAATTTATCAAATATATTGTATGTATTTGTGACAGTATAACCAGATCTAAATTTATAGCTATTACTGATAATTAATGTCTCTTACATGCTTTTTTTTTTGCTGTTCACAGTTACTTGCTGAAAGAAAATAGCATGCTAAATAATTTACCTTAATTATATTCTGTAGTGTGATGCTGTTCTGTAATCTGTCCAGGTGGATTTCTTTGTCCTGTGAGTTCTGACCTTAGGACAGCTTTGCTTGCTGAGAGGTTTTATTGGCAAGTTGTGATGCCAGCAAGCACACCTGGGATGTACCCAGAGTGCTGCTTCAGCTGTCTGTGCAATTTAGTTGTAGTTCAAGAAATGTCAATGTTATTTTTTTCCTAAACTTTGGGAAGTGGCTTGTTTGTGGTTTTTTTTTCCAGAGGAGTTGTTTTGGTTTTTAATACTTGCAGCTTGTGTTTTACAGTTTTAGAGCCTGCAGGTTCTGAGGTGTTTGCTGTTCCCTGTACTGAAGTTGGGTTGTTCTGTAGGTGGTGCGTCTTGCAGGCATTTCACATATGAAAGTTGCAAACAACCTCCTTTTTAATTGTTACTGTTTCAGCATTCGTGTACTTTATACATTAAATTTCTTCATCTAGAGCAGCTTATTCCATGTTCCTTAAGCTGAAGTGAAAAAGGAGTTCAATAGCCATATCAGATAGGCTTCTCCTAATTGCTTTATGGCACTGTTACTAAAAGCCTTTCTAGAAATATCTCTGTATAAAGGGACAAGGATTTTCAGCCTTGCATCATAAGCCTCTCCTACAGAGCATTTTTCCCTCTTGTTTTTTGAACAAGACTTGCATGCTTAGCTGAACAGATTCAATTATTTTCACCCTGGATGACTGAAAATAAGAATAATTGGAATAACAAGATAGAGGCACAGAGTAGGTTGTTTTGTCCCCCTGCTGTGGCACACTACCACATCAGTATGAAGGAGCAATGCTTCCCCTCAGTTTTCAGAGGCTTTTAGTGACTGATTGTGCAAAGCTTCTATGTTTCTCACTCTGCTCTAGTGCCTGCAGTTAAGTCCAAACAAACGTTTTGACATTGGGGCTTTGACCTAGAATCAGAAGTTGCTTTGAAGATGCAATGTAGCTATCTGACTTTTTCTCTTATTTCTCTCTCTTAAAATTTTGTTTTAGCACATAATAACATCTGATTTTGATTGTTTGATGTTTTTCCCACCATGAGGCCAGTTGACTCTGTGAATTGAATTGCCTTATATTTTAAAATCTACGTATTCCTCTAAAACCATGGTTTTGGTGCCAGCATGCTTTCTGCTCCTCACTGGATCTGTTCTGTCCATTGCCCTTGTACCTTCCACCTATTCAGCATCTAAAGATTGTACTGAGGCATGTGACAGCACTCTGAGAACTGAAGGCTAATGCAGCCTTGCCCAGTGATAATATAGAACAGATAGCTTGCAGGTGATATTTTTGGAGATTACACTATCTGCTTTGATTAACTCCTAAACCTTGTATAGTGCCAGCACCCCTTCCAGTACAAGGTAACTTACATTCACACTCCTGAGGTATATGGGCTTAGAATTCTGTTTGTACAGCTTGGAAGGTTGGTTTTTGTTCTAATTTTGTTATTAACTTGCTTAGAAATAAAGGATATGTCCTTTCTCATCCCGGGCATCAAGTGTTTCAAAGCATATCATCACTTTTTGAATAATTAATTATTTCCTTTATCACTTCAGGTATTTCTGGGAAAAGCCAGCTTCTGTTTGCACTGGTCTTCACTACTCGTTACCTGGACCTCTTCACTTCATTCATTTCATTGTATAACACATCTATGAAGGTAGAGTATATTGAAAAGTTAGAAAAGCTAGTGATGTTGCATGCAGAATGCATAATTTCATTAGTAAAAGCTACTTTGAATGGCCCACTGCACAGATGTTACAGAGAAAGTTCGAGATGGGCTTTGGATAAAAGATGTGGAAGATGGACTCAAAATCCTACTTTTTTTCTACATTCTACATGAAATTTTTAAAAACTGTTTGTATGGGGACTGTGACATTTAGAACAAATGTCATTTTGATTATTGAAAATAAAAGCCTTTGGAAAAATGGTTCAAATAAATTGTATTTCTCAATTGAGACATTAAAGCTTAAGTAAATCTCTTTTTATCCACTACAAGGTAAATTAGTATTCAGAATGCACTGCCAGAATTGCAGCTAGTGTCTGGTCAGAGGCTGATCAAAAGTTGACAGGAGTAAGCTCTAAGGAATGTAGCCTCTGTGAGGTTATACCCATGTCACTTGTCTGAACGTTAGTGAGCCTGAATTTGAGTTTGTTACTTATTCATTCCTGCAATTTCTGGTGCTGAGTACAAGAAAATAAAGCAGTAGTCTGTGAGAGGGCAGTATGTTCATGCTTTTTTAATCCATTTCCTTTATTCTTGGATTTTCTTGATGCTTGTCAGCTTTAATTCAGAGGATAGTATGACTTTGCCAAGAGGAAAGACTAGAAAATCAATAAAGCAAAATATGCCGAAGAATTAGGGAAGTAATACTGTAAAATAAAATTTGGATTTTAAATTTGGACTAAGCCAAAACTCAGCACACACTAAACTCAGCAAGTCAAATATATATGTTTAAGTTTTAATATTAACAGTCTAGATGAAGAGCTGTGGATTAAATAAAATATTTTTGAAACACAAGCTTTTTCCGTATGTAATTTCTGGGACTACTGGAAGGTATCATTGGGTGCACTAAAGCAGCAGATAGAGTTTTTTTGGCAATTGGCTGTGATTCAGGGCCGTGACCACATCTTTGTTCTGCAGCCCACCTAACCAGGAAAGGAATGAATGTGGGAATGTTGACTTTCCAGAGGGAAGCCTCTATTTAAGTTTCAAAAGTTACTGCTTAGAAAAACTTGGATGTAATTGTCTTTTCAGCCCATTATTGTAGTGTCAAGATGAAGCTGCTTGAGTGTCCCAACACAGCTTGGTGTTCTATTTACATATATTTAGGAGTAGATAATGTTACACAGTTGAGAATAGTTGAGAACTTGAGACAACTTTAGTTGAGAGTTGAGATTCTTGAGATGAAGAAATCTGTAATAAGAGAAGTTTGGATTCATTCATGCTTTGTTAGTGTCATCTATGACCATAGCCATAGTAGAGGTTCCTTATTTCATGTCCTGTGGTCTTTTATTTCCACTCAGCCAGGGTGCTTGTGTAGCTTTAGGATTCTGAGCTCTTTAACACAGTATTTGTAGCATTTTGTTTTTGTGAGCAGAGCTTTTGTTGATTACTACATCAGCAAACCGTGGATTTTTTAGTCTGTTACTTTTCCATTGTAAAGAACCCTTTTTTTAATGTGATAAATGGTTTGGAATATTTAATCTTTGTGATGAAACTGAGGCAGAAGCTAAAGGATTTGTCTAGTGTTCTGTACTGTGTTGACTGCAGGACAATGAGTTCTGTCCTGATGATGGCAGATTGGCCTTTAGAAGGTCTTACATTCTCTCTGGTTCTGTTTTCTCACCTGTAAAATGAGGCTTTTTGCTTAGTCCATGGGGAATAGCTGTGAAGTCTACTGTGCCATAGCCACTAAAAATGGTTAGACGTCAGCTCAAACTGAATTCTGGATCAGTGCTTCTCTCAGTCTGTTTGCTCTGCGGGTTTTGTGAGCTGTTGATTTGTGGAGAACAGTGTCCAGTTGCCATTCTTCAGATTTTAGAGATGTTTGAAGGTCTAAAGCAAATTGGCTAGTTTGTGATATGTTAAATGGCTGAGTCTGAGTGGGACTTACTGAATGTTTTTTTAATTGCCACATAAACCACACCGTGCTGGGCTTCTTGAATGTAGAAAGGCTCCTTCTGTCATTACTGTGTGTATGCACCTGCACATTTTTACCCTAAGTAATTGGGGCCAGTGCTTCCCCTGCAGTTGCAGAATCCTTCTCCAGTCACTTCCTTAGTTCTGTCTACTCAGGAAAGTGTCTTCACAGCACCTTTGGGCAGTCACTTCAACCAGAGGCAGCAAAAACCAGCAACAAAACCAGTAGAGCCCAGAGCCATTGGTTTTGAATTATTACTCTGCTGACAAAAGTTAAATACCACCAGTAGCCTGCAAAAACACGTAAATCAGGCAAACAACCAAAAAAGACTGCACTTACTCCTCTTAGTGCTTGGGAATATTGTTGTTCAGGGAGTTAGATTTAATCTTGGAACCTCTATGGATTGTTTTGGGTTTTTTGTTTTTTTTCTTTCCTTACTCTTCAGCTTATCTACATCGCTTGCTCATATGCCACTGTGTACCTGATCTACATGAAGTTCAAGGCCACCTACGATGGAAACCATGACACCTTCCGAGTGGAGTTTCTGATAGTTCCTGTTGGTGGACTCTCATTTCTTGTCAATCATGACTTCTCTCCTCTGGAGGTAAGTTGACGGTAGGCAGGAGATGATGTTTTTTTCCCTAAAATATTTAGAACATGAGGATGAGCGTTTTTAGGTTGACAGAGGAATGGTTGAAGGATGTCTGTGTTTAGTAGGTTCAGGCTAATCCTTCCCTCAATGCATCTGTGTGACGTAGATGTCTGTGCAAATTTAAGGTGCCTCAGGATACCAGCATTGTTATCAACATTGATTATTTTATTAAGCAGAAGACTGTGTTTTTCCAAGTACACTCTGATGGTTGTAGTAATGCAGAATTCCTTTTGTTCTGTTTGTTAAAGAAATCCCCTGGAATGCAGCTTGTGAATAGTTGGTGCCACCTGGTGAAACCAGAAGGAATTATACTACTTCCTAAATTTTATAGAATTGCAATGGTCTAGGGTATTAGAAAGAATTGCATTGTATTTAAAATGCAGCTACATGTTTTACTTGCAGAAAAATTATGTTAAAAATGTAATTATAGAGATTTCATTTATAGAGAGTTCAATTATAGAGAGTTCATACCAGTTCAAAACAGGTCATTTTTCCTACAAAATAGAGAATAACTTTAGATTTTTTTTAAGTGGATCAAGCTGCATTTTTATACTGGAGTTAAATGAGTTTGTTATAGAGTAAGGGAATTTGAATTGCAACACTTCGAGACATTATTTTAAATATTGTTCTGTATTAACTCATTCTTTAAATGAACAGATAAAAAATGGAAGAATGGGGTGGGGGGGAAAGGACTTCATCTTCCCTGCAGCTTTTCACAGCTCTGGCTCTGTGAACTCTTACATCATGGTGTGAGTTCCCTCGCAAGTAAACCTGTGTGTGCCAGCTCACTAGACAGCTGGTTTGGAGAGTCTCCTGTCTGCCAGGAGAGTTCCCTCATACCTTCCTGTGGCTGATTATGAAGCTTTCACTTAGTTTTTCCTATACCAAGGGAAGTTTGCCAAAATACTGTACTTGTATGAATAGGTGTTCATTCATAACGTTATTAGAAAGTGAAAAGTCAAGCCAAGTCAAATGTTTTCTGTCCTTCTCTTATCAGTAAGACAGTTGAATATACCTGTGGTTTTTTCCTTTCAGATACTGTGGACCTTCTCCATCTATCTTGAATCGGTTGCTATTCTCCCTCAACTTTTTATGATCAGCAAAACTGGGGAGGCAGAGACCATCACTACTCACTATCTTTTCTTCTTGGGTCTGTACCGTGCCTTGTACTTAGTCAACTGGATTTGGCGCTACTATTTTGAGGGATTTTTTGACCTCATAGCTGTTGTTGCTGGTGTGGTCCAGACCGTTCTGTACTGTGACTTCTTCTATTTGTATGTTACAAAAGGTAAGTAGTGCAGTAACTCCCAACTTCAGGTTGTGGAATGTAGCAATTAACATGTTCATAGGGATCTGCTTACATCAGCATTATGAGCTCGTTAATTCTGTGTGCAAATTATTGCTGAAATCTCCTTAATTTATTGAGTGCACCTTCTGCTAGTGTGGGGCATTTCTGAGGATTGTTTTTGTGTATGGGTAGAATAGAAATGTATACATGGTTTGAACTTTTGGAAAAATTTAAAATAAGTATGGCTAGATATATATTGCTGTTGCCTTCCATGGATAAGCATATCCTCCTGCTTCTCCTGACCACATGCAATGTTGTGTGCTGATTCTGTGCTTACAGACACCTTTCTCAGTGGTTAAATACCTTAAGAGTTCAAAGTGTTTTGGATGTTTCTGTTTATGCTGAGTACAGAAGCAGTCACTTCTGCTGGGTGGTTTAGTAATTCTGCCCTTACCCACATTCCAACTTCCATCATGTGACCGCAGAGCTACATGGAACTGTGTTATTTTAGTCAGAATTCTTAAGAGTCTGTGGTCATGGGCTAGTATTCCCTGTGAGGATGAAAAGTGGAAATTCCAGGGTGCCACAAGAGGGCAAGATTTGAATTGTTAATTCTAGTTTTAATTCTAGTATGTATTGAAGAGAGAGAGGCAGCCTGGGAGGACTGTCTGCAGCAGACCCATTTGATGTGATAGGTTTTGGTCCCTTTGTGATTTTAACAGTGTTTGCTTCTCCTACACCACAACTTTGTTTTACTAACTGTTTTCTTTCCCACTTTTCCTTGCAGTACTCAAGGGAAAGAAGCTCAGTTTGCCAGCGTAAGTGCCAAAACATCACCAGCATCTGTCCTTTTGGATGCTTGGACAGAACAATCCTTATCACAAGCAAAGGCGAAGATGCTTGAGACAGAAAGTCAGAAACACAGCTCTTTATAGTGCAGGTAGTCATCAGCGGCTCTGTAAGAACGGAGGAAAAAACAACCAGCAGATTTCTGTTTGATGCATCTTGCCTTTATCTTTTTTATTACTATGTATAAAGATTTTTTACATAAAGAAACTTATGCTGTATTAATAAATTCAGTGTATGGTTTCAATTGGAATAGTTCCAAAAGTGAGATTTTTGTGAGATTGTTTATGACCAGGAACAAGTGCAAACGTTTTTTTAATTTTCAAGATTTTCTTTTAAATGACTGTTTTTTTTTCTTTTTTTTTTTTTTTTTCAGTGCACAGGTATGTGCATCCTTGATGGATGGTAGTCATCTGTTCTTTCCCTTTGATTCAATTTTCATTCCACTATATTTATTTTTTTTCCAAAAGGCGAATATATGTCAACTCTAAATCTGAAACCACCGATGTTTGATGTGATGTGCTGGTGCCCAGTCTTTGTGCCATCTGCTGACATGGATTTCCTTGTTCAAAATATATGTTGGTGCCAGAAGGGGAACAGTCACAGTTTGTAGTTGTTTCCCTTCTAGAACAGACTTGATGGCAAGAGGGCAGTGAGGAAATCACTTGAGGCCACAAGGATGGGCCCTTTCCTGCTCTGCCTTGATGTCTGGGAAGGTAATCCCAGTAATAAGAGCACTTGGCAGCCCAGGTCGTGAGGGGTGAGAGATGTGGTTGTGTTACTTAGTGGCAAATGTTTGTGACTGTATTGTTTGTTCAGGAAGAAAAGGTTAAATATCTTGGATGTCCAGCCCTGCTACACCATTACAGCTATAGAAATGGGAGACTTGTAAGTTGTTGATTACAGAAATCTGTAGGTGATCATTTTAAACAATATCTACATTTTCTTATTAATGAATGCTTTATAAGCAACTTCCATGTTCAGCTTCAAGTGGTTTTCGATGTCACTTTTGGACAATTAATATTTTTTTTATAAACTTTTCAAAATCAGCAGCACCAGTTACCATTATTCATCCTTTAAATGATTCCCTTTTTTTACTGAGCTGTTGCATGATTTATCCTGTGTTACCATCCTCAATAAACACTTTATGAAATGGTGAAAACATTTTGGTTTTTTTTTTTTTTTCTCATTCCTGAATATGAAAGTTTTGTGTTTGCCTAGGACCAGATGAAAAGTTGCAGTGAGGGTGAGTTGCCTAATGTCATTGTTGTATTGAAATGTAAAGGTTTTAAGGCTGTGAGGGGCACTACCACTGGTGGAAGCAAGGGTGATTGAGTTCTGCTTCTTTAGTAAGAGCTCAATCTCCAGCATGGTGGACGGCAGTTTGGTGCTTATTTATGTTTTATCTTCAAGAAAGTGTCTTTTCCAGCTTAACTTGCCATCATTATTTCCCTCGTCATTGACGGTTCTCATTCCTAAGCCCAGGTGAGCAGCGTTTATTTGCAGCTGAGGTGCTGCAGTCTCCACTGTCTCAGGTGCTCAGAACCCAGGTCTGTCCCCGGGATGAAGCACCAGATCCTGGTAGCCCGATGAGACCCGCGGGAGCTCATTCCCGTGCCCGCGCTTGGCTCTGTGCTGTAATTCAGTGGCGCTGATGGAGTCCCCCCCGCACGGGCTGTGTGACGTCATGTGACGGTGACGTCACGGCGCCACAACTGTCTTCCGGGCGCGCGCCGCCCCGCCCCCGTTGGGCGGTGCCGCGCACGCGCCCTGGGCGCCCTCCGGCCTGCCCGCGGCTCCGCGCGCG
>WBMZ01004335.1:0-140430 GCA_013400975.1 Atrichornis clamosus | reverse complement strand
ATACCTGTCTTTTAAACTAAGACCCATGGCCTGCTCAGAGACAGGCTTATGCTGCACAAAGTGCACAGACTGCAATGTAGGGGAAAAAACAGTATAGTGTAATGGCTATCTATAGCCTAATAGAAGAGGTTCAACAGAAAAGTCCCTTTTGGATTTACAAATTAATATCTATTAATCAACTTAAATGTTGATGCACTAGCAATTTCTTTCCTGCTCATTTGAGCATAAAGATTAAATTAAAATGCTTTTTGCAAACCTAAGTCACATTTATCTATCTGAAAAGCTAAACAAACTATGTTGTCTCTGCATCTATGTAAAGTCTTGACTTTTCATACACCTACACAAATGCGTGACCAAGACAGAAATCTGTAGTGCATTGAAAAGAGAAATTAGAAAAATTAAAATTAATTTAATTTACCACAGACCTCATTACTACCTGTACTGGCTACAGTAGTCACTCTTTTATATAATACCTACTCATCCTTCTGAATTTATCTTTTATTGCCCGTGAATGTCCCTCAGAGCTAGGATGAAGCAGTTAAGCACAAAGACACAGGCATTGAATCATGAACTCTCTACTTAGTGTTGTCAAAATAAAAACCTAATCCACACTAGTTTTATACTAGTTATACTATGAATTGTCCACTATCTAAAACAGTCATTTTTGCTTTTGTTAGTAACAGTTTGACTCAGTAAATATGTGTTTGAACTTTTGGTTTGGTTTTCTGTTTGTTTGGGTTCTTTTTCCCCAGGAAAGTAAATTGCATTTTTCAATAACAATACCATAATAAAAATTCATAAGTAGTGTATATATGTGTACATATATATAGTATATACATAGTATATTCACCATATATATAGTATATATAGTAAATTCTGTAACAATTATATGTTCTTCAGATTCTTTAGTCAAAAGTCCCTGCTCTAAAGGACCCTGCTCTAAAGACTTTTCAATAGAACAAAAGAAAAAGTTGTTGGGTAGGATATAAACTCTTATTTTAACATGGCTGGAATCACAGAGAAATTACAGGTTCAATTTGGATGCCTAGTGCCACTGGACATGCCCTAAGGCATCAGGGACATCCTCATGATGGCAGCAGATAGGCAGGCACCCCTGCATCCCTGTGGAGCCTTGGCAATAAGAGACAATAAAAGGTGCTTTACTTTAGGAGGCTGAAGACACTGAAATTACATGCCATATCTGAGAACCCATGGTAGAGTCAGGAGTTGAATTCGTATTTCTGAATTCTCAGACCAGTCAGTGCCAAAACCTGTCTTTATTTGGGAGATAGACAGGTATTATTTTTCTCTCCTAATTTGTTTTTTATGTGTATTAGAGAGTTCTACAAATGTCTTATAGACTTCTGTTTCTGTGGAGCAACACCAGTGCAAGAAATGAGAAAATTGTCTGACATCAACTGTACCATAATATTAATACTTAGCTTTGCTTAATGAAGCATATAATTAATCATAACTCTCTCATTTATCTGATTATGGCCTTATTGGTCCTCATAAGAACATATTATCTGAAAATATCATGCTTTTGCTTCACTGAATAGATGACAAAATAAATGTCATTCATGATTTCTGCAGTATGGACCTAGAATTTTCATTTAAAAAAAATTTACATATTCTGTTGTATATCTTATATTCCAAAAAAAGAAAAAAAGGCAGTACTTCCTCTGAATCCAATTATTTAGCCTGGATGGATAGCAATGAAAATTTTATATTCAAAGGAACATGGCAATTAGGGGTAACTTATACCAGACTTTTGAGAGGGAGCCTTACATCCTGGCAATGATGTATGCAAAAATGTATGCAAAAAAAAAAAAAAAAGATGTATGCAAAAAAAAATGATGTGGCAATGACTGTGCAATCCTAGAATCCATCACTAATTATAAGAATGTGATATGGCAGTTTCTGTCTCTGTTCTCATAGTTTAAATCATTGGGAAGGTGGGAATTGTGGCTAAAGGTATGTGTATGCCGTATAAATTCCAGATTTTCCCTTGTTCTCTGGTGATACATAGAGACTTACACTGGAAATCTTAATACTGGTACGAATGATGTATGGATGGAAATGTGTAAGTAAGCACCAGAAGATACACCAGGATGAGGTCAAATACATGACCTACATTGATAATCAACAACACATTCACATGAGTAAACTAAGGAATGTATCATTTTGTCAAAATTAGAAGGTCTGCACACTCATAAAACAAGTATATGATGAATTTCATTATAACTTGATGGCAGAAGACTGTGCTCAACAACAAAAGATGTCAGCACAGACACAGCACATAACTTGTGTCATTCCTTTCCTCATAACCCCAACAAGAACAGCATTGTCCTAAGAATGTCAAAAATCAGAAAGCACAGACAACAGGCACCAGGCTTACCTGAAGTTTCCAGAGAAAAAGTAAGCAAAACTGTGACTCAAAAGGATCACGATAAGTATTGGATCCTAAATATATAAGAGATGTGTTTAAAGACCAGTTTGTTGTTGTCAGTCACAAAAAACCAAAAAGACCTACTGAGAACTTGATGGGTGGCATCCCCTGTCCATGTTCTGTGTCACACACAAGGGATCCTGACCAAATTATTAAATGCAGACACTGATGCTTGTATTTGGACATGAGAATGCAAGTGAATAAAATTAATGAAAAAATGTGTCTGAGAGGTGAAAATTAATTTACTTGTGGATTTTCTAAAAACATGCTAACTTCCCCTCCCATAAAGTCTCAAGTAGAGTTTTTGCTGCACTGTTTTCTTATACTTAGAGAAGAGAGAGGTGTGAAGGCAAACCTGAGTAAGGAGGGAAATATGAATCATCTCAGTATTTGCTCCAAGAGTAAGTCACCTCCTCCAGCTTTTATAAGCCTTTATCATACAACCAGAACTTCAAACTAATGGTAACTGATGACTTTTACCAAAAGGCATTGGTATAAACAAACAAAAAATATATCAGCATTTACTCTTTGATGTGACATAACATTACACAACAGGATTCCCTACGGTGTTAGGATTGTATTTTGATAGGGATTGTATTTTGATGTGCTGTGGCCAAAACAAATAGTTAAAATGTCATCAAAGATGAACTGCTCACTTGAAAATAAAGAAATCAGACTTAAAGTGCTCCACTGTCACCAGTCAAGGAACTGGTTTACTGGAATGATCAGTCTTAGTTATTTTTTAGTGTTGCAAACATTTATAAGTAACCATTAAAAGGTCAAAGTTAATGTTCTAATTGGTGGCCCTCTATTTGAAGCACAGAATGATATACTGAGGTAATATAAAATGGGTGCATCCACAGAAATATGGAAAAGTCTTGTTATGAGTTGCCTGTTACGAGTTTAAACCTTTGCTAGTGACCCTAGTGATGAACTTGTGGGGAGTTTCAAGCAACATTTTACTATTTCTGTTGGGTTTGGTTTTATTGCAGACTTTTTAATCAGCATAATCCTACAGGAACATGTAGCATGCAGAAGACCCCAAAGGGCTTTTGTTTTATGCCTTCAATTGTTGCTACTTGGCTGTGACCAGAACTCATAGCTAGGCCAGTAACTGTCCAGAGAACAAATCAAAGTGAATGGAGTTAAGAGCATTATCAAATCAATTTCAAATTGATCTTTACTACTGTTCTGAGTTCTTGTTGTCTGTCTGCCCTCAGTCCTGAAAGAGAAAAGAACATAATGGACGACAATCAACCCAGTGAGGTAGAGCAGCCAATGATGAAAACACTGAAAAATGTGACTGGATACAGAAGGGAAACAAATAACACTTGAAAGCTCAGGACACATCTGCAGCGAGCAGCACAGACATAACCTCCGAGACCAGAGAGAAGTATCTCTCACCAGGACACAAGACAAGTAAATATGGTGTAAAAAAAATGACACAGAAAGAACTTGTGCTAGCAAACCTGAGATTCTCTGGACATGTGTGTGCACCAAAACCACTTAACTTGCACATGAAAGACTCGAAGAACCAAGTAAAGCCAAAGGAAATATGATGTTAAATACTTTTGTGGATCAACACTGCAGTATACCTGGGAAAATCTTACATAATCAAAAAAACCTAAACTGGAGGGAATGGGCCATTAGGTAGAACATATCTCAAAAAGGCTTCATGAGACATCCCCAGATATAGCATATTAAGTCTCTGTACAGAGGCACAGGCAAAGAAGTGGAACACAAAGGAAAGACCTGGAAAGCAGCTCAGGAAAGGTGAGTATCCCCCTCAGCTCCACTCTGGTGAGACCCCACATGAGTACTGTGTCCAGCTCTGGGGTCCCTAGTACAAGAAAGACATGAATGTGCTGGAGCAGGTCCAGAGAAGGACCACAAAAATGGTCAGAGGGATGGAGCACCTCTCTTATGAGGAATGGCTGGAGAGTTGAGATTATTTAGCCATGAGAGGAGAAGGCTCTGGGGAGACCTTACCATGGCTTTTCAAAATTATAAAGGAGGAGTATAAGAAAGACAGAGAGAGGTTTTTTACTAAGGTCTGTAGTGACAGAACAAGGGGTAATGGTTTTAAACTGAAGGATTGTTTAGCTTCGACATAAGGAAGATTTTTTTTTTATTATTAGGGTGTTGAGACACTGCAACAGGTTAGCTAGAGATGTAGATTACCCATCCTTGAAAATGTTCAAGGCCAGGTTGGATGGGACTCCGAGCAGCCTGCTCTAGTGAAAGGTTCCCTGTCCATGTCAGGGATGGTTGGACTAGATGATCTTTAAAGAACCCCTCCAACCCAAACCATTCCATGATCCCATAATTATATGAATCAATTTCTAATAACAGAGTGCTGTGAAATCTATGTCAAGTCCTCCTGCAACCTCTGTCTTCGAGGAGACATAAAGTCTCTATTCTTGGTGCTGCATGGAGAGACAGCTGAATTTTTAAGCGAATGACTCACTACAATCATGCAGAAACATGGCAACAGGGTCTCACTCAGTTGTACCCTAATTTATCATAGCTTTCGTCTCATGTCTTTCTAACGTTGCATGGACAGCTGGTCTGGAAAGCAAGCAATTAATCAATCTCTGCTGGCTGGAGGAGGCCAGTAACCATTCTTATTCAAATCATTTAGGTTGTCATTCACATTTCTCATTTTGGCATGCATTTAATCTGAAAACTCTGGTCTTCCTTCTTTATGCTTAGAGGCGCTCAGTGCTCACTGTCAGACCCCTCACAGTCCAGCTTATAATGCTCTGAAGACAGATTTACTAGCAAGGGCTTATGTCCTGACAATGATTGCCTAGGTGGCAACAGTGGAAGAAAAACAGCAAAAAGAGGACAAAGAAAGAGGAAGAAATAAGCAGTTCAGCAAGATGTGTCGAGAAGTTCAGGCTGCGATGGAAGCATGGACAAACCCAAAAGGAAGAGAAAGAGTGCAAATTAATGAGAAAAGTTCTATGAATAGATAAATTGCAAAAGATGAAAAAAAAATGGTTAAAAGGGGTAAAATATCTTAAAAAGGGAAATATGTGAAATATTGTACATCAAAGGAAACATTCAAAATCTTATCAGGAAAGGAAAGTGATAGCCAAGGAAAACATCTGTTTATTACTAAATGGTAGAGCTAAAGGTATCAGCAACATTAGAAGTTATTGAGGACCTGAAATTAAAACAGTGACAGAAATTCCTATATTTGATCAGAATCTGTGGGAAGAGACATTTCAATGAAGCTGCAGGAAAGATGAAGTCACAGAAAATGAATAATGAGTAAATGGCTCATATTATGAGTTTGAAGGTCAGGGGAGTTCATTTGCTAAATGGTGAGCGAACAGAAAGCTGCAATTGATGGGGACCCTCTGAAGATAAACACTTCTGTGCTTAGTACTTACACCTAAATAGGTGCTCCCCTAAGTTATTGGGGTGCAGGATGGCCTCTTGAAGTAGGTGGATCAGAAGCCCAGACAGACACTGGATGACCAAAAACCTAAGTTTCGGGATCTGACAGCCATAAGGAAAAGGAGGAAAAAAGTAGAAAGGAAAAAAAAAAGGTAAGTAGAGAGATGGGGAGAGAGATGAAATGAAGGAAGGAGCCATTTCAGAGCTCCAGCAGCCAAGAGAAGAAAAAATGGTATATGCAAGAGAACTGTGTGATTAGTAAGATATCTGTTTGTTAATTTGAATCTCAGCACACTTCACACAAAATAACCGAAAAAAGTGCAAACAAACACTTCTGTGGCAGGAGAACAGAACCAGAGGAAGGGGAAACCAGTTTCTGTCTGCAAAAGAACGAAAGTGAATTGAGTAATGTAATAATGGCAACATAGGAAAGTACTTCAAGAAGTAAATTACTACCAAATCTAGAATAAATTGAAAATATCTCAAATTATATTTAGAAATATAATAGACAGAACAAAAAATGAAACACCAAGATTATGAAATAAATAATCTGCCAGTTATTAGTGACTCAAGTCCAAACAGATCTACTGTTAAATCCTGCAATTTTTAGAGGATGTTATTAGCAGTGGCATGACTTCTAACTGGGAAGATTGAGATGCTAGATACCAGCTTCATGTTACCAAATTCAGACAGCTGTGAGTGAGTAAAGATGGTCTAGTCTCCCTAGGGGCACTTCAGAGGTCAGCTCAGAGCTTGGTGAATTTAATCATCACCTTATGCCATGCTTCCTCCTCTCCTTTTATTTGCAAGAAAGCCGAGGACAACAGGATTCCTGATTTGGTGCTTTTTCTATGATTTTGGGGAAAGAATTAGGAATTAACTCAGCTCCCTGAAACAGAAAAAATCGCAGAGTTGGCCTTCTGTCAGATACTGTGCAGTGCAATTTCAAACAGGACATAGTCACTTGAGTTGCATTTTCTCATATAATTCCTGAAGACAATCATTAGTAGCTAAACTATGACCTTAAATGGAAGTGGAAAAATAGAGCTTGAGACTCAGAAGTTAACGTCCTGTCTCCCCTTTGCATTTGTTGCTTCAAAATTAGGAAAATAAGCTTAAAGCATATTGAGTTTAGATTAAGTAATTAATATCTGCCATTCTCCTTGGACAAAGCAATTTAGATTAAAGGGAAGACTTTATTCAAGTAAAAGTGTGACCTAGACTGTCTCCTGCACTGTAGAAAATTGGACACTGGCTCAGGTGTTGAGGAGATTATTTGTTTAAGTGTGAGATGCTCTAGCCAGCATCAAAAATTAAAATTATTTCTGTATCCTTCCTAATAAGGAAGAATGGAATTTTTGTCTATATTTTCAAAAATGTACCAGATCATTAGCAGTATTAACTTTGCAGCACTATTGTTGAATAATGAAAAATATGAATGATATAAACAGAAGAGATATTTTTAAGCATGGATGATGATGAATTTTGTTTCCCAGCTATTTAATTTCTAACAAATATGACGCAGCTATTCAGTGCTTTTCAGTGCTTTTATATCCTTTACACAAAATTAAATTTCAAACTATTCTTTTTCTACACATTCATATTATTGAATTACTCTGAATGTTATAAACTATATAATGTCTGATTAGACATTCAAACCATAATTTTCTATATATGCCTATATTCTGCATGGCAAACACCTTGAAGAAATATTCCCTGTAGTCAGAATATTTTATATATATGAAGATATCATGAAGCAATATGGTTTTTGCTTACATAAAAATAAGGAATACAATAAAATGTGACATTGTTCATACCAACTATTTTGTTAATATTTAGAATCAAAGAATCATTTTAAAAATAAAGCAAATAAAATCTAGAAAGAGAGCATTTAGGATAAGTAGTATTCACCTGCTTTTAAAATACCCTGTGGCATGCATGTACTTACATGTATCCAAAACTACTTTGAAATACTGCTAAACTCCAACATACTTTATTGAAAAGTAACAAAGTAAGGTTTTCACTGTCAACACTAAAATAAATCATCTGCATCTACAACAGCTATGACACTGTCTCTCAAGAATTTTAGATTGTTTTGTAACACATTTTACTACTTTTTTAGAAAACAGGCATATCACTGTCAGTGAATATGAAATATTTAAAAGTTTTGCTGGTCATTAATTCCATAAGTGTTTATTACAGCATCCTCAGTAAAACATCAATTGTACTAAACACAAAGTAAAATTACCTAATGTCTCAGGTTTTCTTCTAAGTGTCCTCTTCCTTAATGAACAATGATGAAATTTAGGATATAATACAGCACTTATATTTATGCTATTAGTCATATTTAATCAATTTCAGTGTTAGCACTTCTGAAGACTTAAAATAAATATTCACTAACATATTCAATACTCCTAGTGCTTTTTTTTTTTACAAAAATCTGCCATCTATTATTACTAATCAATGATGTAAATAGCCTATAGTGACATTACACTATAAAATCCAGGGGAACAGAAAGCTATAAACTGTCAAGATTTAGTTATTTTATTTTATTATGCTATGTTATGTGACATTAAGTGAACACATACCCCCACAGACATCACCATCTGCATTTTCACACTGTCGATCATCACATTCACAGTTTTTGCCGTGAACTCTGGTGTCTCCTGGAGGGAAACAAGTGCATTGGCCACATTCACATCTCCCTGTAAGAATAAATAATTGTTAGAGTAATGATTTCAGTAAAGTAAAATAAATTAAATAAAGCCCTACATTTATGCTACATCCTACCCCCCAAAGATAAACTACAAGTCACTCTGTATTAATTAAAGTATGGCACATAAACACAAAAAAACGCCCAACCAAACAAAAACATAGCAAAACAAAACTATTCCTCCTCCATGGCAACCAGAAGGAAAGTATATCACTGTTATAATCTTAGTGGAAATTACAACAATAAGCAATCGTTGGCATTGCATGTTTTTCATATCTGAACTTAGCATAACTGAGATATGGTCCATGCTTATCTGCATAATTAACCTCTATAATTGATCTAAAATATCTAGCACATACCTCAGAAACTCCAAAATGAATGTGATCAGAATTAAATAGTCTATGCACAGAGCTACCTAAGATACTCTCTATTCATGTGGAAAAATAATTCCTCAAATACTCTGTCAAGCTTTTTGAAAGCAAAAATCCCTATAATTTTTCTTGTCTATATTTGAGGAAATAAGCACAACCTCTGTAAGAGTCTCCCCTTCCATCAATCTGTTTACAGGAGAGCTCCCCAGAGCTTAGAGGGTCAACAGATTTATCCAAGCTCCCACAGACCTTCCACTCCAAAACCCTCAGAGCAGTGAGTACCAAATGGTCAGATGTGGAAAAAATTAATACCAAGGACAGTCTTACATTGCACATATCTGAGACAAACTCAGTTCAGGTAACATGGGCCCTAACTTCTAAGAGTTTGCCTCTGTATGTTTTTAATTTTTTTTTTTTAATGTAATGCTGGTGTGAGAACATTCTAAATATAGACTAAACTCATACATTTGATGGGCTTGGAAAGGATATTGTGCGTAAAAAACGGCCACCAATGACACAGATTAGGATGCAGAATACCTGCTCCTATTGATTTAATTTAATTACAGCATCAGTGAGACTCAACTTGGCCTGGCCACTGCCCTACTGACTGCAAAACCCACATTTATTGTATTGCTAAAAAATAAAAAATATCATCCAAGTGCAGCCTTTCATTATGTACCCAGACAGTTCACAACACACTGCACTAATTTTTTTCATCATTTGATGAAATATTTTACTGAACAGGAAAGGACTGTTAATGAAAACCTTCATGGAGGTTTTCTAACTGTAGGTTTTGTGACAACAAAATCTTTTAGTGTAATGTACTGGCAGATAATTACTAATATTCTTTTTTCCCAACCTCTAACCTAAATTTGTTGCATTTGTTTGCATTTTTGGACGTTTGGGTTTTTTTGATTTATTAAAGAAAACAGTCTAATTAAATTGGAATAAGAAGAGACCTTGTTACTTATGGAAAAAAATTCCCAGCTAATTTTAGAGCTTCTATACTCTTCACCTTCCCAAGCCTCAATGTACATTGCACTTTAGAGCTGACTTTTTATGCACCAGGATTCAATCTAGAAGGACAATAAAGTGCAAGAATTTTTTTTTAAAAGACATGATGATAAAGAGAATTAGAGCAAATACTTCTTAGTACCTTTATGATACACATAGTTTAAAAACTATGTTGTATTGGCAATTATATGAGGATATTTGCTCCAGAAAGAAGCTTCTTATAGGACGTGCACTACCACATCACAAAATGCAGCTGTGCTTAGTAATCATGTTGAAATTTAAGATATGGTTGTCTACAGAAGAATTGATGTTATTTGCCTGCATTCTCTAAGCTATAATGTTTTGTCATGGACAGCCACATTAGAAATTGGAAAAAAAATTCTTTAGTACTTAAATTTACAGAGAATTTTATTAAGTCTAATTTGTCACTATTTGGGGCTCTCATACTGTATCACTTTTACAAAAATGCCACATCACAGGATCTCAAGGAACAGTCAGTAAGCTGTAGGCTGAGAGGTACCTGATGAACAGGACCCATCTGTTGTTAAGACAATAAAATAAACAAAAGAAGAATCTTCAATAGTGGGTATCCTGGCCAGCTATTGCTATAATAAAGATGCCTGAAGGACAGTAAAATCAGTTTAAGCAAACTGCTTTGACTAAAAGAGTCATCAGAGATGGAAAATCCTCCAGAGGAATGAGCAAAGGAAGGTCCTGTAATGAGGATCCTGCATGTTCTGTAACTAAGCATTATGTTCTGTAATGTTTAATTTAATAAGTCAGAATGACCTGGGAGTCCAGCAGCTGGTCACTTGTGCTGCAATGGGAACATGCTCCTTTCAGTACCTGCTGCAAGTAATATTTATTCATTTTAGTTAACATGCAACAGTTTCACCAGCAGAAAAATGGAGGAAAGCCCACCCCTAGGCAGATCAGATACATTTTTTTCATGTAAGAGATACTAGCTCAAAGGGAATTTACTTTCTCAATCTATGCCTCATATTTTATTTTGCCTGGCTGCCACCTAAGTTCAGGGTATGGTTTAGATCATCTGACTGCAGACCTCAGCAGAACTGGAAGTGTCTTGAAAATAGATAGAAATGTCAGTCAGCAATTGCTCTGGAATAGTATTTCTTTGAGCTTTTTCTTTACTTTTAAATATTCAAAGATACAGTTATAGTAGCTTAGTACACTGCTGCTGAAATTGATACTCAAAATATTAGTTCCTTTACTTTTACAAATGTTACAAGATCAGCATGAGAAATTAATTTAGTGGTGGCACTACATAACTGCAACTTTGTATTGGCTTCAAAATTTTTTGCCTCCAAAAGTAGGGAGATTTTGGTTAGATTATGTAAGGTGGGCTCATTCTGAGGAGATAATTTAGCAGAGAATTAAAGTCCTATTTCTTCTGTACAGCTAACTACATAGGATGTATCTGCTACTGAAGTATCAAGCCACCGCTTATTCTGTGACCTTGTTCTCTTAGTTATTGTGGTAAAATACTTACCAAAAACTTCAATCATTCAAAAGTAATTTGAAGCTCACATTATACTGAAAAGGGATCAGCACTTTACTAAACATACTCTTTCTTTGTATAGAATAATGGGTTTACCATAGCAACCTGATTATACAGGGAAAGCTACTGCCATACACATCCTAAAATCTGTTTAAGTTCCAAGGCATACAGAAACAATTAAACACGGGATGACTATAATATTCTGCACCTTCTCAACCATCTGTGCAAGAGCTACACTTTACGAGAAAAAAGAAACCAGTTAACCTCAGGCATTTTGTAGCACATGGCTTCCAGTCTTCCTCACCTAACAACGAGAGTAAATGTCATAATCTGATGGCTTCAGATGAAGGAAGCTTTATGATGGAAGTTGTATTAGCTATTAGCATTGAAAAGCTTAACATACTTATTGCAATGCAAGATTCTAAGAATAGAATAATTATAAAAGACATTTATTTGCCTGCAGTCTTAATATTTCCTCACACTTCTTTCTTCCATTGATGTCAATAGGAGTATTAACTTATTACTAGTAGCTGTTAATTCTTGAAGACTGAAACAAGATCAGCTTAGGGTGGGTTTTTTTTTGTTTTAAAGGGAATTAAAGTGCCACATCTCATCAAAACACAAGTCCTTAGATAACTGACTCTAGAATGTTTAAAAAAAAGCCTTAGGCATTTAGCTTTTTATTTTACTCACCATTTACTATAGCATTTTTTCATTCCTCATGTCCAGCATTTATAAAACGTAACTAAACAGTGCCTAGATTTACATTAAACCTGCTGCCATGCAAATTGCTGTAACCATTAGCTGCATGCATTCAAACCAATTTCCAGCTGCCTATATGGACTGACTGAAAGTCTCCTTTGTACAGGTAATTTTAATTTTAAAACACTGTGCTAGAAGTATATCATTTGCATAATAAAGCATTTTTACCCTGTTATTGCCTGTAAAAATACGAAGAAACAGCAATAGCTTTCAATGTAAAAATAAACACTGAATATAATAAGATGTACTTAATTGTCTTCCCCTGCCTATAACTCAACAATAGAATGGATTTTTCTGTGCAGGATGATGAATTTTTATCTTCTAAATGAAAACAAATAAATAAAGTCATGTTAAATTTTTTTACATATATATATATTTACTTTTTTTTTAGTATGTAAGGAATACACACTAAAAAATTGCATTGAGATGGTGGTAAAAGCAAGCCAGGTTCCTTTGGCATATCAGAAAGGTGGTGTTTCAGGCTACTGATAAATTGGAGGGAATCTGCCTTTAGGAAGGACTTTTCTGCCCTGTGGTTGTCCCAGGCTTAACATCTGAAAGCACTACCTATCAGAAATTGCAATTTCTTTGTTATCAGGTAATCTCAGGCAACTTGAGGACATTCAGTAAAGCTGCTGTGTCTCTCTGCCAACAGAACTCATTTCATGCTGGATATGAAAAAGATGATCTAAAATAATGTTCAGAAACAGCAAATCAGAGAAGGGCGATGGGAAGATTTGTACAGAAGATCACAGAGTTTCAGTGGATATAGTGGGTGAGGGAAAGCAGACGTGGCTGAAGGAAGTAAGAGCACGTAGCAGATTCAAATAAGGCAAAATAAAGTTCACTGATTGAGTGGTGGAGGGGAAAAAAGACCAGTAAAGGGTATAAACAGTACCACAAAATTGGCAAACACAAAAATAGGGTGGGCAATATCATCATGCGTTGCTCACTCTGAGGTGTTAAGAGCAGTACACTCCAGCTGAGCTTGATGAATGTGCAGAAATTTAGAGACTCAAGCAGAAAATTTTCTCAGTGGCCATGCATTGTGTGTTTTGCATGTCCTATTCCAAAAATGGCCTGGCATTAATTCCCACCTAGAAAGGCTTTTTTAAAAAAATCATATAAAAATATTGTACTAACTAGACAAAAAATAATTCTGCTTTATATGTAGAGGGATCCTTGGCTTTTAAAATGCTAGCAATTCTTGGATCTGGCTGATTGCATGGTTTTTGAGGTGCCAGAAAAAGGGAGCCTTCGGAAGCATCTTAAGTATGTGCAAAAGTATCCTTAGAACCTCTTTAAACATGAATATCTGACTGATCTCACCCAGATTATGAAAATCTGGGGATTAGTTTCTTACAAGAACTTTAGGCAAGCAAAATATGGACCAGTATGGAGAGTTATGCTGGGAAGAAAAATTTCCTCTTCTGAAAAAGCTTTATGAACTTATACCAGAACAAGACACAAGAACCAAAAAAGATTTCTTTTCTTAGTCTGGACAGAATTTTTCTACTAGGCTGTTGCAGTTTTGGGGTGGAGGGCTTGTTTTTGTGGAGATAATTTGAAAATTGGGTGAAAATTGGGGTTTCCACAAAATGTTCAAGCAACAGACAATTTTTTTTTCTGCAATACATTATGAAAAATAAATGTGTGCATTTATCTCCTCATACATTTGAAAAAACATTCTGCAATTATTACAAGAACAACTACTTGTTTGGATTTGGATTGGGAACTAACTTTCTCCTTCTAAATCAGTATACAGAAAGTAAACATGCCTTGAGTCTACTCATAAAAAGATTATTTGCAGCATGACTTACCCAAGACCTCAGCTAAATATATAAAGGTTCCAGAGAAGGGCTTAGCTGAATCATATAACTATAAAATGAAATGAAAATTACTTTAATAAATCTAAAGTAATTTCCAAACTTCAGATTTTTGTACTACTTTTCTTCAGGAATTTTGTACACTGAAGTGAACGTTCAGCAGGAAGTTCTGAGATTTTTATTTAAATAACATCAACAGCAGCTGAAGCATATAATTGGGTTAAATATCTGTATTTTTCTTAGTCTTACTAGTCACATGTCAGCTGCAATAACTTAATCAGCTACTACATTGAACACCTATCAACAGGTCTGAAATAACTATTATCATATAACTATATCATTTACTTCAAAGACTTGTAGCTATAGCTGGTAACTTCTTATTCCAGGTTGCATTATCTCCAGGGTACTTTCACCAAATGTTTTTGTTGTTACACATGCCTTTATTTTAATTTCCATATCATGCTTGGAAAACCAACTCCAAACCTGTGTTAAGTTCTCAGTGTTACATGGAACACCACAGTCCCCTGGGAAAGGGCCAGGACTAGGCTGACCGGCTTCACAGGTGTGTTCAATGAGGCGATGTCCTGGTGGCTCTGGAGACTTATTTGTACAGCTTTTCTTATCCTTTCCCTTGAAGAGAGGGTACTTAAGCTCCCATGTCTGCTTATCACCTACACCGTGTCTTGCAAATGCTGTCAGTATAAATATTCAGCCAAACAAAAACAGTACAAATTCACAAATTAAGAAAGTCTTTTGTTAAAGCTGCCTGAGACTTTCCACTATCCTGTGTGTGTTTTATGAAGTTGTTCACTAGCACAAAGTACCAAGATGTCCCTCATATAAGAAGGTATAATGGGCATATTTTCTTAAACAGAAAAGGTATGTTTCTTTTAGTCTTTTATAAATTGAATTTCTTTATCATGTGAAAGAACACTAAAAAAAGTCTGATGGTTTAGTTTGTCCTTAAGGGTGAAAAAACCCAAAACACATAAAAAACCCAAATAACTATAAGATAAAAAAAATCTCAAGAAATAAAAATATTCTATCCCAAACATCACAACTTTCACAACAGTGCAAGCAACTGAATATCCAGTATTGTAAAAGTAAGTGTTATGCAAGAGCAATTTCAGGTGGCTGAAATTTGTCCCCCAGCTTTAGAACACACACAATGTATGACTGGAAGCCTGATTGCACAGTTGGCATATGGCATCTGAAGTAAATGCTTTTTCTTTGTGACAGCCTAATAGTGAAATACTTCTTTAGATAATTCCACTCAACAGCACCACTTTACAGATTTAGCATCAGATAGTCTTTTACAGCTCTTGCTGATCAGCACTACTGATTTGTATCTCCTTTTCCATGCTGCCTTTCTTTTTTCTTCTTTTTTTTTTCTCCTCCATCTCTTTAAACATTTGGGCAAGAAGTGCTGCTACGCTGCTAGTTTCTTTTTCAGATTGTTAACTTGACATCTGCTATCATCATCAAGCCGACATGTCTCCTCCATCTGCCTGCTCTCAGCAGTGCTGCTATGAGGATACACTCCTTGAAGGCTGCTATCGTGTTTCTGCACAGCCAACAGGGAATTTCTAGAGGAGTTCCAGGGCGGAGTCATCAAGAACACCCCTGTCCACTTTGCAGGAGCAGGATTTTAGCTGTATGCATCACTTTTCTTGGTGACATCTTCCTTAAGGCACATCCCTGACAATTCACTCTCTACATTAAGGAGACAAATAGGACTATGAAGGCAATTACTTCTCTGTTTGAAAGAAAGGTGATAGTCAAAGTCACCACACAGAGGAGAGATGTGTGAAGAAGATGAGAAAAAAGGTGGTAAAACACTTTCCAAAGAAATGTGTTGTTAAGGCAGAGAACAGTGGAAATAGAAGAGGAGGAGGAGGAATACATTGGGGAAAAAGAGAAAAACTAGACAGCACAGCAAATGTCACTCTGAAGCTGTACAAACCACAGAATACAGCAAGCCATCATCTGATTTTTAACTGCCCTTCCTCTCCCCATCTATTTTTCATTCTTTCCCTCCAAAATGCTTTCAATAACTCAAACTAACAAGAAAAAGTACTGCAAAGAGATGCCAATAAATCAAGCAAAGGATAAAAAGCATTCTACTAAAACTAACATTTTCTCCACAGAATATTAAAAATGAAGTTATGTTTGATTTAAAGGATCTGACCTGAAAATGCTTGCCCTTCATCTTGACAACTATCAGGAAAAATAAGTCTAATTTCCTCTTCAGCCTTTGCAGCTGCCTGATGCTTAGCGTAAGCTGCTATAAAATATTTTCTAGCAAAAGCCAAACACAATAAAGAGGTACAATTGCACAGTGAAAGATACACGGAACATAAGGCCATTGTTCAAGAAGCCGTGATGGCTTTTGAGTCATTTAGAGCTTTATACATTTGACTGCCTTATCATCCAGAGGATTGACTGCTTACCCCTTTTTTTACATGATCTGCCATGTAATGAGTCATAGCACTAATTCCACAGAGATATTTAATTTGCAGATTAATTTACTAGAAAATGTCAACTGCTTTGTGGAAATTTAATCACCAAAATGTTAACCTTGTTCACTTCCTGCTGATGCCTGTTGTTTATTAGGTAGTAAAATTCAAGATATTTTAGAGTTGTAATAGAAGCCTATCTATTAAAACATTTAAACTCCTAAGTGCTCTGCTCTTTGAAGCTTTATCCAAGATTAAAGAGCTTAATAATGGTAAAACAACAATATGAAAAGATTAAACTACATAGCAACCATCAATATTATTTGCAGATAACAGACTGCTAAGTTCAGAAACCATGGCAACAAATGACATCACACTGTATCTACCTTATTGATTAGCTTTCACCTTAAGACTTTTTCCAGAAATGAAAGACATTTCCTAGCAACTGCATCATCTACTGAGTTGTTCCAAGTTAAAATGCTCCTACCCTTACTCTTAACCAAATTTTTCCTTTTCTGCTGCCAACTGGACAGATTGTGCACTAGCCTCTCGTTACAAGGCTCTCTATTTGGTCTATTGTAGAGACACTGCCTTATGGCTCTTAAAATCTTTGCCCCAAATTTAATGGCATCTGTGAAATAATGCTTCTTCCCAGCATCCAAAAAGGCAGGCTCTGCAGCAAAGAGTATAATATGGAATGAAGAAATAACAGCTTTTGAAGAAGTCTGAATGAAGGAGTAACAGCTTTTTAACTGCAGACTTTATTTGGAGAAAACAACACAATCCTTCATTTCCCCAATGTATGATTTCAAGTATTAGTAGTATATTCTTCATTGCAAGTAACCCTTACAGGTTTCAAGAGGAGTGAATAGCAATAACAAACCAGTGACCCAAGAGTTCTCAAAGGACCAGCCAGGCACATTATGCATCACTCTACAGGTGTGTTCTTGCTTAAAGTCCTTGAAAGTAATCCCCCCTTTGCTCATCTGTCTTGACAGAACGTCATGAGCAGGCAAGGACACTGGTAAGAGTGAGTTGGAGAGAACAGGTATAATTAGGAGCTGCCTGTACTCAGCCTCCTGTTTGGATGACCTGAATAAAATCCAGCAATTAGAAATAGCAGTTTTCAAGCTAGTTGAAACACAAGCAACAAGTAATTAAAGCCTACCAGTGAGGGCTCCCCTATTTCCACCACAGAAAAGATGGATTTGAAATCAGTCTCCAAACCTTCCTGACAAACACAACAGTGCTCTGAAACACTAAAATTAAGGCATTTTTTTTACTTAGTTAATTCAAACAACTTCTATGAAGAGCCTGATACTGAAGCAATTGCCTATACCTTAATATTCTTGCTAATTCTGAGAGCAAGAAATCAGAATTATAGAGTTCATTAGCCCCAACATTTCTAGCAGCATCACTGCTAAATAAGATGTGCTCCTGCCAAGATTTCTGCCTTGGCTGAAAGTGACCTTTATTTTGCTGGTCAGTCACAATCAACAGATTTACCTTTGTGCTTAAGTTGTAGATGCAAAATGCAGCAGTCTCATTGTGCAGCCACCTGGCTCTTCTCTACCACCTGCTTTCAGTCCTGACCCACTTTGCCACCAATACTCTGTGTCTCTTCTCAGTGGGGTGGTCCACTGAAAACAGTGATGGTTCGGGAGCAACCCCAACCTTTGGTCAGTGTCACCCACTGGACTGGTGAAGAGCAAACACCATCAATGGGCAAAAGAGGTGCTCAAAACTGAACAGAAACTTTGGACCAGGAAGATATTTTTCACATTAGTCCTGAGACTGCTAGACTACTACACAAGATGAATTTCTGGGAGTGCCGAGGAAGTTTTATATAACTCCCTTAATTTCTCTCTTAGAAGAGGGAAGAGAGAGAAGAGAGTCCCCCGTGTTCCACAGAAAACATTAAAAGCTCTCCAGCAGCTACAAAATTCAAAACACATGACCAGTCATTAGTCCCTTGAAAACTTTAGTCAATAAGATTTTGATGAAAATTTCAGCAATATGCTTGATATTAAATATTGTATCTCTTTTGGTTTAAGTATATGACTAATCTTTTCTGTCTTTAAAAGTCACTGTTAAAAAGTGATACTGTTATCAACATTGATACATGGAAAAATATAAGATGAAAATAAGATTAACAAAATGTCAAGTTTTTATAGCGTTGGAAAGATTCTGAAGTCAAATGAAGCAAAAATAGAAAAACTAAGGTCTATTATATAAATCAGAGAGTAAGAGGATCTTTTACAACTGATTAAAAATGTTAAGACTGTAAAGCCTGATAAGTACTGTAGGCAATTCTATGCTAAATTGAAAACATCTATCCTCTTCTATTTTGGAAATAAATATAGATATTACACACAGTACTGCTTTGTCAATCTCCTCAGTCATCATGTAAGAACAGAAAGACAATGCAAATAGTGCTTTCTACAGACCAATTGCTCTATTAAATATTTAAAACTTCATCAGAAATGAGATTGCTGGCTAAAAAAAAAAGCAATCCTTTCAAGGAAAAAGCAATACTCACTGCAACAGACTCTAGCAAAAAAAAAAAAAATCTGCCAAATCAAAGAACAACTGAGCAGAGAAATCTGGACCTATCCAGTGAACCCTGAAGGGTTTTACCCTTCTAGTAGAGAAAGAGAAAGGATACATCAAAGCTACCTGCTTGTGTACCTTTTCTCCTCCAAAGCAACTTTTTCTAGGTAGGTCCACTTAAACCAAAACTGCCTATTTCCCACTAGTGAATGGATGGAGAACATAGTGTTCCCAGAGATAGTAGTCACTATTACAGAAATCTGAAGGTAGATGCAACTCCATACCCACTCCAGCTATTTCAGAACAGTTCTTTGCAACTTTAGAGCAAGGTTACTCCAGTGGAGAGGAAGGAAAGAATTCAACCCTTCACATAAACCAGGTTTGTGAAATAAAACCTACGTAATATTATTTCAGTACATTTTTAGCCTTAACTAAAGGTCATTGGTAAAATACTGAAAGTCAACAAAGCAGAAACACAGTGGAAATTTCATGTGAACTTAAAGGTGGGAGAGGTTCCTGGCAGCTTTTTCTTTCTTTTTTAGTGCTTTTATACTTAAAGGTAGGGACAAGAAAACTTGTCTGAATAGCTTCCAAGGCAGCAGAAGATGGGACATGGTGAGAAGAGAAGATCATTTTAACGATCAGTTACACTATGGTAAGCATGCTCTGGAATATGTACGTGTAAGAAATGTAATCTAAGTTCCACCAAAGAAAATATCCCAAGACTAAAGGCACAGATGAAGATGAAGGCAAAATTTGTATGGGTAATGAAATAGTATGAGAATAGAGTTAAGGCCATATATACTGAAAAGTTGTAAATCTGAAAAAAACCCAAGCTTTAGACAGTACATCCCTACATGAGATGAATGGAAAACTTTTGGCCGTGAAGTCAGGACACAAAAGCAAAACCAGTAACACAGAAGAATAAAGCTTGAAGTATAAGTGTGGAGTGCTCCAAACACCCTGAAAAATGAAGATGTGAAATGGGAGGAAAGAAAAGCAAAGAAGCCTGCAAATCACTGAATCGGAGAGTCATTTAGGTTGGAAAAGACCCTTAAGAACATCAAATCCAACCATTAATCCAGCACTGCCAACTCCACCACTAAAACATGTCTCTAAGTGCAACAGCTGTATGTCTTTTAAATACCTTCAGGAATGGTGACTCAACCACTTCCCTGGGCAGCCTGTTCCACTGCCTGGCCACCCTTCCAACGAAGAAACTTTTCCTGATATCCAATTTAATACTTTTCCTGGTGCTACTTGAGGCCATTTACTCTTGTCCTATTGCTTGTTACTTGGGAGAAGAGACCAAGTTGCAACAACCTCCTTTCAGGTAATTGTAGAGAGCAATGAGGTCTGCTCTCATCACTGAGGAACAGACAAGGGAGGCAGGTAAGTATTAGAACCCACAGAAAAATAAGAGGGTGATGGTGAGAGAACAGAAGGTGAAATGATCAGCCAAAAGGAGAAAGTAAGAAGGAGAACCTGAGACTGACACTTAGCAAAATGAGGCAAATTAATCTCAAAAATACAAAGGTATGCCAAAGAGGTGAGAATGAGTAATTCTGAGGAAGATGATCCAGCGAATGGAAACCCAGTGTTTTCAGGAAAATGTTTCCAATTCGAAGAAAAGTGTCATTAAAAGAGAATTAAATGTAACAGCTAGGTCAAGCAGTAGTGTGAAGAGAGAGAAATGCTTTATTATCCTCTAAAAGCAAAAGAACTTCTGTCCAACTCAAAATGACTTTATCTGTGGAAAGAGCCAATATATTTTCCATAATAAATAATCAGACTTTATTTCTACGGAAAGACAGCTCAGATTAGTCAAGACATTCACCTTGCTGAACTATGAAGCAATGTATCATTTTACAGGCTGTTTAGTCAACAGAAAGAAACACTATTTCCTGCACCACCATGGTTTAAAACTTTACCAGCTGGTTTTTCTTGTCTAAGAACAATTTTTATGTCACTGTTATGGCCACCTCACCTCTCACATGCTTGCACCAAGTTCTTGTTAGTTGTTATAATCAGAGTTATAGTTGTTATAATCACAGCGGCCAGTGTATTAAAAGCAGTCAGCATGTGAAGTGGTGTAATGAAAAAACCCACATGCTCACATGCCTTGCAAGAAGGGGAAGGTGGCTGTCCCTGGAGACAAACTCAGCTGTTAAGCTTGGACTTCGACTTGTATACTCACAACAACCACAGGGGATGAACCAGGAAGCTTTGCAGCATGTGCAAAGTAGCATTTGTTGTTCATGGCTTTCACTGTGAGGGATTGAAGTCATATGAGAGAACAGACAGGAGGCAAATCCCAGGGGTCAGAAACATTGTTCCAGCACTTGGAAGCCATCTCTGACTTTAGAATGTCATGAATGCTCATATGGAATTTTACAAACCATCAAAAATTCATCCCAGCCCTTTTCCAGGAAAAGTCAGAGTTCTGTTTAGCCAACAAGAAAAAAAACAAAACAAACAAAACAAACAAACAAACAAACAAAACAATCCCAACCAAACAAAAAAAAGCCCCCAAAATTACTACTAACCAGATAGAACACAGTGAGTTTGACAGTCTCTGTCATACCTCATTTCAGCTGGAAATCAGGCCTAGATGGAGTATTCCACACTTACTATAAACACTTTATTGGAGAAACTAAATGGGCCTGGTATTACCAGTTTAATTTGTCAAAGTTGCTTTAAACACAACATAAATGTGGGATCTACTGCTGTTAGAGAGGAAAGTACCCTAAATAATTCAGACATATAAAAGCAACAGTTTAATGCTATGCTTAAAAAGCCATTAATTCTACAAATCTATTGCCTAAGCTAATAAAGTTTTTTGTTTTACTTTGTTTATAACAGCAAGCAGTAATGATCTAAAGAGCATTTATTTCATCAGAAAAAGTGGTTTGGTTCCCCTTTGCTAATATAGCAATAAGAAAATTGTTTTTAAGCCTCTTCTCAGTAGCTCCATGCAACTGAAAAACTGGTGTGTTACTGAATTCCTGTACAGGAAGATGTAAGGTTCCAGCAACTCCTTGGATTTTAACCCTTCTCCCCAGGAACTTGAGCTCTGGCAGAGCACTGACAGCAGCAAATAAGGGTGTGCTACAGAAGTATTACTAATTTTGTTGCTATTTTCATTTCCCCCTTCCTGGAGTGGGAAGGCTAGTGAGGCTTGGTGCTGAGGGAGTGGGAAGAAATAAGGAAAATAATCAGTAGAACTCCTTATTTTTCTGTGAGAAATAGTGGGAGGCATAAGTTATAGGGGGTGGAAATTGTAGATCAGGCAAGGGCAGAAACTGATACTCAGTTGTGAGAGGAAAAAGAGCAGTGGAGACATCAGCTGAAAACAAGTAGCAACCACATGTAGTATAACATCAGTAGCATGCAAAACACACCAAAACTCTTGCAGTGCACACACAAGCACTTACAGAAAAGAAGCATTTCTTTTAAAAAGTCAGTCACTCTCTTCTTCCTTCCCAAGAGCAGCAGCCCTGCCTTCTCCCCAGCAGTGAGGCTGCATGCATTTCAGCATCACTGCCAGAGACATCAGGACTCTTCACTTTGCACAGTAATACTCTGGCTCTCAGAATTCTTGATGGTAAAAGGGGTCAACACGCAAAGCATCAGCAGGCAACTGCTAGAGCAGGCTGTGTTGCAGCAGACCTGGACAGTCTGGGATTGTCACTTTCAGGATCTGGAGCCTGAGCACAGGCAGATCACAATGACAGAATTTAATATCATCCTTGAAGCCTTCATTATCAGCACTGCTACTTAAATGAATGACTCATTCATCCATTCTGTCTCAAAGATCACAACAGGAAACATTACACCCATCTCTATCTGTTTCTCCACTACTTTATTTATAGCTGGAATTACTGAAAAAGAAAAGTATTTTCCCAAGAAGTTTCATGGCACAAGGGAAAACTATCCACAAACTGAGTAGTTTATACAGTATAAGAAATATACATAAAGCCATACACACAACTCTGCCTCACTTTTAGCATCTAATTGAAACACAACCCAGGCTTACCCTAAAAAATCCACCACTGCTGAGCTGAGCTTCAGTGTTTAGAAGACCAATAAAATCAGCATACGAAATTAACAAGCCCCACCCCAAATGTTAAGAGACAAGTCGAGTGCAACATTTTGATGGGACAGGGAGTAATGGTTTTAAACTAAAAGAGGGTAGATTCAGATTAGATATAAGGAAGACATTTTTTATTTTGAGGGTGGTAAAACACTGGAAAATATTGAACATGTCTCTGCTCACTGCAAAGGAGTTGGACTAAATGACCTTTAGAGGTCCCTTCCAACCCAAACTAGCTTATAATTCTATGCTTCTGATTCTATACTGCAAATGCAATTATTTTCATATGCATTTTTCCCCCAAAAGACCTTGATCTGAAAAACTGTAATACAGATGGACACAGGTACCTTCTATACATAAAACCTATGCTGGACCACATGCATGTGAGTTTCTTAAAGGCAAAAAGCAAAAACTGCTGAGCTTCACAGAAAGATGTATCAAAATCACACAATCACATTACTTATGACACTGAAGATCAATATAATTCTAGGGAGAATAACCCAACCACCACTTAAAAATGTCAAATTAATAAATAACTCCAAAATGGAGAAAAATTTGGGATGGCAGATACAGTAGTGTATGTACACAGATCTGCAACATCATGAAACGTGCTCACAAGTTAAACAGTGCAATTCTGTGTTTCATAGGATCACAGAATGGTTTGGGTTGGAAGGGACTTTAAAGATCGTCTAGTTCCAATCCCTCTGCCAAGGGCAGGGAAACCTTCCACTAGACCAGACTGTTCAGAGCCCCAACAAAACACTTGAACACTTCCAGTGATGGGACATCCACAACTTCTCTAGGCAACCTGTTCCAGTGCCTCACCATCCTCACAGTATAGAAATTCTTCCTAATACTTGATCTTATCCTTCCTTCTTTCAGTTCAAAGCCATCAGTTCTTGTCCTATCACTCTGCGAAAAGTTTCGCACAGAACAAGCCCCTGGTTGCATCTACACTAAAGGGTAAGAAATCACATTTCAGCCTTCACCCTATCCTTCTGCTTCTGCTAGGAAGGAGATGAAAGCTTTGAGGACTGATCTGTACAGTCTTTCCGAACAAATCTGGATCCAGAACTAAGCTATCAGCCTGAACACAGATGCTTAGCAGAGTTCAACAACTCAAGCATGCTGCTACGCCACTGTGGTTTCATCACTGGGGGTAGATCTTGCATGGCATGGGTAACACTATGAAACACAAACTCAGGACTTTCTGTATCAGACCCTATGGACAAACTCTTAGCATGCTGAGGAGTTTTGAGCTCATTCATGATCTGTGTTCCTAATGAAATTATATATTTGTCTGAAGAATCATATTAACTCCTAGACAGCTGTACACACTATACAAAGACCTTGATTAGATGCAATCTATGGTAACTAGGGAGATGAGTCTGGAATTCAAGCTGTGTGGAAGCTCATTTATTTGTCTTCTGCATATAGATTCTTAATGAAAATAAGCTCAAATTTAAGAGCCTGTGGATCCAAATATCTCTGTAAAGGAGAGCTCCACTAGGCAGCACAGAAAGTGAACCACAAACAAGCCAAAAAGGGATGTATCCTTCCAAAACATGAAAAATAGAAGGAGCAGCACTCCTAAGCCCCTACTTTAGCTCCCTTCTTTATGTGAATGCGCTCTTACCAGGGAAGTCCAGGCAGTTGTAGCGAGTGCCTGCTGCAAGGGAGTGAGTTCCTGAGTAGTTAAGTGATGAGTGACCTTCCAATTCTCATGTACTAGTTACACAAGTTAAAAAAGGAAACACAGCATAAGATAAATTAACAGCAATATCTGCACAGATATGTAAACCAGACAGGGACACACACTGAGGAGTGTCTTAGCTTTTCCTTTTCATTGACATAAATAACAACACTATTCTCAGATGTTAGTCTATTAAAATGAATTCACACCATATCAAATTAGAAAAGAGATGGACTAAATATTCTACTCCTAAGGGACTGCAATGCATTATCTTTAATTGAAATTAATTCACTTGTAGTAATGGAAAAATGAAACTCTTGCCATGAAGATGCTGCAAAGTGGAAGAGATTAATGTGTCCTTGTGGGAAAGTCTTTCCAGCTAATCTAAGTCACGGTGCCATCATCAGGGATCATAGAATACTTGAGGTGGGAAGGCACTCCTGGATATCACCTAGTCCAACCCCTCTCCTCAGCAGTGTATGCAGTTTGGTTTTGGATGACTCCATAGGTGGAGATTACATAAAATCTCTAAGTGACCTTTTTCAGTGTGCGGCCACCCTCAAACTAAAAGATGTTTTTCGTTTTAGACTTTTGCCTCCACTGAACTATTATGGCATCTAGATGTTCATGGGTCTCCATTACTCAGGAAAATTGTAGAATTTTGAGATGAATTATTATGATATTTCTCCAATAGGAGGCAAAGGGAAAAAAACCCCAACTTTATTGATGAATTAGTGATCAGGGAGAGGGTTTTAGGAAAAGCTAATACAGGTTTCCCAAGAGCTTTTGGTAGAAATGCACAATATAAATTTGGACTCAACACTTTCTGATTCATCAAAAAAATATGAAACAATCTGGGAAATGGAATATTTTGTAGAACTCAACACTGCATTTCTTTGAAAATGAAGTTATGTATCTTTTTTGCAAAGGCTGTGTACTAGTTTTTAATAACAGGGTATGCTTTTTCCAAATACATAAATTAGAATCAATATAGCAACATATGTTACTTACTTCTAAGTAATACAGAAATTAATTCTTTATTCATTTTTAATTCTTAAAGTCTTGCTTTTGCCAGCTACCTTTAAAACAGTGATACTTGCACTTGAAGTAACTCAATTTTCTAGCCCCACTGGGTGCAGAATCCTCAGAAATAAAGCTCAGAGGTAGAAATGGCGTCCATTAAAGCAGAAAGAACTACTCTTAGACTATCAAAACTGGGCTTCACATTTATTGTAAACATATTTCTTAGGGAAAAGTTTGTAAGACATCTCATCAGAAATAAGCCAAGAATTAAACTATGACAGCATTAATCTTCCTAAATGTCCTCTCAAGAAATTTCAACTTAATTTTCAAGTTTTTTGATCAAAGAATCAAATAGCTTGTACAAAAAGATATTCAGTGTTCTGATCTCTGAGTCAGTCAGTAGCATTGACTATAATTAATACCTGGCAGTTTGTCTTATGCTCTAGCACAAGATCTACTGTAGGATCTTAAGACAAGTTCACAGAATCACAAAATCATGAAGGTTGGAAGAAACCTTCAAGATCATCCAGTCCAACTGTCAATTTAGCCATAATCACCCATCCAAATCATGAACAACCAGTTTCTCCAGAAGAATGCTGTGGAGTTCAAGGCACACCAATGCACATCTCAAAAAAAAAAGAAAAAAGAGTAAAGCATATTCTATGAGACACAGAGACAATTCCTCGCAAAAGAAACATGACAGTAGAATAAAGCCTCTGAAATACAAAAGCTTGGCAATTCCAAATAACACAAGTCAGATGTCCTTATCTGAGCTCTCCATAGCAGGATATACAGCTGAACACACAACAAATTATCCAGTGGTGCCAAAGTGTCATTGCTACTGTTTGTTCACTTACATACATGTATGTAGATAACTGTAACGGTTTTGTTCTTATCATAAGCAATATATAGAAAAACCTAAAACTACTAGAAACAGAGCATTTATTATCTTAAAACAAAGGGCTCTAGTCTACAGAGTTTCTCTTGAGACTCTGCAGGTTAAAGCCATCTCTCATCCTGCACTAAATTCATTTCATATCCTGTCCATGTTATTGGAATAAAAAGGACTGTGGAAAGTGTCAAGTTCAAATGTCACTTGAATGAAAAGAATTTTTCAGTATACCTCCATTTTTTAATCTGCCAAAGATTATTCAGGAGCATGGGTTAACTCCTGCCAAGCGTTGTTTCTGTGTTGCTGTGTGTAGATGAAATGGCAATAGAAGTGGTGTTTTCCCTCTCTTTTGAACAAATTATTTCAATGAATTATTCCTGTGTAATACCAGGATGAATTATAGATGCTGGCATCAAAAAAACACTAATAGTCTAAGAAGGGGCTTCCACAATACAGCCAGGTCAATTACTTGGAATTAGTAGTACAAGTCACCAACAGTCATGAATAAATTAAGAGGCTATCTTAGCTCTCTTTGATGTACTGAGACGAGTGCATTGATTCATTAAGTCAAATAATAAGGCAATAAGGACGTCAGAAGGACGTAGTAGCAGCCCACCGCTCATGCTGCATGGTCTGGGCAAGGCAACTGGCTGGATTCATATTCTTTCCAGGAAGAAAGGCATGTAGAAAGTGATAGAATCATGGCCCTGCTGACTCCTTGCGGCATGCTAAGAAACACAACTGATTCACTGAGAGAAGGATCTCATTACACCATCTGTAATTAGCACTGGTCAGGCATTTCCCAAGCCCATTAATGAGCCCAATGAACAGCTGTATTTCCTGCTGTTCACTTCTGCTCTTCCTTAGGGACTTTTCATAATGTGATGTTCTAGCCTGAAACTTAGATAAGGGATAGAGGAGGAAGGACAGGAAATTATCTGTTGTTATTCAAACCTGGGGATCTTTGCCCTTGAGCTTCATCTTTTCTTCAAATCCAAGTATTTCTGTGCATTGTCTTTCATGAAGTTGTGGTCTTCCTGATATCTGACTCAATAATTAATGTGTAAAGTTATTGCTTGCATGCATAATCTTTCTGTCTCATGAATATGTGAAGGAGGAAAGATTATAAGTTGTCAAATGCTTCCAGAGCCTCTCTCCATGACAGAATGATAGATCCCAATGCTGTATTTAAAACACAGCTGAACAGATAAAAATAGTGTTTAACTTTTATAGTCTTTATGAACCACAGTAATTTATTGAACCCTTCAATCAGCTGAGGAAACAAAAGATTGGGAATGGGTGAATGAGTCATTTCTTTTCATGCTGTGTGCACTGATGCTCCAGTAACTTGATGCTCTAAAGGCTAAATAAGACTGCACAAATGTATCACTGCAATGAAGCAAACAAAGCACATCATAAACAAAAACAAATCAGTGGAAAGCACTAAGGGAAACTCCAACTAGTGGTTGGCTCCTTATTAGCTGTATCTGCAGGATGTGTCTGAAATAGCTGGGAAGACAAATGTAGAATTCACAGTGATTCAGGAAAAAAATAGTTTCAATAGGAACAAGAAGTCTAAGTAAATAGGCTTAGATATTTCTGCACCCAACAACCTTACTAAGGAATACAAGCTTATGTTTTGCACACTTTTTTTCTCTTTTCCCAGAAGTTAGGACCTATCCATGGAAGGAATTGGAATGCCACGTTAGCATTTGTCAGTTTGACTGTAATCTCATAACTTATTTTGATGAAAGGCATCATCTATTTATATTTACAGATGACACTAAAAAGAGTTTTGTGCTACCCTGTTTATAAATTAGAAGCTAGGAGGTGCCACCTGTCATGGGGTATTTGTTAAGTTGGTTGTTTGAATAAATCTGCCGAAACACACAGAGATCCTGATTCAGCATAAACATAGTCTATCTGATTCTGTATCCCTTCACTAACCATGAAGACCTTTGGAAGTGTCAGAATAATTCAGTTTGATATGCCCAACTCTGTGTTACAAAGCTCAGCTCCCTACCATGAATCCCTCATAGAAGAGCAGGGTCCCTTCAAGACTGCCTATGGATCCACAAGCATACATAATAATCTATGAAAGTCAGATGAGAAAAGGGCATGTAACATTCCTCAATTGTAACCATTCTTGCTTGCTTGAATGTACACAGAAGCCCATCTCTTTCCAGGTATCAAAGTGGTAAACTTGCAGGAAGCTAAAACAAAAGGATCATTGCTAAGTGGGGGGAAAAAAATTACTCCAAAGCAAAACAATTTGCTTTGTTCCATTGTCAAAATTTTCCCCTTTTCTGCCCACCTTCCCCCAAGGAATTCAAACAATCAGAAAGACCATTTCCACACTTTTAAATAAAGGTCAAAGCTTTGAAAGAGGTGTAGACACTTCTCATTGACTCTTAAGAATGAAAACACAACCATCAATATAGGCAGTGTTTTGAACACAGCTATGAATATGCAATCTTTTACATGATTTTGCATACACTGATGTTGTAAGTTAATTTGTAAACATCATTGCCATTGAAGCATTTGCACTTTGCATGCATAAAATGAAGATAATCATTTCAGTTGCTATCAGATAGCACTTTAAAAGAATTCTGCAAGAGTTTCATTTTGTTTTGAAATTTTTTCCTGTTCCTTATGGTATGCCAAAGTCCTCTCTGAATCAGGTGGCAGAAGCTTTAAGGTGTGAATTGAAAGTCATGTAGATAACCATGTAGAAATTTCTCGTCCAGGTACCAAGTCTGTCCTCATTACTAGAATTGCCTAATATTTCTGTTTGTCAAAAGTCTTCATAACACCAAATACAAACTCAAATCGTACTAAATAAAAAGCAGTGAAAAGAATTTCTAATAGAGCAAATATGAACAGAGCAATAAATGTATGGTGCAACCTAATTAATCTGTGTTGTTTTGAAATATTAATTACTGTAATTACTCCTTGTGGATCCATTAAGGTGGCAGGCAATTAGGACAGTTCTTGAACCCCATTATGGGCAGTGAAAGCAGATGTTACTGAGTATTTCAGATTAAAAGTTCAAAATATTCCATCATGCTGTTTTAAAATATCTGATTATGTCTTTCTTACAGGGAATCTCAGGCTTCATAATAAAACATATAGTTTGTCGAACCTCAGAGCAGAGGAAGTGACTTTATAACACAGAAGGCAAGAGAACAATTAAAATCTCAGCTAACACTAAGCCTGAGAAGGGAATGTTGCCTTTTGTTCCCATGTGCCCTTACTTATTGACAGTGGAACAGAACACTCCCTCCTTAAACAGGAAACCTCTTCAGACAGGAGTCATCACTTGTTGCCACATAGGCTTACAGCGCTTAAAGAAATACTGATGCCAACTCCCCAGTGGAGAGCAGAGGCACTAAGAGAATACAAATGATGATAGTGTCATTGAAATTAAGCCTGAGATAGCTGGTGACTAAATGTAGAGCCTAAATATAAACTTCAGTTTGGTTTATTGAACATATAGACACAGTAGGATCATTAGCCTGCCATTATGGACTCGCACACAAATAGTGCCATTTAAAAGACTCATCATGCAGAATTTTATCCTTCCTTAACATTAATGTGGTGTCTTTGAAAGCAAATATTAAGAAGGACCTGATCTATCTCAGACTTAAGCAAGAGGTTACCTTGAAGCCACGTGTAAAACCACAAAAACATCCTGTGGTGTATTTCTTTGTGAAATTCATGGCATTGCACACAGCTGTAAGTGTAAAAATTGCACAATAAAATTTGCTAGAGGGCCAGTAAGAAATACCATTATTTGGGGCCTTTTGGAATGGAGAACAGGTTCCACTAATCACATCACTACCATCCAGAATATCATCTCATCGTTTTGGTGGTTTATTAATGAAATAGGTGGAGCTGGGGGATAAAAAACTAAAACCATAGAGTTTTTAAGTCCCAATAGTTTAACTTTTTCTCCATTGAAAATCATTGCTTGACCTTAAGAGAGCTGTTGTTACCTGTGAAAGCAATAAAACTAGTCTTAGTCTATCCTTTGATGCATTGTTCTAGGATACTGCCCTGGTTTTGTCCAAGAAGGGGATAAATTTTTCACAGTAGCTGTGAGGGGATGGAGCCTAGAGCTTGTGAGCAGTAACCACGACCCTAATGTCATTTGATACCATCTTACATCATCGCATTTTTACATTTAAATCACCCTCCCTTTGTACATTTTTGTTGTTAGCATTGTTACTGTTCCTTTTCTTATTTCATTGTTGTTTTCAGTAAATTGTTCTTACCTCAGTTTGGGATATCTGCCTTTTGTATCTCCCACCAGAGTTGGGAGAGCAGCAGCTTGTGGTTTTCTTTTTAGTGTGGCTACTAAATTGAGGAATACCATTCCTAAACCACAACAGATATACAGTTTTACTAAATTCTGTTGTCCTAGGTTAAAACAGAAAAGGTAAATAAAGGGAGTGTATATGTCTAAGCAGTGTTTTTTAAAAAGATATATCTTTTTTAAAAATAGAAGAGATCAGAAAGATCAGTGTTGGGCCCACTCCTGATTAATATCCTTATTGATAATCTGGATGAGGGGATCGAATCCACCATCAGCAAATTTGCAGATGACACCGATCTGTTGGAGGGCAGGAGGGCTCTGCAGTGGGACCTGGACAGGCTGGATCAATGGCATGAATCCAACAACACGAAGTTTAACAAGTCCATGTGCCGGGTCCTGCACTTTGGCCACAACAACCCCCTGCAGCACTACAGGCTGGGGACAGAGTGGCTGGACAGTGGCCAGGCAGAAAGGGACCTGGGGGTACTGGTTGACAGCTACTGAACATGAGCCAGCAATGTGCCCAGGTGGCCAAGAAGGCCAATGGCATCCTGGCCTGTATCAGGAATAGTGTGGCCAGCAGGACCAGGGAAGTGATTCATCCCCTGTACTTGGCCCTGGTGAGGCCGCACCTTGAGTGCTGTGTCCAGTTCTGGATCCCTCAGTTCAGGAAGGACATTGAGATGCTCAAACACATCCAGAGAAGGGCAACAAGGCTGATGACAGGTCTGGAACACAAACCCTGTGAAGAGTGGCTGAGGGGGCTTGGCTTGTTTAGCCTGGAGGAGAGGAGGCTCAGAGATCTTATCTCTCTCTGTAACTCCCTGAAAGGAGGGTGTAGCCAGGTGGGGGTCGGTCTCTTCTCCCAGGCAACCAGGGACAGGAGGAGAGTACATAGTCTTAGGCTGTGCCAGGGGAGGTTTAGGCTGGACATTAGGAAAAAATTCTTCACTGAAAGAGTGCTTGGACATTGGAATAGGCTGCCCAGGGAGGTGGTGGAGTCACCGTCCCTGGAGGTGCTTAAGGAAAGACTGGATGTGGCAGTCAGTGCTATGTCTTAGTTGATAAGGTGGTGTTAGGTCATAGGTTGGACTTGATCTCAAAGGTCTTTTCCAATCTACCTAATTCTGTGATTCTGTGAATGCTTCTTGCTACTTTTTTTTTTTAATTACTATATAGTTTTTTAATTACTATAGAAATTTATATGTTTGTGCTTAGTATAGCATCATCTTTTACTATTGTTAGAGATGTTTGCCTTAATTTTTCAAGGCAAAAAATAGCTACCTATCCTGGCAGCTATTTAGTACTAATGGTAAAGAAATTCCAAATTTGGTACTACTTGATTTTATTTAAGACATACTAAGTACAGTGCAATGGCTACACTTCCTGAATGATGATTTTTGGATGACTTATTTGGACTACTCAGATATTTCTTTTAATGTGACACCAAGACCTAATAATATCATGCGAAACCAAGTTGTAACGAAATTCTGGGAAAGTATTGACGGTTTGTGCTTCTACCTACCTGGGTCATTCAGAGCAGGTATCAGCAATCATTATGCAGTCTTAGTCCACAACTGCCATCACCACCATTACCTAAAGTGTCATCTAATGATTGTTAGTCTTGATTTCATCTTGACTAAGGAGAACTACCATCAAACAAACGAATCATTAAAGCAGCATTGATTTGGCGGGAACAAGGAACCTTTTTTTCTCTTTCCTAGTGGGTTTTTTTTTTTTTTCTTCTTGTAGAGATTAGGTGAGACAGTATCAATGTCTTGTTGGATAATTATGTTGCAAATGGTTATAGTACAAAAAGTCTTTTATCAACATGCAGTCAGAGAAAGTGCTGTGTTCACCTTCCAACTGATAGCCACAGGTCTTTCTTGAAGACACAGCTTCATTCATAAATAAAACAGAAAATAATTACCACAGTACATGTCTGTATGGAATCTAAACATCTGAATTGTGAATTGCTTTTCAAAGCAATATTTAGTGGGCAACACAGACACAACTTGGAGAAAATTAATTTTAATAATAATAATAATAATATAAATATTTAACTACTAGTAATGAATATTTAATACATGGCAATGTTAAATAGCTATTCAATTACTAATTTGGGTACTGAGAAACAGACAAACATTAAAAACAGACATCTCCTACCCCTTTCCCATGTTCAGCTTCACTACCACACTCAGGAGACTTCTCTCCTCTCCTGCCACAAGAGGCACGGGCGGAGTGGGCAATGAAGTTCTGGTCATGTCATTTCCTCTCTGTCTCCTTCCTCCTCACATTTCTCCCCTTCTCCAGTGCGGGTCCTCCACAGGCTGCAGTGGATGTGTGCTCTGCCATGGAGCACCTCCTTCTCCTTCTCTCTCTGACCACAGTGTTCATACTGCTGTTTCTCACTCTTTGTTTCCCTCCTCCCTGTCCATCATTTTCTGATCCTATTCCTAAATACATTTTCCCACAGGCACCACCACCATGTCTCTGAGGGCCTGAGCCGTGTCCTGGTGGGTTGGCTGGAGTTGTCCGGAACCAGTCCCCATCTTTCCTTCACAGCAACCCCCACCATCACCTTGACACCTGCATCTGGTACAGGAGAAAAAGAGAATGGGTATTTTCCCAGTATTTTTGCATTTCTTCTTCAATTTCAAAGTCCCTTTTACATTATCCGGAGTTTATCCTATTTTTATCTTTTTTTACTGCTTTACTGCTGAGCTGTATGTAGATATTCAGATACAGCAGGAACACTTCACCTTGCCATAAACGTTTCTACCTTCAGCCCCCACTGTCTCCAAAGGAGTTTTAAAAAGCTGAGTGAAGATTTACATCATATTGATTATGTAACTTTTTGTTATTGATGATAGTACCTTACACTTAAATATTTCTGTCATTGTTAGGCAAATCATATTCTAGAAATATATCATTAATATGAAAATTCAGCAAAAAATACTTGAAGAAATACAGAATTAATTATTTCCTCACAAGTATTTACTTCATCAAATGAAGAATCTCCTGAAGGCCTCCTCCATGTAAAACTATATAGAAAACACTCAGTAGAACTTAAGGGCTTTAACTAAGGGCTGAAATGTCAGTCTTGCAAGGTTTTCAGCACAAGGCACAAAGTATTTGGGATTCTGACAAAACGGTTTACAAACTGTAACATATTCTCTGCAATATAACACAGAAAACATTGCCTTTAGCACTGCACAATTCTTACTGACATAAAGTAATTCCATGTAAAGATTGTAATCAGGTCCCTGACTGGGTTATTTACTTGCCTCTGGAAGAAGACTGAAACATTCTGTTGGTTTGCTGAGCTAAGCTTTGCCCTAAGTTTAAAATAATAGAAATGCAGCAATATTGAGATTCTGTGAGGGTCTGTAAATTTCACTCAGCTGTTCACAGATGTGAATTCTTAAATAGGCACAAGCAAGACAGATGAAAATTAAGTGTTATGTTTGAAAATATGATGCCTATAGTCATCCACCTTAACTATGACTAAATGTTCTACCATTGGAAATCTAGGCATGTTAATTCCCAAAGAAAACCTGTTGCTATGGGAGGTGAAATAGCCTTTTTCTAGCTCATAAAAGATACCTGTCAAGAAGTCACCGCTCTATGAGGAGAGAAATTTCTATTTTACAGGATTTTAAGCAGCATAAATCGTTATAGCACTCCATTATCTAAATGATCTCTTGCATCACAATCTTTTAAAATTAATCTAGATGAGATTATGTCACCTTGCTGATTCAGTTCAGTCAATGTGCAGCACTCTGAAGAGTATAACACTAAGCTAGATGGACAAGATGGAATAAAACCCGAAAATGTCACCATATCCAATGTGTGATGATATGAGTCAACCCCATTGAGAAAGAACCACATTTACCATCTCAAAAACAGCTCTTCAGAAATACAGATACACATGTCATATGATAAAATGATAGTCAATATGCAATTCGACATCAGAGAGCACTATTTGTATGGTCATTCACTTAGTGTGAGTCATCATTCACACCTAAAGAAGCCTCAGATTTTATTTAAGTTATTACCACTGGCTATGTTTGCATGTCCTATTTGCATTGCAGCTAAATCTAGCTGACCCAAACACATCATGTCAAGTTTCATAAGTGTTTGCTATAAAGAAAATAAACTCTAATCTTAAGTATTTGCAAGTTTAGCATAGAAGCAAGAAAAACCGCAGAAGAGGAGAATGAACTTGTAGATCACTTTTCTTTCTACAGAGTATCTGCTTATTAGATCAGCCTCGAAAGTTTGTAATTTGATAAATGATCTATCTGATCTCAATAGAAACTGTTGCAACTTTCAAGTTCACAGATGTTCAAGTTTCCTACCCAGACGACTGATGATCTCTTCAAGATGCTCATAAGCTTGACAGTGCTCAACATCAGGAATGAGAGGTTTTCTCAGAAATTCCTGTAATCTCTATATTCACTGAGATGACCCAAGAGTGGAACTGTAATTAATGTCTGAAGTTTGGTGTGTGAGATAATTCTACAGGTGGCAGATTTTTGCACAACTTGCTTTGATTTAGGTGCAACTGCTCATCATAATGCACTTAATTTCAGGCCTCTGGAAAACCTATATTAATGTCAATTAATGCATTTGTATTTATATTTGTAATGCCCTTACTTTTGTCGTTTCAGGTTTTTTTCCCCTGCCTTGTGCTTGATTGCCATTGCCACCAAAGAACTCTTAAGGCTTAGATAATGATAAAACCATATTTATATTTCCTATGATTCACCTGTATTCAACATTACCATTTTTGCTGTGTTAATTACTGAAAATTCTTATAAAGTTGTGATTGAATGTTTATTATTCAATTACTATTTCTCTGTATCCTCTCAAAAACTGGACAAATACCTTTTTGACCACAAGATAATGGTGATATCTCCAGTCAAAAATCAGTCACCTATGATGAGTCAGTGTATGAAGCCAATAAAGAAATTCACTACTTTATATAATACGAGACCAAGAGGCCTCTGAGTTGATTATTTCTTGCAAATATCTGTATTATATGATAATCAATGTTGCATCACATTCCAATTGTTAATGGATCAGCCGCAAAAGTCACACAGATGTATCCAGAAATATCTTTAAAACTGTGATATGGAACAAAAAGATTCTTAATACAAAATGAAGTTGAGGCTGTTCAGACTAACTATCCCATTCTTTCTACACCCAGAAGAAGAGGAAAAAAAGACCAGTATATTTCTAGGTTATGGTAACAGCTTTTAAGTATTAAAACATGATGAAATGAATAAAACAAAACTATTACTCATTTGGGAATAGGTTGAAATAATGTTACTAGAGGTAAAAGCTTGAATGAAAAGACCCAGAATACAAACCATTTGCATGCCAACTCAAATTAAATATCAATCCAAAAATTATAAATCAGATTAGTAGCCTGTGCTTTTTGGTAAAGTCATGGATTAGGATATTAACTCAAATTTACTCAACAAATATTAAATTGCACCTCTAAGTAAACAGATAACAGAATATTAGTATGTCATTAAATCCATGAAAATATCTGCATATGTTTGTGGTATTTCTGGCTTGTATTAAATCATTTTAGTGTCAGAGTTCATTCAAAGCTTATATGAAACTTTAAAGGGTGGGAGACACTTTGAGCTACTCTTCAATTATGCTTCAGTGCATGCTCTGTATAAAAATCTGGACCTTTATGCAGTGAGGGATAAATACTTTCCTTCTTTACATAAAATTAATGTGATCCCTTATGTGTTGAGGTAGCATTTTCACTAAGTAAGCAGCATTTTTGAAGGTCATTTCCAATGAAGAATGGGAAATGGAATAACCTCTGGGTAGCAGAGCATTACTGATGACCAGAATATTCTTTCCATGGGCATTTTGTTCATAATCATAAACACAATTAAAATATCTCTGTTCTTCCCTGGCTCTCAAGTTGGTCCTCTAATTACAGGGTCGTGACAAGAATCACCTCTGCAATCAGGTCACAACACACAGAACTTCTGATAGTCCTGGGAATAATAGATTTTTCTCTCAGTAAGCAAAAATGTACAGTAAGGTAAAAGTCTAACCTTTTCCCTCAGGGTTTGAGGATGTAAGCCTTTCTTGTCAATTGACTTAGTGGCACTTAGTTCTACAGTTTGACACAGTTGTACACTATTAAGGACTGAAAGTCACAGCCATTCAAAGGCAAGGTTTATAAACTAAGCCATTCCTGATATGGATTTGTTATTTTGTAGATGCATATTCATTATCTCTAATAGTTTCTAGCTGGAAAGTGTTCTGCATTTGGCAGTACCTCCCCTCCTCCAACCAGAGAAGGCTCATTTGCCTGGAATCTGACAGGCTGCTGCTCACACTCACCTCAAGCTCACGTCTGGGTACAGCATCACTTTTACAGGCATAATGTGATGGACTGAGTTCACATGTGAATAGCAAACTGAACCAAGTGTACTGAATTCCAGTATCCCAGCAGGAAAAATGAGACTTTTAGTCTGGCTCCTATCTACTTGTTGGTGCCTGTGAAATAAACATTCAGCACATGCAAAAGCCACAATGATCAATATCTGGATTATGCACTGGAATATGCAATATATTTTGAATTTTAATGAATCTTGATATATCTTCTACACTTCAGTTGCTCATTTTTCATTCCAAAGGTCATGGATTCCAATATGATTAATGCATGAAAAATCTTCTGGTTATCTTCCATCAACACACCTTTCTTTGAGAGCAGCCCTCTTATTCAGTATGCATTGAAACAGGTCAAAAAATTTGTGATGCCAGTATACATCTCCTTGTTAACTTTAGTGGGCTTTGGATTAAGCATTCAAATAGAGAAAAACTCCCCACCAAACTGCTGGAGAGCTATGAAGTACACCTACACTTAGGTTGCTGAGTTATTCCCTCAGTTCTGCCACAGGCCATTACATATCTACTACAGAAAAAATGGTTGTGTCTGTAGTCTGTAGGTGTTGCAGACAGTAAGCAGTAGGGCAGGAAAAAAACTCTTTAAAGAAGTTTTCTAGTAAGCAGCAATATTTAACTCTAAACTCTCCATTAAATACTCTGTTTTATCTTCCAAAAGAGGAAAAGAAAAACCCTTTTCTCTTCCTCACCCAAAATAAAAGTAAAAATTACTAAACCAGTTGAATTGCATCATTACATTATTCCATAATTACTTTCATTTTGGAAAGAAAGAAAAAAAATGTAAGACTTTTTAGTTGCATTTAAAGTAAGGAATTTTTACAAACATTTCAAAATAGCAGGTATGCATGATTTCCACGAATACCCTGAAAAGCAGATGTCTATCCTCCACCCTCCTACCCTGCAAAAAAAAAACCAAAACCAAAACCTGACAAAAAACCTTTCAAACTGTTAGTTATTTAGTTAATATAAAGAATGCCATCTACCGGCAATAACAATAAGTAGCACTGTTTATAAGTTGCTAGGTGGGGTAAGGTTGCCACTTTCACACGCTGCGAACAAGTCCAAAGGTCATTTGTTTAAAAAGAAATCTCTAAATTTGAAAGAAGGTGTTATGTTCCAGGTTTCTCTTCAATGTCTATTCTTAATCATTGCCTTTGGAAACAACTCCCTAGTAGGAAGTAACAGGCTGGGTTCACAATCCACTTAGAAACAAAGGGTTTTTGTGTGTGCATGTTCCACAGCCTTATAAATTTACACAGTGCTGGCACAGTTACTAAATGGACACCTCTCACAATGAGAAGAAAGACATGTTAGGCAATCAAAGGGTGGTACAAATTAACTCCAAACACACAGTTCCAATGTTGACCTGTATAAATGAGGCAGACAATACTGTTAAAAGATTCTTGAGTAAACAGATAAAGGCACTCCACCAGACACATAATTTCATGTTCAGTTCTCTGTCCTACAACTTTTCAAAAACATTCATTGTTAAAAATGCTGTCATTTTGAAACAGGTATTTAGGCAATGACTTCTTTTTAATATTCTGGCTTTAATGTCTTGACTATAATCCATGAGAGAAAAAAAACCCCACAAACAAAACAAATAACCTCCCCAACACAACAACAAAAAAAATCTAAGGGTTCAAATAATACAATTAATGTTTGTTATCTGATTTGCCTGCCCTTCTCTGCCTCTAGGTCTCAGAGGCACCAGATTCAGCAAGTATTAATATGTTTATGAAACAGCAGATTCTTTAATCTGGTATTAATCTGTCTTTATGAGAAGCTCTATAATGTGAGACAGTTGTTTTGCTTGGTTTTACCCTACACTATGCTTTAAATTTTAGAATTGGAGAGCTGAGGTAACAGTAGATTTCACAGAAAGCATGATTTAATCAGAAGTACTTATTTTTTGGGGTCACGTCTTCTTTTATTAGCTTCATGAAGTGTGATTTAGGCAACTAAAGAGAACAAAGACATGGACAAATATCTGATTTCAAGAGTGCCATAAAATAATCTTCCTAACAGAACTGACAAAGCTGTCTCCTGAAAGTATTCTGAGCACTGGAAAAATGAAGATGGCAAGGAAAGGGCAGAACATTTGAACCCATGGGCCTATTACTTAGAAAAACTTCTGCAGTTCCTGTAAAAGAAGTGCATTAGAGGCATTCAGGAAACAAAAATGATGTAACATATTACAGCAATTTCTAGTTCCACTTTGTGAAACCCTGTCTCACAAAGAGAACCACAAATCCTGGGACAAAGGTTTGGACTGGGAAGAAGACTTTTGTCAGTAATTTCTCAGTATGGAGATTGGCTTTCAGCCTGACTTTTCTTGCCTTTGAACTTTGCACAAGTTTACTCCAAACATAAATTGCAGAAAACAACTTTACCTTAGAGTTATTGCCCAAGGCTTCACATCAATGTTTAGACTTATTTCTAACAAAGATTTCAGAAAGTATTTAGGCTTTTAGTTGCCAGCTATACCTCCCACTATTCACTGATAACTGCAAAAACTCTCAATGAGAGAACAAAACCCAGATACTTCCCCCCAAGCGCACTTGTCTCCATGCTCCTTGCTTCCATTTAAAATATTTAGCCCAGTCTATACTCAGGTCTCCAGAAGCAGGTAAAAGTAGGGAAACAATTCTCTGTCTTTCCCCCTCAAGGAGCTTATGCTGACATTTCATTTTTTCTATGCAAAGCAAGGATGCAACTGTTTATAAAATCACAGGCAACAAAATACTTTAAAACACTATCCACATAAAATTATTGCTGAGTTTTATCAATAGGTGTTTGACAGACTTTTTAAACTCTAAAGAACGTATTTTCTAAACAATGTATTTTTACAGACATTCTTACTTAACAGCAACTCATAACATTTCCTTTTTAGTTTCATCAGAAAAAAAACCAATGCTTTTGCAAGATACCGTGGTTTTTTTCCTTATAAATCATATATTGATCGCTATATATGTTCACATTAAAGAAGCAACCTCAGTAGTATAGTAAAAGTCCAGTTTAAATATCAAGGTCATGTTGATTTAAATTCAGCATTTGCTAACTGTATTAACTTCTTAAGGTTTGTTTAAAAAAAAGGTGGACTTACATTCTTGACAGGAAAGCCTACATACTTTGAAAACAAGATTAACTGACTTAATAAATTACCTTTTTGGTGTTCTGACTCTTAGAAATACCTGTCTCTCTAAGGTACAGTCAGTGCTTTATGCAGCGGTGGAAAACAACACTTTAGAATTTAATAAAGCAGAACATAACTACTGATACAAACCTGCAAGATTATTTTTGACTACCAGAAAAATAAAGCTGGCTTAGCTTTTTAATGGCTTTCTTCCTTACACAATTTAAAGAAACTCTTAATCTTTGTACCTGTATGCTTCAAATACCCTACTGATTCTCAGCTACCATGGGAGTGGAATAACTCATTTTGTACCATATGCGCAACATGGCAAAATACTTGCAGAGAAATAAGGAACAAGAAACCATGAAACAGATAAGCAAGTAAGCACTGATTAGACTAGAACATGGTCAGGTCTAAATCAAGTTAAGAAAAAGGGCAAGGTGTCATTTTTACCATGGAAGGTTTGACTTCTAAAATTATTCCATCAAGTTCAGGCTTCCTTTTCAAAAAGCAGATCCTGGAAAAACACATGTCATGGTATTCATCAACGATCTGAATACTTTCAATTCTCAACAGTTTTCAGCTTAAAATTGGTTTTATTTGAATTTTCAGGGTCTTTCAGATATTTTTAAGTAAAAATTTTCATGAAAGAAGTATAAAAGAAGGCAGAAATCAAACTACTCAATCAACCTGGAAGCCTATTAATCATCTGCCACACTATACAAAATCAATTTTGGATCAGTATTATTTTACACAAGTCTTGAAGAAGGCATAGAGCAGGATACAGCTTCAGAGTAAGCAGTGGGTCTTTACAATGTGTGCTGGAAAGCCTTGTCTTTCCACCACCTTTTCCTGGAGGCTTCCTAGATACCACACCAACTGCAGTGCAGAAAGAAAGTCAATCTTCATGACAATAACAAGAGTACAGTATTTGATAGCTGTCTCTTTACTAGTGAATTAAATGGGATTGGAACTGTTCCCTGGCAGTGAGGCCAACTGGCGTGGGAGAACTGGCATCCATACTACCAAGGTGTGTTCCATGAAGGCGGACTCATCCCGACTGCCTACTGGGACAAGTCACTAGTCCACACGAATTCCTGAACTATAATCATGAATTGTTTGGAAAGAATATGAGTGGTCACAGGGCAAAAGTGGCTGTTCTAGCAATCTCACTTTGCAGGCAAACAAACTGCAGTGCCTGGGGTTGGTCCATAGAATTATTTAACTTACTAGTCTAGATGTCACTGTCCAGGCAGCTCAAAACACTCCACTATAAGTATTCAGAAAAAGGACTCTTATCTGCATATCAACAACAGAGGTTCTTTGTTTCAGCCCATGCAGAATTCTATTCATTTTATTTATACTGTAGTAAAACATTATGGTTGGGGCAAATAATTTTGTAAACTGGTGGGATTCACAGAACCCAAATGCAGGCACCTAAAGCTTAGCCTGATAGTAGTTCTTCTAAAGAGAGTAGGAAAAAGTACAAATTAATACAATTCATCTTATAGTAAGACAGAAATATAGAAGAAATGGGGAAATTGCTTCTGGTTTAGAAACATTATCATTCCACTAAAACCAAAGGGTGAAGCATCCCACTTTTTTTTGACGTCTAGATGAATTTGAGATGAACCTCACTGAGAACATTCCTCTGTGTTTACAATAGCTATCAGCTATTTAACGTGAAGACTCGACTCTGTTGTGCACACACAAGTCAGTTCTGCATTTCCAAATCCAAGTTGACTCGTGCATCAATGTTTCAATATACATACATTTATTATGGAGATGAGTAAAAATTTTGGACAATACAGGCCTTAATTTCAGTTTTTGCTGCAATGTACAAGTTCATGACTTTACAGGAGATATTTGTTCTCATAAACAAGCTGTGAAATCTAATTAGCTCTCCCACACAAGCATGTACACGCACCTCAATTGCTTCTTTTTTTCCAACAGAGATTCTTTTGGAGTGTCTTCGGTTACTGTGATTAAACAAAAAATACTTGATATACCAAAGTTATGAGAGAAGGTACTTAAAGGCACTTCCATTTTTAATAGCTGTGTTGCTTACACAAATGCAAAATGAACTTGCATCTCTGATGTTGTATGCACTCAAAAAACATTCCTTCTTACAATTACCCTTGCACAGTGAATAATTTTTTCATCAGTGTGAATTATTCCCATATCTCTGCAAGTACTCAAGACCTTCATAAATCCTTACTTCAGGGCAGACATAATTTCTTAAGTGAACCTAAACAGGATGACAATTTGTAGCAGCAAAAATCTAATCTACTTTAAAAATTATTATTAATTTTAATTGGTTGTATCTTCTCCAACTGGAACACATAGTTTACATTCTACCTCCTTACATATTAGTTTATTATATCAAAAGCAAGTATATTTAATGTATGTTAGGCATCCTTTAGCAGAAACTAAAAAATATTCACCCCAAATCTCTGACTATCAGGATTTACTGCTTAAGAGCATGCAGTTTTTTTGTCCAGCATTGACAACGATATATTTGCTTTCTAGGCTCTACAAGCACATTCCATCCTTCAAAGGCCTTGATGTGTTGTGGGTCTATCTGCAGCTCACTATCTAATCAAATGAAAGAGACAGACCAGACAAAAGATTTAGAGGAAGTCTAGCACAAATGAGTGTCAGTCCATTCTTTGATTAGGTAATGGCAATTATGATAATTACAGCAATTCACTACAGGAAAACGCTTTAAAATTGCCAGTCTGTACCAGTGCAGCACTTGAAAGTATTCACTTATGCAAAGCTTTGCCTGAACTTTTTGAATATTAACTATATTTTTTTAGTTGTAAACAGCATAATTTGGCCTGATAACTGAAGACAGTAATTATTACATGTTATTAATATATAGGTGAATTCTTCTAAGATATAGGCATCATCCATAGATATAAATCTCACTGGAATGCAAATAGACATTGAAGATTTAACCCGAAATCACACACAGCATTAGGCAAAGCTATTATTTCTTACATACTGGTTTTCTGGATAACAATTTCAATGCTGAGATTTCTATGTTATATAAATATAAGGTAAATATGACTTTTTTTTTTCTCAACTTTCCTTCTGTATTATGTTCCCTGCTCTGCTAAAGAAGTCAAGCTGAAATAATTTGAAAAAAACAAGGGTGCCTGAAAAAAAGGCCAACTATGTCAAAAGATACACTAACAATCCCTGAATACTGATATTTAGAAAAACAGCAAACAAGAGTCACACCAATTGAAAACGGGAAGATATAAGCTAAGAAAATTAAGCAAGACTAGGATACAGAAGAGACGATGTACAGAAGATAAGTAGCTGTCAGAAAGGAGGCAGTCATGGCTTTCAAGGTCTTTCACAGATGTCTTTCACAGACAAAAGCAGTCTTTGCTGGAGGAAGAATTGCAATCAAGGGAACAAGAATGAGGAAGAACATGTCACACACGAAAGGAAATTTGCAATGTTTCCAGACATGGTGGCATTTCAGAGGCACTGACTGAGAAAATAAGAGTTATCTTTCCTGTGGTCAGTGCTTATTACCATAAGAAAAACATGTTCCTCCCTGAACTGTAAGTCTGCTATCTGATAGATTTGTGCCCTAACCATCATAATCCATCAGATTAACTTTACCTAAACCAGTGTCTCCAAATACACTCCAATAGGCATACAGCTCATTAGAAAAAAAACCATGTAAACTGGCTGTGATTAGCAAGGCCTTCAATCTTCAGCTCTAAGAAAGACTGTAAAGCTTCATTTACACCCTTTCTTGATCAGGTGGTCTGTAGCAGACACCTACTACACTCATAATAAATAATTACATATTAATAGATCACGTATGAATAACTAGTTAAATATATCATATGTAAATAATTGTGCCGGCCTCTTGCACATTTAAACGTCAGAATTTGTTTTGTCCTATACTGCCTTTCTTACTGGGGAGAATAAAATGAAATATATTTGAATCAAAACATGCTATATTGAAGAAGAGCATGTCAAATTATTCTCATTGCAAGGTGGCATCCATGGTTGTTACTCTACCAGCCATTGATGCCATGGTTTAAAGATTGCTGTGTTACACTGGGGTTTTATCCTTTCATCCTAAAACAGATGTATTACTTTTGCTTTTTTCTTTTCCATTTCTCAAACTTCTCACTGTGAAAACAAGTGAGAAACTTCAGAACATTAATAAATTCTATTACAGAATTACCTCACTCTTAGAATATCACATCTCAGAAACAGACAACTTCTAACACACCCCGCTTCTACCAGTACAGATTAAAAAAGCACTTATGCAGAACCAAAGTACTTCATGAACCACGTTTTTATTACTGTGTTATAAGCACTGCAAATAAGGGTTCACTGAAGAAATTAAATATTCTTTTGATTTAGAGTCTTCCCTTTATTCCTCCATCCCTACTTGATGTCTCCCAAAAACACAACAATAAAAGGTAAAAACAATAGCAAGGAGTGCTGTAGGTGGGTCATGGACAAACAAGTAGTTTTCTCTACAGAGAAAAATTGAAGTGCTGAGCTCCTGAACACTTTCTGATTAAAAAAAATTTAAAAACTAAAAAAATTCAGAAGTCAAAAAAGGTGAAATACTCTCAATCGTACCAAACTGCCTTTCCTAACAAAAGGCAGCTTCCATAGGAACCTGCTTTAATTAAGAGAGAGAGAAAGGCTCAAACAGAGCCTGAATCAGAGAAACGGTTTAAAATCAGTCATCTAAACTATTCACACACAAATCTAAAAGGAATGGGATGCGACTATTTATCTCTATTTTTTTCTTAGACTTCAACAGACAACAAGTGACATACAGAGTGCCAGTCCAACATATAAGAGTATTCCAAATTGTATAACACTGTTATGCCAGCTCATTCAGCATTAAAGCAAGGCATAGCATGAGTGCCTCTCTGCTTGAAGCACACAGATGTAGAACTGAGCTCGATCTCAAAGTTGATGAGATGAAAGCTAGAGCCATGACACAGGACTTGAATTTGTGTTCTGTTCTTCAGCTAATAATGCTACTTGCTGCCAGGCTGTCGACTATAGTGCTCTAATTAAGACCTCCTTCAGAATGCAGGGGTCATGCAAAATGAATGAAAACAGCAAGCCAAATTCAGAGATGATGTACATTAGAGTAATTTACACTTCAATTAAACAGCACAATTTCCATAATAAGAGCCTGCCGTAAAGAGCTAGTAGCAGGGGTAGTAACCTAGATTTTGCCTTAGGATTGTTTACACTTTTCTGCTCTGACCCCATCCTGTCATGTAGAAAGTATAGTGAATTATTCAAATAGCAACTTCTACTATCATCTTCCTTTACTAAGTCAACAAGCCAGAGGCTTTAGAGCAAATGTTTTTCTATAGGTATCTAAAAGAAATAGGAAAATTTTTTGATCAGTTTTGGCAACATTATACTAGAGGGGGACCCCAAAGTCCTTAACTAAAAATTGCACTTAGAACAAAAGAACCAGAACTGTGAGGACATAAAACTATAGTAAATGAGGCTCCAGTGGTAATAGCACAGAACTAGTTCTCATGGCGTGGCACATGCCAGCAGCAGCCCTTCTGTCCTTAAGGCATCATACCTGCCTCTAGAGACTTACCACCTGGAGAGATGGACAGATCAGCATTACTATATTACAGCTTGCATAGGTTTAAAAATCTTGAAGATATATTGAATGATCCCATTCAAAGTTTTATATGAAGTTATAGTAGTTGATCCAATCCCGAAAATTATTTACAATCTGAATATTTTATGTCATATTTTCCATCAGCCATGCAAGACTTCACAAAGGTTGGAAATGAACTGCACAGTTACACCTTCATTTAGGCAGATATTTAGCATATTATTTTTGCATAGTTTCCATCCACTCTTGTCACTACACAAATATGATTATCTTCTGTGTGTTTCTCTTTCCTTCTGCATTTCATGGTATGTTGTATCAACTGGAATTTACAGAATTTCCTGTATCAGCCAAGGCTTCAATGAGATGTTTCTGAGCAGCATAAAGGGGATATCATACAATAGCACAGTCGAGATACACCAAAAAAGGATTAAGAATTCACAGCAGGCACTGGCCAATGGCACTGCTCTCTGGAGTTATCACTGACCCTTGTTTCCAGACTTCAGGGGATGGTATCTTGCCAGACTGCCAACAGGCACTACGGAACACAAGGGACCGATTCACTGTCTTAGTTCACCACAAGGAATCTTTAATAATGCATTGAGCACTGTTGCTCTTCCACTAAGTCAATCAAAATCCAATAAATTTAAATAGAGAAGAAACAGTAAAGTTACTGTAAAGTAACTCGGTCAGTAAACTTTCAAAATGCCACCCAATTTTTGAACTAATTAATTTAATATTTTGAAAATGGGACTTAGGGGCATTTTCAGATACAACAGAAATCTTTTTAAGTACAGAATCAAAAAACCCCATCATATTTCAGCTAGCCAATGCCAGAGCATGAGTTCAAGGAGGAATTTCACCAATAAAGAAACAAATTCATTATCTCCATATGGCAAATAAATAAATGTGATTTTAGAAAATATATTTAAATGGTAAAAGACAATACCAATAAGATTTGCCATTTATCTGTCTTTAGAAATCTACCATGGAATGGCTGCATTCACCAAGGGTAAGTGATGAAAACAAGATTATTTTTTAAAAAACCTCTCATCTATTATTCTCAAAACCTACTCTTTTTATTTTCAGTTCTCTTCCTGAGGGCTTTTTTATTAAAACTATTTTAAAATCTGCTTTCTACCTGAAGGGGAAATTCAAGTGAGTGATGTGCATTTTAAAGAGAAAAGTGGTTTGTCTTGTCCCTTAATCCTGACAACAATATACTATCTCTTTTTTTCTAATCATAATGTTTTTTTGGTATGTCATTTCCTTTATCTCTGACACTGGTCTTGCTGTACAGTGTGTTCTTAAAAGTGACAGATTTTCACTGTGAAAAAAATGAAAGTATTACATTTACAGTTAAAAGTAATGCAGCAAGTTAAAAAAAAAAACACTCCTGGGAATAAAAGTGTAGAAGGAATTCTTCACTTTATATGAATGAAACAAGCTAGAATCTCTCCTCATCCTCAACAGACTTTTGTAGGGAAAGTAATTTTTGGAAAGTACTTAATGTGTTTTAATTCCCAAACTTTTCAAGTGATTCTTCTCTCACGTTACATATAACAGGAACTACTGAAGGTATAGACAGCCTGATTGATGTAACTGAGAGGATTTATAATTCCTCTGCCTTTATAACATCACTTCAGCCTTCTCATTTACTGCTCAGCATGTCAAGATGAAGCCGTCTCTCTCCTTCACCTACTGAAGCAGCTAAAAAATATAAGACCATGGTGTAATATATTTTTAGCAGCCTCTCTGCTCTCCCCACATGATAGCCAGCACCCATGAAACAGCTTTTTTTTCCTGTGAGTGACTGGGGAAAGTAAGGAATGGAATTACAGTCTGAAATCAAAGTTCTCTGTTTCATCTACTCTCAAAAGAGCAAAATGCAGATTGAGAAATTGTAATTTATAGCATTTTATAGATACTGATTATCTAATTGTGTTCTCCATAACACCTTTTTAATTCTCTAAAAATTTTAATACAACTTTTATGTACCCCTGATACATTTAACATTAAAAAACCCCAAAATTTTCTTTCACTCTTATTTTTTTCCCTATACCTTTTTTTCCTCTTGCTGAGGTTACATGACTACTAGTTAAGGGAGCCTGGAATTCTCAAAATCTGCATGGCACTTGCCAATTCTCTTCATTTCCATTGCTGATGCTGTCTCTATTTCTGTCCATTTAGTAGCATAACTTGTAGAGGTAAAGAATAAAAATTTGTGTACATTTATATAAAAAACACAGTTAATATTACAAACATTGGGTCATTGAATCATTAAAAAAAAAGAGTAAGATTAGTCTAACATTTGCTTTTCCATTTATCATAACCTGCAAAACAAACTATAGAGAACATAATAAGCACTTTACCAAAATTAAATTCAAATATGGAAATATTGAGTCCATCAGACTTGAAAAGTATCATTTTGTCATGATTTTCATGCTAATAACATACAATTTTGTCAAGTGAACCAATTTTTTTTTAAATATGCACGCACCATGCCAAGTCTCTGCCACAAATACATCTAAATTCCAAAATTTTTTTTTTTGTTACAAGGAATTTAAAAGATATGATATCTTGGTTTGAGTTTTTTAATTTTTTTTTCTGGTTCACCTTCTGTAATTGTTATTGGAGTTTTTAAAGACTGAAGCTGAATCTCTGAGAGTTTTATAGCCCTCCTTATCAGAAAGTTTTGAAAAATGTACAGAAAACTAAAAATGGCCAGCCAAAGTTTTGAAGGACTATTTATTGAATGCTTTCTCAGGCAGCATTGATTTAGGTATTGTTTTTTAATACCACTTAAGTGCAGGATTGTCACATTTGGAAGTTATACTTAACATTTCAACAAGAAAATACCATCTAGGAAATATAATTTTTGTTAACCTTGGGAACAGGGTATCATAACCGAAATATGAAACTCCTTGACCTGAAAATCTGAATGTATATCAGCATTTAGACAGAGGCTGTAGAAAAATACAATGAATTGTAACAGTTCTATCTTTTTCTATCTGCACATTTTGCCTATCTATACAGCATTAAAAATCCTAAAAATGTCCTCCAACGTTCTTATCTGAGACCACACTGGCTGTCATAACTCCTATTGACTAATCAAAAATAAAACGTAGAGTTGAACATCCTTTAAGGAAGCACAATACGTGGCAAAATCATAAAGTCATGCACCTGCATCTCTGGGCATTCTGTTCTGTATCCTATTCCATACATGAGCTGCCTTACAAAAGATGCCATTAAACACTCAAGTTCTTTGGCAGCACAGAGTATTACTGACCTGTACAAGGATTACTGTCCTTGTACCATAGCCATGAGAAAAATATTACAAGATGGTAACGAGAAAAATAATTTTCAAATGGAAAAGGTAACATTTCCATTTCCTTTTGGAACTTTCCTTTCCTTGTCACACAATCTTCTCTATGGACATCAGAAAAATTGGAGCTGGTATTAACAAGTCCATGGCTTTTCCCACCCCTGAAGACTTGAAAAAGACTGTGTTTGATTGGAAAACTTTATGTTCCATTTGCTTGTGTCACACTTCGGCCCATGACAAGAAGTGAAATTTCCAAATGGGACCAAAGAATTTAACTGTGCAAGTCCAATGGCAATTTTCCATAGGAATTAATCCCTACTTTAGCAGTGCAGAAACTTTCTTACACTTTCTATGATATCCAATATATCATAGAAGAAAGGGAAATCCAGGGAGTCTAGGGTAAAAAAATTACAATATGCAGTAAAACACAGATGAGTAGACTAAAGTATCGTTTCTCTTTTTATCTACCAATTTCTTAAATAAAATTGTTCATAGAACTAAAACAAGATACCATTTTCCATTTTAAAATTACAGTTTTCATAGTGAATTTTTTTCGAGCCCAGAATGCAGAATCTCTTGTTCCTTCATTACAGCAGCTGTCTATCATACCATGTCCTAAATCCACATCTGTGCCTTTTGCACTCCTCAAAAACCTTAGTGATCTCTTCTTGCTTGGAAGCCAAAGTTCAGTGAAAGCCACTATCAATTAAGCCTTTTGTTCCCATAGACACTGCTAGTACTTTATTAGAAAATTTTGACCAAGAGATCACTCAGTCAAATGAATTCACCTGAAAATGATGCATTTCACTGCCAGTACCTCAACAGAACACTGCCAGCATCAATAGGTGCTTTTTCAGAAAGCCAAGAGCATAGAATTATTGTCTTTAATGTTAAAATATTTAAAGTTACTCTTCTTATTGTACTTAATAAAAAATTTAATATTTCCTTTTTATTAAAATTAAACCTATTTTTATGATTCTCAGTCTTCCTCTGTCATTTGACCCTTATAGAGCACAATGCAATTAAATCATAGAACTGATTCCAAGCTCTCAACATACACAGCTCCTAGTGAAGCAGATGAAAAAAGAGACATTCAGCATCCAATAGGAACAGAAAAAAAAGTGATCCAGTATTAAAAAAATTAAAATAAAGTAAATCAAAATCAACCTTCCTTTCTTTTAGCTATTATTCTTGCAAGCATGAACAACAAAATGTAGTTAATTCTCTACAGATACCCATTTTTCAACTAACTTTTAGCCAAAAATTCTGTTGAAAAATTTTTGCAAGAAAAGAGAGATACAATTCATAGGAAAACTGTAGCTTAGTTAAGAAAAAAGCAAGCAACAGTCTGTTAATATATAGTTCTTTTAAGATACTCCTACTGCTGAATTTATGAAGCAAAATGAGCTGCTACGCATTTACATGGGGAGAATAGTACAGTTATCACAGAGCTAGCTTGGGTGGACAGCCTACAATTTTTGACTGTGTTAGATAGTATTAGTGAAAAAAGAAATCACAAATGAACTGACATTAAGGGTCAAATGCAGTAATTCAAGAGTAGCTTTAGACCTTTCCCAGAAAATACTTAAATGGGCAGAATTCACAACAACTTCAATTACCAGTTCTAGCAATATTCTCGTATTTACTTTCCTCTCTTCTCTTTGCAGAAAATCACATTTCACACAGTGACAGATGAAAATTAGCAGGTCTTTTTCCTTCTGAGAAAAGATTGCCTGCAATGTGTATTTCAAGTGTATGTATGACTTAGTATATATTTTTAGTCAAAACTTTTGAAAAGGCTACAATGTCACAAAGAAATGTTTTCAAATGAAAGGCCAGTGGCCAACTAGCAAACTGTGCTGAAGCACAGCTGCATTTTATAGAAGTCAGTCCTGCACTCAATGGGCAGTTTCTTAGGCAGAATATATCCAAACAGTCCTTATCAAAATGATGCCACAACATTTTACACAGGCTGAAAATCTCATGCTGCCTTTGGCAAAAAATGCACAGAATAAATTAATATTTTTGATGCGTCTTTAGTAAGGACTTAACTATGGCGATTTCCACAGCATCCCTGAAAGCCTCCAAAACAAATGTTAAAATATGTAAAATAAAACACAAAGCAGAAGATGACAGGAAAAATAGGTGACCTTTGTATTTTTCTCCTCTCTTCTCCTAACTCACAAGTTATGCAGGTCTGATTCACACACAGTAAGCCAAGAAGGTACATATCTTTCAGTACTAGTAATGCTGGACATCTGAAAAAATTCTTTTAATGGAAGTACATTTAAAGAGCGTGAAAATTCTTCCAGAAATGTGCTTACCTCTTCCAGAGCAAGGTAAATTAGAATTTCCTTGGCATTTCTTGGTGCTTTCTTCAACTGACATTGGACAAGAAAGTGGATGTTCACACTTTTTCCCAATCCATCCTTCTCTACAGTCACATCTTCCACAATTACACTGTCCATGACCTTCACAATGAATATAATTCAAGATTAACCTCCATTCTGATGAGGTATAAAAACCTCACAATTAGATGAACTTTATCAAAGTTAGGCCTTCATTCAATTAGACTGGCAAAAAATACAACCAATTCACTATATCTACTTCTATATTTTTCTGAAAATAGCACTGGTCTACCATTGCATTTGAGCCATATTTCCTTTTTTTTCTTATGTTTTCCTTAAGGGATGTTTTGCTACTTAGTACATGATCTACATGCAAAAGGGTGGAACAGAAATTACAAATACACATTTCACCACTGTTTGGAAAAGTGGGGTGTCATAAGGCAATATTTACCTTTATGGTTTTATTTTTCTACCACAGTTCAGAACATTCTTTAAGGAATAAATCAATGCCATCATTTCTCTCCTTGCAGTCAACATGATCAAGCAATGTCACATCAATTCCAAACTCAAACTAGTGCCTTCTACTAAACAGTGATATACAAATAATTAAATATTGGGCATAATCCATTCTCATTTCAGTAGGACAGTTGGATAAGAGTTTTGGTATCCCACTGGCTAACATGACTCTTCCCTGCATGTCTGTTTCCTCTATATGAATGCAAATATATGCAGACCAAGAAAAAGTAAGAAAAAACAAGATAATTGCCCTTCTCCCTTTTTATGCTCTTTGCATAAAGCAGTGAGATTCTGGCAATACAAAATGTTCCTTGCACTGAGAAGAGCTTGAGAATCAGCAAAACAACATTCCTTGCCACAAAATCAAATATTTATTTTCATGAGCTCTGACAGCAGGTTAGATCTCTCACAATTTTCACATAGTCATCATTCATTGGACACAGGACCAAAGCATTGCTCCAATGTCCACTTCCGTATCCATGTTCTTCTTGGAAACCACAGTAACAGAGATTTTAGATCTCTTTCTAACAATACTTGCATTTTAAGACTAGTTTGTAAAACATATGCATTTATCAGTTCACAAGGAGAAAATGGGAAGAAGCAAGCATTCTAGGAGTAATCAGAGTAGTTCCCAGAATACGTCCTATTAATTTCACAAAATAACTTTTCTTTACATTAGCTATTTGGTTTCTTTCAGAAGCATTAAATGCTTCCTCTTGTTTAGAGGGTGAGTTTAGATTAGATATTAGGAAGAAATTCTTTTCTGTGAGTATGGTGAGGCACTGGACCCAGTTGCCTGGAGGAGCTGTGGATGCCTGATCCCTGGAAGTATTCAAGGGAAGCCCAGATGGGGATTTGTGCAATCTGGTCTAGAGGGAGGCATCCCTGCCCATGGCAGGGGTTGGAACTAGATGATTTTTAAGGTTCTTTCCAACCCAAACTGTTCTGTGATTCCATTACTCTGTCCTTTGCTTTCATGTGTACCGCTGACAGGTAGTGAATTGGATATATGTTCCCTGATCCAGGTAGATATTTATGAGAGGATTTTGTTCTTTCATACAACAGTTTCTTTGCTAGAGCACAGCAAAGGAACTAATGAAATGTGTGAAAATATGAATTTTCTTGTGGAAGCCTGTTTTCTTTCTATGTCAAGTCATGAAAGCTATTATCTCTTTAAATGAAGAGAATTACTTTAATGTTGAGAAGATTTCTGAAAGAAAATAATTCAGTAACAAGCTGAATAGCACCTCAGGTGTTAAAAGAAGGTATCCAGTTGCTAAAATGATGTACTGTGAAATGACAGTCACCTCAAGCCATATGAAGCATGTGGAGGAAGCTGCTCTTCTGTGATGTTAAATCCTCATCACATCAGGGCTGTCAATTCCTGTCATTTGTGTTTTATGAAATAAACATAGCATTTCACTCAGTTATAGTAAAACTCTTTACATGAAAACATGATTTCCTACAATTTCTATATGCTGCTCAGGACAATGTGGCTTCCTGTCTCTACTTATTAGGTAGGCAAAACAAGACAAGAAAATTTTGTATCATGTCTGATACAAAAACCATCTGATGAGGGTTTTAAGAGAGATGGATTATTTTCCTTAATTTAACTAATAACTCTCGGACTCATCCTGAATCAATTTACAAATGCTTGTGAGAAACAATGAGGATATTTTGCAGACACACCTAATACGTGCACACTTTGTGCAATAAGTAAATTTATTTCATATAAACAAATAACAAAGCTGTCCCCATACAATTCCACTATTAAATCTTTGATTTAATTGCAGATTCTGTCTATCTACCACCAGAATAAATCAAAGTTCATACTTATGCATCTTTTCTATATGTTAAACAGGACTAAGCAGCAGAACTAGAAGACATTTTTCACACTGCTTCATGTAAAAATGGATTTTTTATGCACAATCTATTTTAGGAATGTATACTTGGATGGCCGTCTAAGGCTAAATTAGGCTTTTCTAAAACGTAATGGAAAGGAAATGGATAAAAATAATTTAAAATATATGATGCCTTGGTTTGGGTTTTTAATTTTTTTTTTCTGGTTCACCTTCTGTAATTGTTATTGGAGTTTTTAAAGACTGAAGCTGAATCTCTGAGAGTTTTATAGCCCTCCTTATCAGAAAGTTTTGAAAAATGTACAGAAAACTAAAAATGGCCAGCCAAAGTTTTGAAGGACTATTTAGTGAATGCTTCCGCAGGCAGCATGGATTTATTTACTGTTTTTTAACACTGCTTAAGTGCAGGATTATTAGTACTACAATTTTTGATGACTAGATGGAAAAATAAAGCTATACACCAAATGAGTTTTAGTTACATCAAGCAAACTCTCCTTCTCTAGCTGTTCTACGTTTTGCTCATTTACAATTATGTCTGTGTAATAAAGAATACTGTAAGTCTCCTTAATCCAATGTCAAAGGGCAGTATCTTCCCCCAAACTCCTTTGTAACTGTCTGTACTTTCTTATCCTCTGCTTTCTCACAACCATTACCATCATGGGCAGCAGCAGCTGCAATGGCAATAATGTCCAGGAAAGGAGGAGTTGAAGCATCATTGTTTCAGTTATACAACATTAGTTCTAGGTGCCACAGGTTTGCTTCAATCTAATTAGGTTTGAAACTCTTAACTTCAGTTCATCATTTAATTCACCCTTAACTTCGGAACACATTTACCATGTTGATTTGTAGCTTTGGATTCCTTAGCTGATGCTGATATTTTTATCAGTCCCTGAGTGCTAAAGACACTGACAACAAGACAGTGATACATTCAAAAATTGACAACATCCCAAAGTCAATCTTCCTGCTGCTCTCATGACTGCAGTTGTACATCTTTCCAGCTCATTCATTAAATAAACCTATATAATATTTGCAAGTGGCTGAAGTAATAACTAGTAAATTAATTTACACAAGGTTTTCAGAAAAGTTTCTTTCTTTTTTTTCCCCCTCATTTTATTATCCAGCAATTCCTCAATATTTATTTTTAAAACCTAAACACAACAGTTGAGAAACATTTCCCTTTTTTAACAGACAAAGAACAGGCTGAAAATTTTATATATCATATTGGTTTCAGCTTTCTTTCTCTATGACAGACAATTCCTGTGGTTTTTCTATGGGGATCTCTCACTCTAGTAATAGGAGAAGATGATACCACGTGATTATTGTCCTTAATGTGACCACATTCTTCTTATTATTAATTAGGCCAGGCCAGATTTCTACAGGATGCATTCAAGCTGACAACCTCTAATCTGTAAAGTCCCCATGAAACCACATGCATTTGCTTTTGCAGAGTTCCTGTGTGTACAAATTGCATGCTGTGTGTTGATCAAAGTCCTTCTCTCCTGCCTAGCATTAACACCTCTATTAGAAACCATACAAAATTACATGCAAGGTCTAGCTCAGAATCTCAGCTTTTGTTAGCTGATACGTGGAGCATCCATTTAAATACCCTGCAAACCTTGGATGGATGGATGGATGGATGGATGGATGGATGGATGGATGGAGGGATGCTAACTGTTTTGAATATAATGCTCTAAAATACAAGTACAAGAAAAAGGAAGAAGGATGTGTCTAAGACGTACAGTCTGGGCTACAGCTACAGATGTGCAGCTGAGCCACACGTTCATATTTTCCAAGTATTGATGCTCTACTTGTTCTCATGTCAATTTGTATTCTCAGAGAACTGTTTTTGATTAACTCATTCATCTACTTTTCCTTTAATTTCTTCTTCTTGATTATCCTCTCTCTGACATATAACATGAAGTAACAAACATAATTTGATCTAATGAACTTTCAAATTCAAATTTACCCAAGAATGGACATATATATATTTTAAATTTTCAACCACTATCCGATTCATGTTAAGTTACACTGAACACAAGAGTATTAGAAGGGAGATGGGCACCTAAAAGAATTTAATATTTACAGAATTTTGTTAAATGGCATGGGAAAAAATACAGAATTATGTATTTTAATTTAAAAAGCCCACTCCAAACCTCCTCCTCCCCACCAAAGAAAAAAACAAGAAAAACCAGGTAAAGTTTCTATATTTTAAGATAGGAAAATGAGAATTGGCACACTAGGGAAGAGGAAGATCAGACCAGTTGGGTTTTTTTATAAAACTACACATAAGTTCCCTTTATATACAAACCTTACCTGAACAGAAGTCATCAGAATATCTGTCATACACTGCTTTGCAGTTTCTTTCATCACATTCACAAGTATCTCCATGAATATCTCCCCAGTCACCAGTTGGGTCCACATCATGGCACGTACATTCTCCACATACACACGTACCTAAGAAAGAAAGAACAAAAAAAAAAGGAAAAGATATAGAGATAGAAAATTAACTGAGTAATTTAGAGTAAGAGTGGTTTGATTACAGGAATTTACACTTGTGAGTTTTCAGCTCTCACAGGAATGCAAAGCTGCAAGTGATAATCATGAGCGTGTGAACATCTTCTCTGGTTTGAAACCTTCTATGATTATTTAGTAGCAATACTTTATACAAACAAATCAGTTTCCTGTTCAAGTTTTTTTTGCTGTTGAGCCTTGTTAGGAGCCAACAAAAAAATGTAGTGCACAGAAGAGTCGTATATCTTTGACATCAACAGTAATTTGCCCTGTCAGTAATGACAATAAAAATCAATTCTCTTTAAATGACTTGGGCTTGGCACAGTGGATAATTAATGGTTGTTAAAGCATAAACATTTAAACTACAAGGGAATTCAAATTCTAATCCAGCTGAAAATGCCTAGGAGGTCATTCTTTACCTATGAAGAACAGCAGCACAGATCTACATGGAAAGGATACCTCTCCACTTTTTCCAAGTCAATATTCAGGGCCACACCCTGTTGCTTACAATAAGAAGAAATGAGAAATATGATAGAAATATAAATTTGCATATTTTACAAATATAAAGAGAACATGCATACTATCTACTTAGAAAAATTAGAACAAAAAAACAGGGGGGAAAAATGGTTTCCTTATTCAGAAATCCAAATATTCTTCAAGGACCACATACTCTACTTTTTTTGAGATGCCAACAAGCTCATAGAAGCAGCCTGACCTTACTGATGCGTGCGGTTTGTTTGCTGCAGAGTGGCTTCACCTTCTGCTACTCTTCCAGCACCTTTGTCATCTTATTCAGGTTATTCTAAACAATATAATGCATTTGAGGACAACAGGACAGGGTGACTAAACAGTACATATAGATATGGGCACATACTCTAATAAAAAGTAGTCTACACAATCCTACATGAAGTAGGAAGAGCTGCTGTTCTGTTTAGGGCTAAAACTACTGAGACAGTCCTCAAGAAATTTGCACCTGTTGTTTTATACTTTCACAATTCAGTGACAATACTGAAGAAGAAAAAAAAATAACAAACCAACCAACCAACAAATAGAAAGGGGAAATGCCTCTGGAGAGTGATTAATCCTCCTAGAAAGAACTTCAAAGTTAATTTGTATCAGCTGTCCTGGATGTCAGAATGTAGAACATAATCTCACTAAAGTTTAAAAACCTAAATATTCACATCTGGTCTCAGCTGGTTGACTAGACAGGGAAAAATATATGGACAATTTATCTGCCTTAACACCGTAGGAGGCTAGGCATCAAGGTTAGCCCCAATATTTGACTTTTAGAAGGCTCAAGACTGACAAGATGAGCTCTATTTATATCACAAGATGTATAAACATAGAAAAATGGGTAAGTAGGACTAAATGGAGCAGAAATACTTTGCTATAAAGCAGCTTCATATTGTCAGAAACCTACAAAATTTTTATGAAGATAAAATCACAAATACATGAAAGGGTAAAGATGTAGAAGTATCCCACAAATGTACCTTTTTATAGGAGGCTGCAGCTACTCAGAATATCAACTATGCTATTCACTCAATTTCTCCAATTGCAATGTCAGTTTAAAGAAATAATCACACATTAAAATTTCAAATTTGATAAAAACCTTGCTTTGACAAGAAAGTCTTTGCCAAGAAATTACTTTCTCAGTGCAAATAAAGTATCTGATATGAAGTCACTTTGATATTTATTTCCAGAACTGCACAAAAATTTTATGTTAAATTCCCAAGACTAAATGAGCCTTCATGATCTCTGTATTTGAGCCAATCTTTCAATTTCCTCATAATTATGAGAAGAGAGTTTTCTACATGCACTCAGGATGATTAGATGTTCACAATACAGCAGGTTTTGTCAGTAGAGATGTTTTTAAGAGAGATATCTATGTGACTCCCGCATATGTGCTACTATAATTATTCGTAACTATTGCAAAAAAAAAAAAAAACAAAACCCTATTTTTTTAACTCTTTGTTCAAGCCAAACACAGCAACTAGTGTAAAGCAATCTTATTTATTTTGTGCTTTATTTTTTGTTTTCAAAAATGACAAAATTAGACAGAAGTATAAGGTAAAATCCAAATTCCAGAACTGTGCGCAGATAAAACTCCATTGCATGAAGTCTACCTCTTCATCTCTCTGCATACATTCCACAGCATTGTTATTGAACACTTCACAGGTGTTTTTCCAGGTTGCAGTGGAAACTAAAAGCTTTGTGTTTTCATTTTACCCATTCAGTTCTGAGTACTAGGTCTTCTTTGAGAGTCAATTGACATAAAGTCCTGTGACCTTGCAGCACCAATTCATTCCAAATCAAAAATCTGCTAAGATTTTATTTTTCAAGGTAGGTATCTCACCAAAACACATGTAATAACAAATGATCCCGCTCAGTCTTACTCCAAAAATGAACGATGAGAACAACTTGGGTTCACTTAATCAAGAAATGGGTGTGGATTTGTGTAAGTTTTTACCCCAATACAGATATCTACCCACACATTTGGAAGTGTACATCCAGACCTGAAAGAGGTGAGAGAAAACTAGAAACTATCAGCAAATACAGTCTATGTCCTACTGTAGAAAATGCATAGAGTAGAATAATAGCAAATACATAAATATATATAGAAGGTCCATGCGAATGACACACCTCTGTTGCTGCAGATTTTGCCATCTGGAGATGTGCATCTTTTCTTGATCTCCCAGGGGGTGATGTCACACTGGAATTCACATTTATCTCCATGCCAACCAGCCTCACAGTAACAGTTTCCACAGTAACACTTTCCATGGCCTTAAGCCAAAACAAATTTTATACAGTGAGAAAGAAGCAAGTTTTTCAAAGGCATTAACAATTTAACTGTTTTGATCTTTTTTTTAAAAACTTTTAGTGCTAGACTCAGAATAGAAACAATTTATAGACCATGTACAACTACATAACATAAGACAAAGGATATCTGAATTATACTTTTCCCCACAATTTTAGAACAGGTTTTCCTTTAATCACAGATTAAATCTAATCAATAAACACTAATTGACATCAATATTCTAATACTTATAAGCTTAATTTTTTTAAATTTATAGGTAAATTTTGAAGACTGGTAAAATAGGTAAAACTTAAGCACAGCTTTACACATTAAGGTAGGACATGCGCCCACCATGCTTGGCATGTTTAAAAAAGCATTGTGTGCCCTTGACTCCTCAGATAATTCCAACAAAGGGACCTTGATTTATTACACATTGATTATGTTGTATGTGGCTTCCCTTCTTACCTGGGAAGGAGATTTTAGAAAAGGGCTAAACCAGATCATTAAAAATAATTATTAGCAAAAGAAATTTTTCAGATGTTCATTTAACAAAGCATATATATCCCAAAAATATAGTTGGATGATCTGAGCTCAGCTCCTGAGCATTTTGATCTGCTAAGGTACGTGTAACATGTGCTTCATGGTAAGAAGCATTTAGATTAAGTAAATGCAACTCCTACTAACCCTAAAGCCATAAATTAATTCTTTACTAGAAGGATCAATTGGGATCTTGTTCTTTCTTCCCTTTGGCTTAGCAAACATGACCATCTCTATCACAATCTGGTCAATTCAAAACTATCAAGAGTGCAAAATATTGAATACAATTTTTTCCTGTTTTTTCAACTACATGTGAAATTTTCATTACAGTTGTTTGGTTACATGTCAAAAACCAACTAATTTAATTAGATAATTCAATAACAAAGACAATCTGAAATAATGCTTGTTACCAAAAGGTTGTTCGTGAACAGTGGACAAGAAATAAAAGGGAAAATGTTAAAGGAGTATAATAATTTGATCTACCGGCAATTTTCACAGATTAAAATATCAGTACCTCATTCTTCAGCCACACTTTTATACTCCTCAAATAAATATGAATTAAATGATACAATTTGCCACTACCTCTTGCTCTTTACAGAAGAAAAAATCACTTCCTTAGAGAAAAAAAGCCTTAGTCTGAAAAAAGATCAGGTTCAGAATTTAATTTGATAAAAGACATGCTACTTTATTAAAAACAAGCTGCAACTTGATTCCAAAGTTCATGTAACCCCGAATAAAAAGTGATAGTCAACTGACTGATAAAAATCCAACTGAAGCTGGAAAAGCTTAACACATCTTTGCAGCTTCACCCTACCTAAGAACTGATTTGCTTAAAAAATGCAGTGTCCTTGTGCAGATATTAAAATTCATGTTATCTATATCTCAGCATGGCATTGTATGCTTTTCTAGGAAAAAATCCCAGCTCTCAGTTGATGAAATTATGTACCTTTGACCTTCAGTTCATGTGCTGTCCATTTTTTCTGCATAAGGCCTGGTTCAACATATGATTTTGTACTGTAGGTGTTCGTTAGAAAGCAAAACAAAATATAATACCCATAACCTATGTGCATAAACTTTTTAGCTTACAAAAACCCAACTAAGTCAAGCAAACCATTAGTTTATACCTCATACTTTACTTTAGAAGGCTCCAAACCTTACATGAGGTATCATGGCTTTTATACTCATCAATCATGGATTTTAGAGACTTGACTCTACCAACATTTTTTGTCCATTTCTAGAAGCATATTTTGATTTCTCCATATACATAAAACTATTTTTTTACACAGATGCATTTCATCTTTTTTGGAATGTGGCACAAATGAATGAGACAATGGGAAATAAAAGTTAAGGAAAACATAATATAAACCAGCATTAAAAGAGGTGGAAAGAAACACCAGAAAAAAACAGCAGGAGAATTTACTGGACCTAAATGAATGGCAATTTTTTATCATATTTGGTACTATGTGTTATGGTTAGAAGCAAATATAAATTGAATCAATGATATATAAAAATTGTTGTCCTCCACTCATTTTATTTTAGGCCATTACTGGAAATATACTCTGCTACTGAATTTTGACTTTGGAGGACCATTGTGTACACACCCATTTAAAATTCCTACTTAATCCTAGGATATTTTTAATTTTTGCTTCCTTGACAAAATTCTTAATAATCTATTTTTTGTTTTGTTTTGTTGGGTTTTTTTAATATGTCGTCCACCCTGCTCTCTCTCTTCTGTGCCACAAAGCACTCACATTTCTCATATTCTACTGAAGACAGTTACACTAAGCTATTAATTACTTTAGTGAATTATCTCATACAATTCTCTTTGCAGTTCTTCCAAAAAGAGGAGAATGTCACAGGATTTATTTGTTCTTTAACATTAGCTAATTTTTGTATCTGAAATTTCCACTTACAATTTGCAAACTAAATTCTTGCAAATAGAGTTATTTTTATTTTAAGTCACACATTCAGTAAAGATATTTTGCAGAACCACACAATTAAATAACAGCCTGTAATAATCTTAATCATTTTTCTTGCACTCAATAGAACACATACCTGTACAAATCTCTCCCGTTTCATCATCTATGCATTCTCTGTCATCACATTCACAAAATTTGCCATACACCAGTCCATTTCCTTCTGAGTTTGCACATTTGCACCTGCCACACTGACATGTGCCTGTAAACGTTTAAGAGACAGTGCTCAATGACTGCAGATTATAGAAAGAGTTTCATTAGTCCATCAGAGATTGCACATTATTTCTGAGAAGGCTGAAATCTAAAGATCATCCACCCAAATAGCCAGACACAGAAACAATCCATATCAACAAAAAGCCTAACCTTAACTGCACAGAGATAGAGAACTCAAGTGCCTTGAAAGCATAGAGCTGGTTGTTTTAACAACATAAACCACAAAAGAAAACCTTCTAACATAATGAAAAGCCAGAGTGCTCAGTTGAAGCAAAAGATGAAAAGGGATTTGTAAACAGATCTCTCTTCTATCACCTCTTGTCTGGTCACATATTTGCTTCTTAGTCTTTTGAGGAGGGTTGCCCCCTCAGCTCAATGGCTGCCTCCCTCCATGACCTGCCTTTCCAAATAGAAAAAGGTTGTTTTATTGCTTCTAGGGAAAGAAGAATCCCTCCCTTTACCTTTGGAGGGTCTATCTGACCTGAAGTCATAAATAAACATATTAATGAGTTTCACAGTCCAAAAAAAGCAAAAATACATTAAAATCTCAGTAGACACAAAAGCATTACAATGCCAGTCGTATACCTTTATCACCTTTATTAAAATGGCAGGAGCAGGAACTTTGTGCAATATCATTTTACTGGGGCCTTGTGGTCAGTGGTCTCACACAAGTTGTTTCAACACTCAATGGCATCACTATGCCAGCAAGTACAGATTTTTTTAAAATTTAACCTCGTAAGATTAATTCTCCTCATGTTACAGCCATATGTATTTAAGAAAACATGGTTATTGGCATCAAAAATCTTCCAAAATAGAAGTTTTATGTTCATATTACATGACTAGATTGCAGAAACCAGTTTATGTTTTACCCTTACAAATACAGCACAACTTTTAGTGAACATCATATTAATCCAAAAAACAGAAGTATTGGGCTCTGCGACAAACATGACTATTCTAAAAAAACAAACTTTAAAAATGTTTGCAAGAGTTAAGATAGTAAGGTAATCATAATACAACTGATAAAACAACATAAGTAACCCAAAGGACTAGAATTATTTGCTACAATTACTTGGGAAACAAATGCAAATACAATTTTTGAGAAAAATGTCATGTTTACAAATAATTTCCAAACAGAAAAAAAGATAAAATGTCAAATTGATTCCTATATTGGATATCTAAACAGGTCAGAGCGACTGTCTATCATAAAAACATCCATTCTCTCAATTGCCCAAAAGTGGAAATTGTTCACATAGAGAATCTCAGTTTCAGTAGGATGCCCTAGTTGCTCTGACAAATGATTACGAACAGAGTAAGAAAAGTAAAATTTTAGGTGGATCTGGATTGATTCATGAAAACTATTACAATAGATGATTATTTGTGTGACAGCAGAGCACTGTTTTCCTAACAATTCACGTCATCCTTTCCTATCTTTTTTTGGCAAGTAAAAAACAGAGCTCAGACCCTAAGAACAGTGCTAGTAGTAGATCAAAAGGCAATCCCACCAAGACAAAATACATATGGCTACAGCCCATCAAAGTTACCCCAAACTCGCTAGCCAGTCTCATTGGAATTCCTATCCTGTTCAGTATCAACAAAGCCAAAAGCATTTATTTTTCTCCTGATACCACAAACACTTCCCTCTTAGCTACTTGGAGTGGTTGTTCAGCTATGCTCATTTTCCCAAGCAGACTGGGGCCACTTTTAGTCAAGGAAAGAATGAGGTTCTTTTTTAAGGACTCTGACTATTACAACGAGCTATATTTATTTTTGAGATTCAGTTTCTCATTTAGCTGTCTCTCATGTCTCTCTTGATCGCAAGTTTCATATAACCTATATTATTGTCATAAAGGATATGTATCATCTACTCAGTATGTCACATGCTAACAGTTTTATGTTAAATTGGTTTCATACCCTGTTGTGGGAACCAGCTTCTCTGTAACAAGTCCCAGAAATCACTGAGACTCTTTGCTCATGTCAGCAACTAACCTGTGAGAAATTTAGTTGCATGAAAATATATGGACCCCAAAAGAAATGAAAGACCAGCAATAGTGAGCAGAAGTGGGATTCTTGAAACATTCTTTCAGTCAGAGATAAATGGAATGGAAAAACTGGAAGGCAATTTCTGGTCTCAAACCTTGACTGATAGAAAATGCCCTTTTAAATGTTACCATTCTGCAGTGAAGTCTTCTAAAAGGCTATTTGTTTTTCCTCTGATTTTTTTTTTAATGAAAGAACTTTCTATTTAAATGATGATGGCTATGATACTAAACAATTATGAAAGAGAGTGTTACCAAATCAGAAAAGCAAAGATGGAAATTCCCCTTTAAAATGATTCAGCAGATCTTCTACAACTGATTGTAATAATCACAGTTACAACTTGAAAGTGTCTCAAAAAACTGTACAGCTTAAAAATATCCTAGAAAAATACTTGCAAATGCCATTTCTGCATGCTGTAAGCACAAACACATAATAGAAATGACATCACTTCCTGTGTTAATGCCATTATCACAACACTTTTATGAGGAAAATGCATGACACAGCTGCAGTCTGATCAACTCAGAACACCTATGGATAAACTAGAGTACCAAAGTAGGCATTCTGAATCAGTGTACATTATATGCACAGAAATAGGCCTATAGGAGAATGAAACATTACATTAAACATATACACAGTTATTTCTCAGTCTCTTGAAACACAGTCTACAAAATTACTAGTTAGAAGTGACAATGGTTCTCAAGATAGCACTGGGAGAGAGCTAAGGTATCAAAAGCAACAAAAGACATCTTACCTGCACCAGAACAGATGATATCTTGAGAATTCTTGCACATTTCATTGCTTTTCTTCCGTGTAAGATTGCAAGTGGTTGGATACTGACAAGCTTCACCATACCAGCCTTCATCACATTTGCACTTCCCACAGTCACACTTTCCATGGCCTAGCAAAGGAAGGAAAGAGTGTGTCAAGTACTTTTTTTTCATTCAGAAAGTGATATTTTCTTATCCAACTTTTAAAATAGATTCCATCAATTATATTTTTAAATGAACATGACTAACAGATTAATTTAATGTGGTTCATATGCAATTAAAAATAGAAGAGAGACAGACAGCAGGGCTTCACCAAGGGCAAGTCCTGCCTGACCAACCCAGTGGCCTTCTATGATGGAGTGACTACATCAGTGGACAAGGGAAGGGCTACAGATGCCATTTATCTGGACTTCTGTAAGCCTTTACCACAGTCCCTCATAACATCATTCTCTAACTGATTTGATGGGTGGATTTGATGGGTGGGTGGTTAGGTGGATAAGGAAATGGTTGCATGGTCACATCCAGAGGGTAATGATCAGCTGCTCAGAGTCCCAATGGGTACCAGTGACAGGTGTCCCTCAGGGGTCTATGCTGGGACCACTGTTATTTAATATCTTCATTAATGACACAGATTTAGGAGTTCAGTGCAGCCTCAGCAAATCTGCAGATGACACAAAGCTGAGTGGTGCTTTTGACACACCTGAAGGATGCGATGCCATGCAGAGGGACCTGGACAAGCTTAAGTGGGTCCATGGGGACTTCATGAGGTCTAAGAAGACCAAGTACAACCCGGGTTGGGGCAATCCCCAATATCAACACAGGCTGAGTAATGAATGGCTCAAGAGCAGCCCTGTCCAGAAGGACCTGAGGGTGTTGGTGAACGAGAAGCTCAACAATTTTCACTTTTTATGTTGCATATTAGGTATAAGTTTTCACACTAACTTCCAGGTACATGTTTCTATAACTTAATTCTTTAGCATTCCTATCCAATTTTAGGTAGTAAATGTGAAAACAATTGCATATTTTTAAACTAGAATATTCAATTTTAAAATAAATATATTTTGAATATTTGTCTGATTGACAGAAAATTCCCTTCCTAACACTACATCTTAAAAACAGAATCTATTTGCAGTCTGTTTTAAATGCATCTGTTACTGTGGTTAGAATCAACTACCTGAAAAATACAAGGCCACAAGGCCAGTCTGCTACCAATAAGGAGGAATTTAAATAACTATTGTAAATAGATAATTTTAATTAGAAAAGGGAGTATCTTTTGTTGCTCAATAAAACTTTGCTTGCCTTCCAATATGTCTTGTCTTAAGACAAGATACAGTTCAATAGCTGAAAAAAACATAAACCAAAAACATAAGGGAGGATCATATTAGTTTTGTTTTAAAACATGAGTTGCCACCTTAAAAGTTACTCAGTAACTCTGATAAAGGACAAGAAAAAAAAAAAGTAGGATATAAAATTTAAAATAAAAACCTACTCTTGTGATTACTCTGCTTCACTGACAGACAATAGCACAAGCCAGAAAATGGTCTTAAATACTAAGGTAGCTTGCAAAAGAACGAAAGACAAAACATAATGGTTTTCCTTCCCATAAAGCATTACTTGTTACAATGAGTTCGCATTCTCTGTGTTAGGCACTCTTGTGATTCAACAGTTTGATGTCTGCTGGTGAAGAAAAGATATTCTAGTAACAGTAGGACTCATTTTCCCATTTCCACGTCTAAATGACAGCAAGGCAGAAGTCAGTGCTTATCAGCTACTACCAATGGTCCAGCAGCAGCGCTGACCTCTCAGTTAGCACTCAGTTAATCCAATACATGATGAATAAAGGAAAAAATAATTTAACTTAAAATGTATACAGTCTGTTTAAAGAAAATTAATAAAAGACATCCATGAATGTGGTTATACAGAGCAGTTTCTTGGCTTTATTTAACAAGGAAATTAGAAAAAAATTAAACTGAGAGAAGTAATGGAAAATCACTTGCATGCAACTGAAAGAAACTGACAGAAATTTGACTAATAGGAATTTGTAAGACTGCAGGTGAAATTTTCATCTTGACCACCCCTTAAACTATATTGGTTTTGCCATTTGGATTGTTTTTTTTAATTGTTAAGCAATGGTAATATTCTGCCCCAAAATCTGGGTGAGCGGACCATGTTGAAGCAGAGAAGGCCATAAAACTGCCTGCAATAGCTTGTATAACTCGCTGCATCTTCCCTGTCACATACAGTATGTGGTAGATCTGCAAGTCGGTTTGACATAATAAGCCTCTTCTGCTTATTTCTTTCACCCACATGTACCAGTATTATTGTCTTATTCATGGCAAAAACAGTGACGTGTTGAAGTATAAACCAAGTACGTGATAAGCTATAAGAAAATTAGAGAAAGCACAAAAGTTTTCTTATTGGGTTTAGATTTCTTTCAGAAATGTTTTTGTAGGATCCCATTTCTTGTGTACAAATGTCTGCATTATTTACAAAGCAAATAATGCTATGAAATAGTAAATAAAGGGTAACTAGCACTATGAAAATTATGAGATGAGATCGCAACTTCCCAGAAAATAAATTCTACCAGTAAAGGGTAGACCCAGAGACGTTACTAAATAATTGGTCAAGAAAGCTGTATCTCAAAGTGATGACACATTCATTTCATTTTTTAAAATAGTCATAAAACAAATAAAAGATAAACATAAATAAATCAGAACTTCACTTTAAAATTAAAACAAAAAAACCCCCCACAAAATAAGGAAGTAATGAAGACTCAAAAAATGCAATATTCCTTTAAGAAAAAAACTGGCTATGGATTGTGAAAAACTTGCAGCTTCAAACATGAGGAAAAACCTTTTATAACAAAGGGCTCCATTTCTAACTAGATGAGCAGTCACCTCAGAGAGTGTATCTGGACTATGCAGAAAGCTTGTAGGGTGGAATATAAAACTAATATGCTAGGAAAACTGTCAGATGTCAGAAAATAAATGAAGAAAGTGAGAACAGAAAATGTTAGGCAGGGTCAGATCTTGCAAAATTGCAAGTACTAAAATGTACTTTCATCATCCAGACAAAAAGAAAACAGGAAAAAGAGTGGCTTCACCAAGCACCAAAAAACAGTTAAGATTAAAGACAATTTACAGGCAGTGGAAAACAAAATTAATATGGGGATGTTGACTACTAGTAGCAAATGCAGTGTGGCTAATGACACGCTCTGTGGAAATGAAAATTACTCATCTAAGATGAGAAGAAAACAAAGACATAAAACTGTTTTTAAGGAAGTGTCTAGACCAAGAGAGCAAGACCCCATAATCTCCAGTTGAGAGTACTTAAAATACTTGTACACGAAAGGGCAGTTTAACAACAAAGAGTCTTAATGAAGCTATCAGGATGGCAATCAAATGTCTGAAAAACAAAACCTAGCTTTTTTTTCTTTTAAGCAAAAGGAGTGTACATGATCCAGACAACATTTTAAAAAGTGCCTGTGACCTCAGGAGCTGTGCCAGGATTTGAAATAAATTATGAAGCATTGCACAGCTATAGACTGAAGTGGTGAAAATGGACTATAATGGATAACAGCTTTATCCCAAAATAGACTATCATTATGCCAAATTAACCTGGCATATCTCTTTATGAGACCACGAATATTTTAAGAGAATGAACATGGGAAATCCATGTGATAGGATCATATTTGTTGGATACAGTGTCACTCAAGAAAAGAAACATTATTCTGCATAAAATGCCCTAAAAATGTAAAAGAATCACAACATAGCTGAAAGGAAGGAAACAACATTAGGACAAAAAGGCATATTACTGGGATAGAAGAAGATGACTGGTTATGTTTCAAATGATGTTTTTGGAACTGTATGTGTTTTACTATACTGATACAAAAATTCAGATTAACACCAACAACATTTGCCAATAATGAACCTGTAAGACCTCAGTAGAAAGGTGAAGATGAAAGATCATAAAAAAATAACTGGTTTGCCAGTCTGAAGGACTCAGTTAGTAAAAGTGGATTGAAACTAGAAATACAAGCACAGGATCACACACTAGGGGCAAGGAAATGATGCCACAGGCTAATACCTCCCCCGTTGGAAATACCAGGAAGAATGTGACTGCATATTGACATCAGCTCTGTAAGGATGGTGTGACTGAGTCTTTAGCTGAAAAGTGTCAGAGATGGACCCGTTGGAGATATATCATTAGGGACAGGAAGCAGTAACAAACATGCATTTGAAATGATACACACAATGTACGTAACATGGTAATGAGCCCAGTCTATCCTTGAAAACTGCCATTAGGTCTCTAAACCTTGGAAGACTGAGTGAAGTTTTCCAGGTAAAACACATGCAGAATTTTAGCCACTTGCAAAGTTACAATAGGTTGGGAATTAAAACATCTGAGCCAAAAGATGGTAATTTAAACCACAAACATTTGGTTCTGATCACATACTTTTGCACTTAGACTTTTAACTTTATCCTAAGTGCATTATAAAAATAATTTTCTACTACATATTTGCATGCCTATAGTCCAAGAGCAAAGATAAAAAGGCAAAATCTCTGACAAAAAGTTCTTAATCCACATTGGAATTGTACATATCCAGGGCATTGATTTGGAAGCCTGCTTTTGCTGGGCTCTGTCTGTAATCCATCATGAGAGACAGGCACTTCTGCAGAGTGACTCAGGCTCTGTGTGGGCTGAACAGTCCTCAGAGGTTGTCTGTCTTTCTTCACTAAACTACTGGGGAGCTGAGACTTTGGAGTTTGGTGCATCACTAGACATGTTTGCATGCAAATTAAGATTCGTTCATTCATTTTCTTCTGCTTCACTAATCTATACAATAATCTAAGTCACGTTTTAAATATTCTGCATACTTTAAATAAAAAAGGAACGGGATGTCAGCTTAGTTGTAGGTCAAACTGCATCAGTTTATAAAAACAATTATATTAAATAATTATTGGATAAACCAGAAATTAAGACTGAACATTGCTTTTATTTCTATGTGTCTACAGAAATTGCTGCATTCAGCAGTTCTATTGTTATTTATGTGAATCCTACTGGAAAATATTCTCTTCACCTTTGTACCCGCTTTTGTTAATTTTGTTTATTACATATTAATGTTCACTATGACTGAAATCTGCTACATCCTTGTAGTTATACCTTGCACAGGCAATGAAAACAGTCAAAACAAATTGCATGTTTTGTTATCTCTCATGCTTTTGCTAAGAGCATATGTGAATGTATGCATGCTTATTCTCCATGACCGTCTACAGAGCAATGGTGGGGCACAAAAACTTAGACTCCTTAGGAACACTTAGCAGAAATACAAATACGAAAAGACTGATCTTGATGTCAAGACCTTGAATTGAAAGAAAGGTGACTGGGTTGAGCTCCTGTATCTTTCATTTTCTGGATAATCTCTAGCACAGGACGACACCACCAGGACTCCAAGTGATGAGGTTAAAGTCCCTTCTTTATAAAGCAAATATTGATAATTAACTTTGTCATAGAAATTTTGGTAAGGACAAACTTCTTGATATTTAAGAGCTTTCAGATGTTATGTATGACTAGAGGTAGCTAGTTTAAAAACAAGCAAACAAACAAACAGCTCAATGAGGCAATATACTACCTTTGAAATTACAGTCACCATTTTTCTCAGTAAGATTAAAAGAGCACTCCCTGTCTAGAAGGAACTATAAAACTATGATCATGTGCTTGTTAAACTGCCACAGCTCTTAAATAAATCCTTGATTAATTAAGTAAACACAACTGGAGATACTGCCTTTGGAATAATGCCTATTTATATGGTTGTGCCATATTAGTTATAGCACAGTAACCGTCACTATAAAATATGAGTCTTATTTGAGTGCAAAGATCCAGGCTGTTTGACCAGACATTAAAATACACTGAGATGTCCTTGCTGTCACATATTTTTGATAACTAAAGCACAATTATTCGATATAAGAACAGAATTGAGGGCAGTTCTCATTTTAATATTGTAATGGAATCAATTTTTTACAGGCAAGAGGCATACATATTCTAACATAAGGATTCCTCTCTTTAGCATGAAGTCAGTCATCAGAAGGAAATCAGCAGCTGGCATGATAAATTAATTGAGACTATTACTGTGCATTTTTAGCAACCCCCGAGTGATTCCTGAGGTGGTTTTCAAATCCAAAAAAACAATTCTTGAAATAGGCAAACAAATGTGAGGAATTTGTTGTTATAGAATCCTGCTTCAGATTGGGATATTAGATAGGAAGGATGAATGAGTTGTAAGAGTTGAAAATTTTGGAAAAAAGATTATGACATTGTTCTGCACTTTCAACCTAGCCCAGTGAAGGTGTTTTTAATAGTTCTTTCCAGCTGGATGACTTTCTTTCCAGTAGTTACTGTAGTAGATTCTGCTACTTTACACCAACGTAAAGCTAGTGAAAATATTTCAGATTACATTAGGATAAGATTTGTAAAATGGACTATTCTATTTAGTTGCATTAAAGATTCTCAAGAATTGTGCCTTGAACTCAGATGAAGCATTTCTCTGAATCTCCTTTATCAGAATTGTTCGATTTGCAGTTTCTGGGAGGGGAAAAAAAAAAGCTGGTATTATTATTTTTTTTGTCTATCTCAGTATGTTTGCAATCAATCTCTCTTTACGGTTGGGGTCTTATCTGTCTGTGTTGTACTATTTCCAGTGAAAGCCAGGTCTTCTTGACCTTTGCAGTACGTCCCAGGGATTCTGCCCCTACTGAAAGGAGGTTTGGCAATGCTGGGGTTTTCACAAAAATACTGCCTCCTCCTTCACATCACAACCACTTTTTATTCTCTCTGTGCTGACAGTATGAGATTAAACTATAGATTGGCCAAGGGGACTGGTTTGAATTTAGAAACAATGCCCAAAAAAGCCAGGGGCAAATTTCAAGGAAAAAGGTGCCTAATGATAGTAGAGCATTTCAAGCAATTTTTTCACTGAAGTTCCTTTATCAGCAAGCCACAGTGCTGATAACAACTGTATCTGAGATTTTAAAAGTAACACAGTAAGCCTAGAGACCTTTAAGGATGAAAAGAAATTTAACCTTATTTATTTCTCAAAAGGCTATTAAAAATGAAAAAAAAAGAATAACCACCACATATGAACTTAGATGTTCTCACATTAAACCAACTTATCTGTGTTTATTTAGGGTGTCCAGACCTTGAAGCAGCTCAGAGTAACAGACAAAACCACTGAGCACTGGGCTGTGGGCAGCCTGAGCGACTGAGTCACTGTGCCAAGAGAACACAAGGTCTGCAGCACAACTTGCCTCTCAGCACTCTGTAGTGATTGGATTCCCCACACACATTTAAGTTTACCTGAAATGGATTTTCAGAGTTAAAATGAAAAGTGATTACAAATCATCTCAATCTAGTTATTACTGGAAGCATGTTAACAATGAAAACATAATAAATGTTGTTAAATCACAACTCCAACAGCGGTATGGATAAACCCAAAACAAACTATTGTATAGACTTCCTAAGGAAAAGCAAAAAAACCCCCCTCCTCTTGCACTTCTGCTATGTGTTCACGGGATTGCTTAGAACAATATTAAATAGTGAACAAATAGTAAACAAATATTTAATAGTGTTCTAAAATGAAAAAAATCAATCAGAACCCACATTCAAATATAGAAAAATTACCAGAAGTAGATGTGAGGGCATGACTGCTGATGCTATTTAATTTTCAGGTTATAAATCAACTACACATAGTGGATATTTCTTTTATACACACTCTGCAATATTATTTATAGCAATAATATCTTTGCTTCATGTTGACTTGAGTAAATGTGAATAGAGAAGATTTTTTATCTTCTTATCATCTGCCAATAAAAGTTGTGCAGAAAGGTTGATTTAAAAGTACTACTGCAAAATTTGGAGATGAAAAATATTAACATTTGCAGAAGAATATTTTAAATTTGCATCCACATCATACATAATGTATAAGTAATGGCCTCTCATTAGATAAAAAAATATTTATTACACTAATATAAATAAGAAACTACGGATCAGATCAAACAATACCCTAAAATCAGTATCTTTAGAAATTAAACTAGACTAGAAAATGAAATTTCAAAAAAGAAAAAAAAATTTTTAATGCTGCCCCCTGGAAAGTATGAATACTCTTCACTACTGAGACTAGTTATCTTTCCCTGCTCAAAGAGGTCATCATGAATGATTTTACTTATTCTCGGAATTTAAAACTATACTTATTGGCAATTGCAATTCCACTGACAAGATTAGAAACTAAATTAAAGTAATGCTTATAAAAGACTTTGATTGCACATACTGGTCATGGTGGTTTTTTAATATATGCTACTATAATCCTATATTTCAGAATTTCAGAACTACAATTTCTGAAAGAGGCCAGGAAGGATTTTCACTCTTTTACATGGTCTACTATTTGGTTTAAATTTTTGAATTTTTTCCCTCTCGAATATCTGTCCCAGCAAGAGACAGACATAGGTGAGATTGTCTTCTGTCCTCCTAAAATTTCTCTGCACAAAAATCTGTGTGTCAGGTTATACAGTTGTGTAGCCCTTTCTACATATCCATCCTGCTTCTGCTTAAACCCCTAAAAAGGCAGTAGAAATGAATGTTTTCAGCAAATAAATATTAAAACAGTATAATATGTAACATTTCTTTTTTACTATCAAAGAGTTCCAGATGACATAGAAAATTTTTTTTCTGGAAGTTCATTTCATGGACTGAAATCTTTTTTTTCATCATTGTTTAAAAAAAGAATGAGCAAGAGATAAAAACTTCCCAAACATTTCCTCTCCAATTTCGTTGTTTCCAGTTGCAGCACATGGCAGGGGTAATACACAGTTTTAGCACCCTTATGTACTGGACTCTGCTCTGAGACAAAACTGTCTTTCATAGCTTGAGTCTTTTACTTGAAGAGTATATATACCCCACGGTTGTATTTGTAAAAAGCTATGTGTTTTATGACTACATGTGCAAATAGTATTAATAAGTTTGTCCCTTTGTATACATACACGTACCTCAAGAAACAAAGACAGTACACCTTTTTCCTCTACCTGTACTAAGAGGGTCCAAAATACGAGTAAAAGTAAATCATACTGCTGATCAGTGACATCTCTTTTTCTCCCTCTTGACTATGAATTCAAATTCCCTGTAAAGTGAACAGACTCAATTTTAATAAAAATCAATTGGATATTGTGAATGATTAAAATGAAGGAAAGCAACACTCAGCTGAATCAGCTCCAGTTTGTTACCCTGGAGGTGGCACAAGTTGATATCATTTTAAATGTGATTCACGCTGTTTAGACAGATGATATCAATATCTCAGGGAGACAGAGATAAATTAGTTTTATCCATCAAAACAGTCTAGAGTCAAGGTTTCCATTAATAATTCAATTTTTCTGTGAAAGATTTCCTACTTATTTTTAACCAAATGGTTTCTCTTTTTTTTTTGTTTTGAAGGAAAAAAATAATCAACTTTTAAGTAAAAGGATATTTAAACAGGCAGAACAAGTATTCTTTGGTTTCTCTAGAACACTTTTCCATGTGTTACTTCCCCAGTGAAGACTTTTGCACAGATACTGCACATATCAAACAAAATTATACCTGAAAGATGAACAATTCCTTTCCATGGGATAACTTTCAGAGAAGTTAACCTTCGTGGGATGGGGGGGGAGAGAATTGGAATAGGAATAGTGAGAAAACTCGTGGGTTGAGGTAAAGACTGTTTAATAAATAAAGCAAAAGCTGTGCACACAAACAAGGCAAAATAAGGAATTCATTCACCATTTCCCATTGGCAAGTAGGTGTTCAGCCATCCTCAAGAAAGCTGGTCTCCATCAACATGATGGTTACTTGGGAAGAGAAATGCCATCACTCCTAACATCCCCGCTTGTTCTTCCTGCCCCAGCTTTATATGCTGAGCATGATGTCATATGGGATATCCCTGTGGTCAGTTGGGAACAGCTGTCCCAGCTGTGTCCCCTACCAACTCCTGGTGCACCCTCAGCCTGATCACGGCTGGGAGACAGAAAAGGGCTCTGACTCTGTGCAAGCGCTGCTCAGCAACAGCTAAAACATCCCTGAGTTATCAACACCGTTTCCAACACAGATACAAAACACAGCCACGTATCAACTACTCTGAAGAAAATCATGCCCCAAAAAAGCCAGCACAACCCAGTTGCCTGAGTCTAGCCAGTTTGGTGTATGCTTCAGGTTGAATGACAAATGTTGTTTCACATGCCCTTCACTGGCTCCTTCCATGGTCTGTGGCTACACATGATTCTTGGTCTCCATAAGACCAAAAATGATAAACTAAATCTGACTGAAGGAGAATTCCTGATTCCCTGTGAGGTTAAACACATCACCTTCCCCCTGTGAGAAACCCACCAAAAAACCCCAAACAACCAAACAATCAAGTTATTTAAGAGTAAAGTTTTGTTACACACATTGCACATTCAAAATGAATGCAGCTGGTACTGCAGCTTATGTAGAGCACAGGTTGACACCACAAACTTTTCTTTAAGGACGGGATGAGCCCACATTAGTTGTAATAACACTTGATTTGCCTCATATGAAATAAGTGGCCACCTGTGTGGCTTTGCCTTTGTCTTGAAGTTCTCGTTTGAACAGCTTTTTGCTTGACAGTCAAAATGACCCATAATGATTACTTCTAAGAAAATCCTGTAAGTGGTCTGAAGGCCATCACGCTGGTGAACCTCAGCACAGACAGAATTCAGGCAGCTTGACACGCCTTGATCAGAAGTCCTTCTGATGCTGTACAACTTAAGCTTGCCCTCAGCATCTGAGGAGACAAAAGATTATATGTGCTATTCATTTTTTTCCTTCTTGTGTTATCTCCAATAAAAGGCATTTTAAACAATACCTTATGGAGTCTGAGAGCCTTTCTTACTGGGATTCACAACAAACTCTTGCACAGGTACAATTCTTTTCAGCATTCTCCAATGAAATCCCAGACCTTCTACCATTTTTGGGTTATCTGCTGGTCAAAAAAGTCAACGTTAAACGTGCCAGTTATAGAAATATTATATGGAACAAGTCATCTGGGTAAGACAGCTCCAAAGAGTACAAAAATGAAGCTTAAATATTATTCACAGCATGGCAAACCTAATGCCCAAAAGGTCAAAATTACAAACCTGGCACAATCCTGAGCTGCACTCAGAAGAACCTATACCTAATTAAAGCCGACACACTGCGCAAGACCTGTTCAATGACCATGTAGCAACCTTTAAGTCAGAAGCTGCTAAAAACTTTATGCTACAACTCCTTTGCATAGTGAGCTGGAGGGTAGAAAAGGGGACATACCCTCACAAAACAACTACAAGCCTCCCACAATGACTACACTTAAGTAAAATCAATCAGCATCATGAAAAGGCACAGTTATTCTGCAGTAACTGTGCTTAAGGAATGACTGACTGGTGATCCAAGGACTTTTTTCTTCAAACCAAGGATCTCCTAGATGATGTACTTTCTTATCTGAAATAATTACATTTAGTGTTATCTGTTAACGATAGCTTGTTAATATTTGTTATCAAAGTTGTGTATATGCTTTACAAAACAATTTCTCTGTAATTTTATCATAATTATGGTTAGTTAATTGAAATGGATAATTTTATTTAATGGTGTTTTTACATATGTAGGCAAGTAAGGGATGTGCTGGCACATTCCTCCTCTAGCTTTTGTTGAAAAGCTTAGTTTAAAATAAAGTCTTTGCGGGTGTACTTTGCAGAGCAGCATCTCAACAAGAAAGCATAAAGTGAATAAGTTTCCTCAGATTTAAATCAAAACCATATTTTTAAGTCTTTTGGTTAAACAGAAAATTTCTCTAGTACTATATGAATCCCTAGGCCAAGATCATAAATATAATTAACCATGTCCTTTAGAACTGTCTGGCAGGATATTGGTTCCTCTCTCTTCAAAACAATGCAGATACACACTTGACACAGAAAACAGAACCGGGAAACAGCAGCTTGCCACAGATTTAAATTGTTAAATACCAGCTAGTAATCCCTGAAATTGAGTCACTAATGTCTCCAAAACTTTTGTTAGCATATGGGGAATACTCATTACAAAAATAAGAGGTGTATAAAGTTGGAGTATTCAAGCATATGCTAGCTTGCAGTAATGTTTAAAAACAAACTGAGCATTGCATATAGTTTTAGTAGACTATTAATAGGGAAAAAAACATGGGTGCATCAAAATCTTGTTTTAGAAAGTTTTGAAAATATCTTACCACCAAGGACACACATAAGGGGTATACCTTGACATCCCAATGAAGAGCATGGATCAAAAATGAAATATAATTCTGAGCATATAAAGTTGTGCCCACATTTATCCATTGTCAAATGTTAAACAAATGCTTCTTGATATTTGTTTTGGCTGTGCTCTTCCCCCACTGTACTGCTAGGTATTAGGTTTTTCTTCCCTTGTTTTTTGAATACTAATCATCTCTTAACACTGTCTAACTTTTTCCTTATGCTTTTAGAAAAGATAAATACTTGTAAACTTTCAACCTGTTCAGAGATTGTGGTGTTCTTTATCAGCTTTAAGAAGAATGTAAAGTTCAGCAAAATAAAGATGGATCTTGTTTCCTAGAACATGCCTCAGGTTGACAATTTCTTCTACAGTCCAGCCAAACCTCCTGCAGCACCGCCTGTTGTTATCACATTCTCCAAAGTACAGACTTACCAATTTACCAAGTTGTGCACTGGCTCCTTGGTGAAATTAAAATAGACTTCACTTTCCAAAGCATGGTGTATGGTATTTGGGATATTTTATACCTAAGCAAACAGAGGCTAAAAGATTGCAATTGCAGTGAGTCTTCAAAGAAAGGTCAGCTCTGGATCGGCAGCATCCCAACTTCTGAAAATAGATGTCATCCAGTGACTTGATTTAGTCAGCAGGAAGGCTCAGAAAGTGGAATAATAGGATTGGTGAAGAAATCAGGCATTCAAAACAGGATTCCTTAGGAAGTCATTGCATCTTCTTTGCAAATAGGAAGACTGCCAGAGAGAAGGAGGTGGCAGGGATGAAAAAAAATTGACTTTTTTCCAGATAGATCATAGAACCTTAGAATCGTATAATATTCTGAGTTGGAAGGGACCCACAAGAATCATCGAAGTCCAACTCCTGGCCCTGCACAGCTCCATCCCCATTCACCGTGTGCCTGAGTCCAAATGCTTCTAGAACTCTGTCAAGCTTGGTGCCTAACCACTTCCCTTGGGAGTCTGTTCTAGTGCCCAACCACCCTCTGGGGGAAGAACCTTTTTCTAGTATCCAACCTAAGCCTCCCCTCACACAGCTTCAGGCCATTCCTTTGGGTCCTGTCACTCAGCACCACACAGATCAGTGCCTGCCCCTCCTCTTCCCTTCACAAGGAAGGTGCAGACATCAATGAGGTCTCCCCTCAGTCTCCTCTATCCCAGGCTGAACAAACCAAAAGACCTCAGCTGCCCTTTGCATGGATTCCCCTCCAGACCCTTCACCTTGTTAATGGCCTTCCTATGGACACTCTCTAATAGCTTTATATAAATAAGTTTTGTAAAGTAATATAATTATATAAAGGGAGATAGACAGATAGATAGATAGGTATTTTGACACAATTATGAAAGCACTACAGCAAGTGGCTCCAGCAAGTGGCTTGGTTTGATTCAGAGCTTAAGCCTGGAAAAAAGAAGTGTATACCAGGATATACATTATTCTTGCTTTCTAGACCTTTTTGAAAACTTTACATATGGTCCATGGCACCTCACAGATCTGCATAGCACAGTCTGAAAAACAATGTAGACATTTTAGTAAGATAGACAGGTTCCTAACAGGTGCCTGTCACCATAATTGGGTGGGTGAATGTGCTCAGACCTTTCTGTAAAAGGTCAGACAACTTAGGAAGGGGCTTTTTCAGAGTAGGAGCTACTACATTACTTATTCTTAGCATCAAATTACTTACAGAGCAAAATGAAAAAACTACTTGCCCAGAGAAAAAGTGAGAAAATAGCAGGCAGGTGGGAACAGAGCTCCAACTGTGATAGTATGCACAGACCATCATCCTTTTAAACAAAGAGTAATCACCACAGTATTATACATTTTTAAAATACCAGAGACTGCAATTCATGGCAAACTGAAATTAACTCTATTTTTATTCCTTGGTTTGAAATAAATGGGGGAAATCTTCTCAACTAAAAGAACATAATGGATAAAAGGTGTACAGATTGTTTTATTTGCTTTTAAAACACTGTTTCAGATTCTCAGCGTAAAAAGATTATTTCTAGGTGTGGGTGGTATAATTGAACTTCTCAGTCTCTTTATGTTGTTATTCCCCTCAATGCACATTTAAATGCAGTGCTAATAAGTAATGAATTCTTTAAAAAATCCAAAAAATTGAATGACATTTTCATTTCCTTACAAAGTTTGAAGCACAGGGAAAAGTATATCTCAAAGTTCTGAAGTAATTTCAGGTGAAGTTCTGAATTCTTTTAATTTCAGATATTTATATAGTTCTATTTCCATATTATCTTAGCATACCACAATCTATTATTAGGTGTTTGTGTGGCCATTTACATCCACAATGCCCAAAAACTGTGGTCAAAAAAATTACCCAGGTTTTATAGACACAGAATAAAACATACTAGAAAGTAAAACAAGTGAGTGTAGCTAATGTTCCCAAGGTATTGAAGGTGAGACAGTCTCTGCCATTACTCTCTGATCGTGTAAGTCAGTGGCCTTTTCCCTGCACTTTGCAATGTGAAATTCCTTCTTAGAGTAGGTGGCCAGGAAGGAATGGAAGAGAACATACAAAATTAGTATTGTAAGCAGAGAAGGAAACAGAGGAGACTGGCCTGATGAAGTCAATGGCAAAACTCACATTGATTTTCTCATGTCTGGTTTCAATCCCAAGCTTAAACACTCTTGCTCATGACATGGATGTCCTCTCATCTAATGAAACCATCAGAGGATCTTCAAAAGGTTAATCGCAGCAACAAGAAAGGATGGCTGTTCTAACAAAGGATGCTAGGTACCTTTTGGTAACAAATCTCTTACATGCACAGACAAAAAGGCAGATTCTCTGTCAGCTTTCAAAAGACAAAATGTCTAAGAACTTTGGTTGCAATAAACGAAAAAAGAAGAGGAAAAAACCCCTCTGTTAAATCACAGATTCTGTAAACAAGACTCTCATTGTTCTTCTATAAGTCTGAGATGATGAGAATGAACCTTTTAAAGGACACAATAGGAAAAAAAAAAGAGCCAAACACTTAAAGAAGTTTCACCAGGCTGGCTTGATAATAGAGGAGCACTTTTTTTAAATTTTGGTTCCCTAGGACTTCTACACTTTTGAAACATTTTGAGGAGGAAGGTCGGAGTGGAAGGTCTAGAAACTAAATGGAACTCATAAGGATAGTTCAGAAATCAAGGATAAAAGCAAGCTGTTTCTGCTTCTAAGATACTCAAATAAGAACACGATGTGTATTGCACTCATAATTTTTCTGTTCATGCTGGTTAAAGCCTTTTCAAGCTTGACATAATCACAAACCCATGTAGTTACAGCAAGACCTTGGCTAGTCAGAGAATTAAATGGTTGTTAGTAGAATTTTTTAAAAAGAGACAAAAAAATTAACTTGGAAAAAAACCCTTACTACAGTCACAAAAAACAGTAATGCAATTAATAATTGTTAAAATAGTGTCTTGAAAAAGAAGAACAACTCCAAGTTCTCCTACTCGCCTTTTGTGTCACAAAGCTTTCCCAATGTGCAACCCTGGCTAGCTTTCATACTATGTGGAAAATCAATTATCACAGACATTAATAATGTCTGTTTATTATGGATATGTTAGTTGTTCTAAGAAGCAGATCAATTTGAAAGATAGATTAGACAAGGACAACAAATTCATGCCAACACTCTGAAACTTATGAATATGGATTAAGTTAAGACTGACTATGATGACTTGGACAAAAAAGTGTATGTGAATGCTAGAGCAACATAACTACTTTGCAAATGGCATTTCAAGTATTAAAACTTAAGATAAATATATTTCGTTTTAGTAAATATCTTTGATCCAGGTTCCCCATAGGAAAAAAAAAAAAAAAAAGCACAGGCTAAAAGGCAAACGTATCGGAGAGGGGAGGAAGGGATAGGAACTGGGTGGAAATGTCAGCTGCTTAAAGTGCCTGAGGACTGTGGCAGTAGGGGTAGGCAGAGGACAGTATTAAACAGAACATGTGTAAGGAACCTGGATGCAAATGAAGAAATGAAAGAGTCTGAGGGAATTAACAAAGAAACTATGGAAAGAAAAAGAGGCAGGACCAGATGAGTAGAAAGGACTGGGATATAACGTGGACCACAGAGAACAAAACCACAGGACTGAAGAGAGGATTCAGAAGAAACAAAAGACAAAGAAATGAAAAAGGAAGGTGAGAAAATGTAGACAATTGTTAAAACATATATTCAAAATGAAGAAAGAAGTGAAAGAAGGAGGAAAAAAGAAATTACATGGAAAATGCAAAGAAAAAAAACAACATAAAAAAAACCTTGACAGAAAGAGTCAACCTTGTCAGTCAAAATGATGAGATGTGATCACATCAAGAATCAATTCAGGCTTTGAAGAAGATATTCCCAAACAGAATGCAATTTCCCTAAAGGAAATGCCTTTATAACAAGAAGAATTAACAAATCAATAGAAGAACTGTTTAATTTTCTTGCCATTAGTTCAAATTCATGTTCTCTGCAAAGAATGTCTGAATGACAATCACTGAGCAAAGCAGAATCTCATTCATATTACAGTTGCCAATCAAAGCTACAAAGCTACAATACGTATTCAACTGGGGTCTTTGGTGGATACCTACCATACAGAGGTCCACAACAGAAAACCAAGTTAGATCATAATGAAATAAAGGAAGTTTTATTTTTTATTTTAATATAGTCAGACTTTCTCTATTAACAGTATTTTAAAATAATGTGTAATAGTGTGATGTTCTTGAAACAGGTGTTTGTTCATGAATTCATTATGAACACTGCTCAGTTTAATCCCAGTTAGACAGTGGATATTTTTTTTAATCTTGGAAAGGCTCAGACAAACAGATATAAATCATCACAGGTGTTTCTAAATTCTTCTACATGGCTCACCTAAATGCATATATAATATTCAAGCACTATATTCTCTCATCTCGAACGACTGGTCACTGCTAGTTTGTCTGTGTGGTATCAGGACTACCCTGAAGGATGTCTTCCTGTGGCCTCTCCAGTCCTCGAAACACAAAAACCTTTCTCTTTGACTTCAGTGTCCATGGAATGAACAGAGATGAAGCAAATGCTGAACCCACTCAAAACACTAGCTAAATTCCTTTGCTACATCCACACCCCTCACAGTGTATATGGGTGCTGATTTTCAAGAGACTGATTACGTGCATTACAGGGCAATTGTGTGTTTTGTTAATTCCTACTGAAATCAATGTTCTTGTTCATTCTCAGTACATCCCAGAAAAAAGCCCCTCCAGAATATTGGGATATTTTTCCCACATGGAGCTGAGAGCCTACGCAAGCAGCGGGGTTTACATTTTGTGGGCATAAATTATTGGTTAGGAAAAGAAGTTTACTTTCTTTTTGGAAATACATCACAGGCAAACTGCATTGGAAGCAATTTAGCATTCCTACTAGTTAAACTGCCAGATTAGTTGTAAGTGCTATTTGGTAGGCATGCTTTGCCTAGCAACAAGTGCCAGATGTCATTCCATTTCCTGTGCACACAATAGAGGGCCATAAATTGCTTCAGGCTTTAAGCTTCCAGGAATTATAGCTGCTCCTCAGAATGTATTTAGTTACAAAGTATCTTGCATACAAATACTGTATATAATCTCTTTACATAGATTAACATGTCTAAAGATGAACATGAGAGGGGCTGTAGGTTTGTTTTTCTTCCACAAATGCTTGTGGTTTTCCAAAAGAAAAGTTTTATTACTTAGGGACATTTTACAAGGTCATGTAGCAATAGAACAAGGGACAATGGATTTAAACTAAAAGAGAATTGATTTAGATTAGCTAGTCAGAAAAAAATCTTGACTGTGAGGGTGGTGAGGCACTGGAGCAGGTTGCTCAGAGAAGCTGATGGATGCTCCATCCCTGGAACTGTCCAAGGCCAAGCTGGATGGGGTTCTGAGCAACGTGGTCCAGGGGGGTTGGAACTAGGGGATTTTTAAGGTCCCTTCCAACCCAGGCCATTCTATTGATTTTTTGATATTAGCAAAAATACTTTTCAAAAGACATATTTAGAATTAGAAGCCAATATACTAATATACCTAGATTCCAAGGAGACTCTAACAAACAGAAGACTATTTTAAAAGTTAGAACATAAGGTAGAAAATTAGCAACATAAATATGGCAGGGAACTAACAAAGTACTGATGTTTATTGGTGGACTGAGAGTTTGGGGATAAATCTAGGTGAAAAACAGTGCCTGTTAGTAGAAATCAAAAAAAACCTGGAGTATTAAAAGCACCAGCAGAAAGAGTATTCCTTAATAAAGACAGGGACTATTGATGATAAAAACAGAATTTGACAATATTTTAGGACGTGTCCTGCATGAAAGTAGATACTTTGGAAGAACAGAGAACTGGAAAACACCTGTAATCAAAAAGAAACTGAAACAATATTTAGAAAATATCACCTAGGTGGACCATGTGGTCTTGATAACATTAACCTTTGTATTAGGTACTTGTTCAGTGATAGGAATGCAAAAATCACAGTAGAAGGGATATTTGTGTGAAGTGAAAAGGCAGTTGGAACACATAGTAGAGTCAAAGGTAGGGATAAGACTTGGGAAAGAAGTTCTAAACAGAAGAATACTGCAGGACTGTGCTCCTCCTTGTTACTAAGTTAGCAAAAATCATTACAGTTTTTTTTTCCATATACAACTTTTTATCAGGAGTATCATGTGGAAGGAAAGGTAGTAAAACATATGTCCTAAAAGAATTTAAGTTTATCTTACTAGCCCAGATAATGCTGTGGCATTTCTCTTCCATTTAGGAGATGATACCTCCAGTGGAACCTATAATAGGGCAAGATCACAATTTTGAAGAGAATATTTCCAGGTCTATTAGGTTGGAATTTCCTGTCACCAGACAAATAATGTTATTATTCTGAAGTTAAAACAATTTCAAAGCAACAAATAAACTACATTTCCCATTCCCTGCCCCCCACCAATATTTAGCATTACCTTAAGTTTTTATTACTCTTCAGGTAATATCTGTTTCATGTTAAATTTTTATAATGGAAATAGAAATAATAGTTTGTGTTATTACTAAAGTTGGTAATGTAAATAAAAATAAGTACTAGTAGGGAGAGTACACAATATCCTGCTTAGCACATTAATATGAATATCTGCTCCTTAATTTCTCCATGGATGCCTAAAAGAAAGAACAGTATACAGAAATTTTAAAGACAGAGACAAATATTACACGTTGTTTTTCTGGCATTAAGCAAGTCAGAAATGTCACCTGGAAGCTTTTTCTGATGCTTTTTCAATCATTTCCACATACAGATATGTACATCCCCCCCACACATAAAATATATAGGTACATATAAACCTATAAAAATAGATATACTGTAATTAGCATAAAAATGTATACATTTGGCAGGTATATTGTAAGAGGAATACAAAATAACTAAATAGAAAATAAAAAGGTATTTACTGTTGTACGTGCTGCCATAAAATGTCAAAATAATTTTTTTAAGGGTCACTAAAAATATATTAGGAAAATAAGCCTCAACCACACAGCAATAATGGGTAAAGTAGAAAAATGTAGTGGGTCTATTTAAAATTGTTTTGAAAGAGAAAGTGGGCATTTTTTCAGTACAATTCATCAGTAGATTTCAAGAAAAGCAATTGGAGCAAATTGAGCTTTGTTCTTTTTCTTTGCACACTCTCTTTTTCAATCTTTTATTTTTGCAATTACTTTTCCTAAACTACCTTTTCTTCAGAAGGAAATTGAGAGATCAAATGTGAATGGCAACAGTCTCTTATTATGCAGGCTTTTTAATTTATTAATTCAATATAGGAAGCATCTTTTTATCCTTTTTCACATATAATGGCTGCCTTGAAAGAGCAATGCAATTCTGTTAACTTGCTTTTTATACTGATTTTTGTGCCTCTACACCTTCCAACAGAGAGCTGCATTGAAAACTCAGGAATTTCTGGTCTTGTAGTTGTAGTTAGAATGTTGTGAGAAACAATTTCAAAGACTCAACTGAAGTCCAGGCAAGCAACAGTCACAGCCTTTTTGCCTCATCCACTCATTCGGTCACCTTGCTAGGAGGAAGGAAGTCAGGTTGGTCAAGGAGGATCTGCCTTTCCTAAACCCTTGCTGGCTTGGCCTGAACCCCTGGTTGTCCTGCACATGCCCATGATGGAACTCAGGATGATCTCCTCCATGACCTTCCCCAGTACCAAGGTCAGACTGACAGGCCTATAGTTCCCCGGATCCTCCTTCCAGCCTTTCTTGTAGATGGGCGTCACATTTCCTGACCTCCAGTCAACTGAGACAACCTCCCCAGTTAGCCAGAACTGCTGGTAAACAATGGAAAGCGGCTTGGCAAGCTACTCTTATGTTCTTTGGCTCTTTGGAAGTGCTTTGCCTCTATGCTAGCATAAGCAGTCTTGCAAAATACCTCCACACCTTCCAGCAAAAATATATAACAGGTCAGGATGTGTTAGGTGGGCCTACACATGAGAATGCATGCAGGAATAAGTAATATCCAAGTATTCTCTTTTTTTAAGAACAGCAATCCCGTTATGACTTTTCAGACTGTAAATTGCAGAATGCTGAAAGCACAGATCTGGATACTCTGCTCATTTCAAACTGGGATGAAGGTGAGATTGAGATGCGATAACCAAATACTTGCATACATTTGTGGCAGCTAATTGAGACTCAATTCTTAGTCAAGTTGTAATACTTTTTCCTTCATGCTTTAAGCTGTTTCAGTATGCACTTTCCCCTCCCATACTGCACAGCCAGAATCACTCTCTTTCAGTATTTCTGGCAAAAATAGATCAGTGAGAAAATTCTTCTAAACATATTAACCCACTTAGTAGGAAGGGAACACCAGGACTTGAATAAAGCTGAAATGCTAGATGTCTGCATGATCTTGAGCTGACCTGAACACCAGAGACCTCCCACATGCTATTAAGCTACAAAGCCAAGGTGAAGTCATACTTCCTATGCCATGGCTTTCATTTGCAGTGAAAGTTCTCAAAATAAAAAATAGTCTTGTTGAATTCAGATTTCATCCTTAGGATCTTGTGTCACCCACAACCTAGCACATTCTGTCCTGGTACTTTAACTCAGCCCCTCTGAAGCAGACAGAAAGGAAAAAGCACCCGGGAACAAAAATCATGCTATTTTCAGTAGCAGTTTCCACCCTAATTTCACCAGTGCAGGATAGAAACATCTCGCACAATTCTAGCTTCCCACTTCTATTCCAAGAATTTACTTATCTGATGGTCTGAAATTGCCATGAGTGTCAACTTTAGTAGCTTTACGGACCCCTGTAAGAGAGGACAGGACATTCTGGAGAGCCTCTTCCTTTGCAGAAGCCAAGAATTTTTTCTTTTTTTCAAATCAAAACAAGGGGTAATTGTGATCTTACACCAGTAAGAAAAGCTAGTGGGGCTGTACATACTGATTTGACCTGTCATGTGCACTTGTGACTTCTACAAATTCTACAAATAATTTGTTTTTTAAGGTAGGTATTTATTGTACGGATCAGTCATGAGTTTTTGCACAAGAATCTGTAGCTATCCATAATTTTCTGGCCTTGCAAATTCTTGCAGTCACACATATGAACCTAAGGGTTGATATGAAATGTCAGTGGCTTTTCTCATCTTTTTAGTATAAGCTTGCAATTTTAGAGAATGTTTAATTTTCCAGGTATTGAATAAGTGAAATAATTCCATTGTGACATGCTAGGAAATCAAGTAAATCTAACATTACACATGTGGTTTAGAGAGGACAATTGCTCCAGTAAAATGAATTTCTATTTATATGTAGTTGGGTTTTATTTGAATTGTTTGAACTTCCAGTGGTTTGTGTTTGTTACGAGTTTCAACATCTTTTCAACTTTGGTTTTTTTCCGCTAAGCTTTTCATGTAAGGATTTATTACAGTATTACTATTTTTACATAGCTTACTTAGAGTATTATGTTATTTATTTATTTTTTAGAACCATCTGAATGCTTCTGTTGCTATCCTGATAACCTTTGTATTTGGCTTTGTGGAAAACACCCAAGCAACTTTGATGCCATATTCACTGCTAGGCCCTGCTCACACTCCCATTAATTCCAATTGGACCAGGGTTTCACACAAAAATTGTCAATATTTCCTATATTAGAGGTAGAAAACAAAATATTTCACAGCTCTTAAAAGCTATAATCGGTTTTAAGTGAAAGCCTTTGCATTCAACAAAGATAGTCCTATCAAATATGTCATGATGTAAACAAATGTTCACTGACGGAGCCCAATGAACACTGCCAGTGAGCCCTGAGAAGCTACCTGCCAGAAGCAGCAAAATGGATGTGTGTACAATAACAAGCTCGTTTACATGGACACTTGCCAGCAGTTTGCTACACAGACACATCTTTCTGAATATATAAACAGACAACTTGACAAGACAAAACTGAATTTCATTACTGCATTTGTTCAATTAGTAGCAAACTTGCTGCTAAAGCAGGAGTTTGAGAAGAATGGCTTCAAACTCTATTGCCCAGGTAGGAGAGATTTGAGGGCTAATACAGCCCATAACATTCAGCTAATTCATCAATTATGAATGGACGTGTTATGAGGCTAGGTGTTATATAAGAGTTAACAAAATGGAAATGAGAAGTTGCTTAAGGCAAAATATATGTCCTAACCAACAGTGTCCGGTATTCAATGGATCTAGCAATTTTGTTTCTGTAGTTAACAGACTCTGGCAAATATCTTAACTAGGAGGACCACAAAACAGAAAAACAAAGTAACCCTCACAATTCCAGGTTTAAATACTTAACACTGGGATTTTCTAAAACTGAATATGTCAGCATTAATAAAGATGGGAGGGGAGAAGGACAATAGAGTCTACATACAATTACATAACTTCTGTAATGCTCTTGTGGTTGTCTTTGTCCAGAGGGATACAAATATGCAATTAGTTAGTGTTTTAAATAGCAATTATGACAGTTTAGAAGACACTAAGATCAAAGTGCTCTGAGAAGGAAGGCAGTATCACTTCCCTGTTTTTCTGGAAGCAGAACCCCTGACAACATCACAGAGCAAGTCGCTAGCAACGCCTAGACCCAAAAGCTGGTCAAGCCCATCTTCAGTTGCCTGTCCCCTAAGCATTATCTACTGAGTAGGTCTCTGACTTTCTCTAAAAACAGCCCCCATTTGTGAGTTTCTTATGTCCTGTACAATTTCAGAATCTGCTTTGCTGACTGGAATGAACAACAACAAGGATATTAAACTGGAAACCTAGTCCTTTGCACATCACATCAATGGGAATGTCTGCTTACTAGACTTGAGCGTCGAAACTGTCCAGGTGTTATCATTTTGATATGATCCCTGTAAGTTTAAAACAGGAAAAGGCTAACAAGGGAAAGATTTGTCATGCTAGATATGCATAAATGCACTAATCTAAATGTCCTACTTAAAAAAAAAAAACCAAAAACCAACTCTGACATTCAAAGAAACTTTTCTTTGCTTTACTTTTTAATTTTTGTCTCAGGTAAAGCTTCCTATATAACTCTGCTTTGCTATTTTTCCTCCAGAGGTTAAAATAAATCTCCCAGATTTCTAAAGAACTGCACCATATGACTTCCTGCTGACACTGAATTCAAACATATAGTATTCTCCACTACAGTCTTCAAGCTATAAAAATCTCCCATGGCATGCCCCCATCTCAGCAGTCTAATATCAGCGGATATTTCTCTAATAGTCTAAAAATTAGCATTTAAAATGTTAATTGCTTCCTGACTAATGATGAAAATTATGAGTTAAATGTGCAAGAATTATTTATAAATTGCAATGGCACACTAATTTTCTCTTCATCTTATAAAAATACAGCAGCCAATGAGGAATTTCAGAGCAATTAGTAAGGTAGACTACACAAATCTGTATAAGTCAAGCTTTTGTAGTTTGTACTCGAAGCTTTTTTGGTCCCTAAGGGTATAGAGTGTCAAATTTCTTCACCTGAGGTCTATTCTTATGCTTGACTCATTTTATCTGAAGTGTAAAAACTTCCCAGACAAAACACCCTATACCTATTAGTTAAACTGTGCTCCCATAGTAGCAACTGTGTGATTTCTGCATTAAATGCAGCAGTGGAATCATGACAGCTTAAAGTACATTTATTCATGATAGGACAAAATTCTGCAAGCACACAGTTGTTCCTTAAAACAGAGATTAAACTTGAGCAACCTGACCAGAAAAAAAACCTAACCTGCTACATAAATTCAGTCAGTGGTTTTCTTAAACTTCCAAACTCACTTCTGCCAGGACTCAGTGAGGAAAAACATAATAGTTACAGTGGCATCAAGTTTAACATACAGAAATTACCACAAACAGCTGCACAATTTAGCAATGCAGACTTCTTTTTTTTCCATTGGTTCTTCTCACACTTAGAATTTTCTTAGGTTCACACAGTGTAAGATGAATTAAGAGAATATTCTTAGGTTCACACAGTGTAAGAAGATGAATGAAGTTCCTAACCTTCAGTAAGATACAGATTAGGTGAGACAGTTCCTACAAGTTAAAATATAAACATAACTATATAATACTGCACAGAAAAAAAAAAAAGCTATATATACATTTTCTTCTCAACAAAGAAAGAAACCAGGTTTATAAGGAGTCCCTTGAATTGGCTTCTTTGGATTCCCAAAATATTTCTACTGCAAGCTCCACAACTGTGGTTCTGGCTCCTATTCATTGTCTTGAAAGCCACAAAACATGATACTTTTCTCCAACTTTTAGTCTGAGACTCCATCCAAGAAACACCTGCAGAACTGACCTAGGAATGAATCCTGAGTGCTCATACTTCAATATCTTTCAAAATCCAGAACCGAATTCTTTCCCACACCACAATTCTAGTAGGATGTAGGAGAAAATTACAGCTGACCCTACATAGGAATAGAAAAACTCACAATATATTTCAAAAGAAGAAAATTAAATGAAAGTCAATACTTTTAAAGTGCATTATTAAGGTCAGAGAATAAGATAATTATGGAAAGCATGTAAACAAGATAGTGATACACAATTAGGAGATAAAAATAGGATGCTACAGTGACATTTTACAGCCAGTTTTAAAAAGCCAGATTAATTTTTAGTGTCATATTCCACTTTTGTACCTCTGCTGGCCTCAAGTTATCACTTTGGCAAGAAACTGGAGCTTTGTACAATAACCTACTTTTAGCCTATGCAGATCTGATGTACACTGAATTAATTCATCATCAGTATTCATTTATACTGAAGTGCCTATGTCTAGAAGTGGAACAGGAAGGATTTTTTAGAAAAAGAAAGAAAATAGTCTGAAAAAGAAGAAAGATAACATAAATGTTTTTGTGTGCTGCTTTAAGAGTAAATTAAAGCTGCATTTGTTTATTTGTCTATCTCTTCCTGCAGCAGTTATGCTAAGGGCACAGTTATTTTCATAGTACCACAAGGAGCATATTTTCACATGGGTACCATATTTTTGAATAATTGCCCCCGTGTATTAGGAATAAAAACATTCAAAAATGGTTACACAGGGTTACTTTCATCTTTCCTAAATCTGAATATATCAGCCCCTACTCCAGAAGATAGAAAAGTCCCTACTTTTCTATCGATGTTTATCCNCTGAATATATCAGCCCCTACTCCAACACCGCTTTTCTATCGATGTTTATCCTTATGATAATTCACTAAATACAGCAGCATAGCACACATTTATGTGCAAATTAGATGGGAGTGTTGCCAAGTCACAGAATCATGGAATCCTAGCATCATTATGGTTGGAAAAGATCTCTGAGATCACAGAGTCCAAATATGATACTATTCAAACAACTTAAGGTATTAATCTGAACTAATTTTAAAGGCTGATCAACTGCAAAATACTAAACTGACTTCCACCTTAAAAAGCTGGAACAAGCCTGTAGGTCCTCACACTATATTTTCCAGTTTTCCTGCTTTTTCACTATGTAGCATTTACATAAATCTTCAGCTACCACTGTTTAGAGATTATCTCCTACTCAACAGTTTTATGCACACGTAAATCATGGTTTGGGGATCTTGGATGAAGCATCCAGGCGGCCTTTGTACCACACAGCCCTAATACACATAGGAACTCTTCATGCACTATACTGCAAAATGGGAGAGAAAGAGGTGGAGTCATGAAGACAGACATTCAGCGGATGGAACCACATGAATGGTCTGGCTGTAATAAACCAGGCTAGCGAATTACAGGCTGAAGAAACTGCCTAAGACCCTTACAATCCCATTCATACCGAGCCTTGCCACCTGGTCTTGGCATTTGAAACAGAATTCACATCAGAAGAGATTAACATTGCCTCTGGGGCTAGTCAAATTTATTCTAGCAAAATAATGCGAAGCAAATAATCCTCCCTAAGAGCATTTACAGGAATAAGACAAAAGAGATCAAAATTTAAATATCGAACAGGATTATGTTACTCATCTATTGTCATGGGAAAGAAGAACTCACTACAGAAATCAAAATAATAAAAAAATATGAAAGTAAGCACAACTTAAAATGCCATAATCATCTCTCACTGTAAGGAGAACTAATTTGTAAAAGCAAATGTGGGCATAAGGCACTCAGCTCCCCTTGTTTTTCAAAGAACAGCTCCCCATGTTTTTCCAAGAACAGTCACTTAAAAGAACTGTGTAGGTGTACAAAACAAAATTATTTGGAGCATTCTGTCAATAGGAAATGATCTATTGATAGGGCAGTTGGTTGGAAAATATTAACAAATTTTAACCATCTGTGATTTTGAAAATGTATAAACATATCAATTATTCCTTGTCAGTGTACACTGAGTAGAGGATGTTATTGACACAGTTGGGTATAGTTTACAGGCATTGTATATTATAATGACATTTGTTCTTGATCAGCCTTATTCAAAGGATTAGTATTAGAACTTCCCTGCACCCAATCATGTGTTTTTCCTGAAGAGCTGTTTTACTTTTTTAGCATACAGGATGCATTGAGAAATGTTGTCAGATATTGTGGGGCTTTCTCATGAATCTTGGTGGGTGACTGCAGTTACAAGAATTTACATACAGTATGCTGAGATACATTATATACAAATACTGTCAGAACATAGGACAGTAAGTTTTCTAGGACAATAAGTATCACAGTTACTAGAGTTTCGACAGCACACATCATAATCCTGACTAAAATTTTTAGTTATTTTGTATACCACAAGAAAACAGAAAGAAGTTATTTTTATTTTTAAGTGAGTAATTTATACTACCTCCAAACTTTTCTTTCCAGTCACCTGTGCTCTTTCAGCAATATTCCAAGAAGAACTTCCAGTATATGAACATTGAAAAAAAACTTAAAACATTTGAATTATTGCCTTCATAATAAAAAGAATATCAGAAAAAAACGGCATTAAGGAATTTGAGTCAATCTGCCAAGAAAAGCCAAGTCATAAGGCAAATGAGGAGACAGCTCTGAAGCTGGCAACACATTTGTCTGCACAATCTGCCAAATAACCAGATGTTTCTGCTACACAAGTGCACCCATAGCTCGGCACAAAAATCCTATCAGAATTAACTATACTACAAAATTAACGACCAACACATAATCCACGGAAAAATGTTCATTTCAGACCATGCTTTCATCAATTGTTGTCAAGAAAGTTTAGAATAATCACAGGAGAAAGGAAGTTACCAAGCAACTAATTGATAAAAGCATCTTCAATTCACTGTAACTACTGTCACATTATGAGAAGTAATTGAAACAGAAATATATTTCTGCAATACTTTTAAAAAGATTTCTGAGATGAATCATAAAAATAAATAAATCAAGTTCACCAGTGTTTCTGTAGAGGAACGAGCTGTTTGAATGAACTCTAGATCACAACATTTGCCTATGAAAAGTAGAAAAGCAGTTAAGAGATTGATGACAGAGTGTTACTTTACAGTCTTCGCAAAATCACAGCATTTACTGATATCAATAGGAATTATTTCTCTGACAAAATTGCAAGACACCTTCCTACAGCCATTCCAATGGGGCAAAGTTAGAAGTACTGCCATTAATTTTCATTCTTTTCTTTGCAGTGAAATAGTAGGGGCACTTAAAACTTCTAGTAGTCATTGATGTGACTCTTTCACTTCCTCTGCAGCAGTACAAGCTGAATATCTTTTGTTGACAAAATATAACTAATAATGCCAAGACAGCCTAGAGCCTAGCTTGAGTCTCATGCCTCTAATTACCAAGCATCAATTATGAGTTTTTTCTTTCTTTAATGTTTGAAGTAGTTACTCTTTTCCTTGGGAAAAGAGACAAGTCTTATAATGGCAACAAGTACAACTGTGAGTGTAAATATAAACAATAATTTGGATCCCAAATGACCGTAAAAATAATTTAAAACCTAACCTCTGGCATAAACTCTGAAGGCCTTTGTGAATGAAATATGGGTTTTCAAAGATCACAAACTAGGACTTTGCTCTTATAAGGAGTGCAGTACTTTTGCACGTGGGATGGACACATCAAACTTAGGTGCAAAAGATCTTTAAAATTTAACTGAAGTTTTCACTTACAAGGATTCTACCAGTTACTTCATTTCTAAAGANTTAAAACCTAACCTCTGGCATAAACTCTGAAGGCCTTTGTGAATGAAATATGGGTTTTCAAAGATCACAAACTAGGACTTTGCTCTTATAAGGAGTGCAGTACTTTTGCACGTGGGATGGACACATCAAACTTAGGTGCAAAAGATCTTTAAAATTTAACTGAAGTTTTCACTTAAAAGGTGAAACCAGTTACTTCATTTCTAAAGGGGTTCATGAAAACTAGAGAAATAACTGGATATGTCTTTAAAATTAATTTAGATCTTTGTTTAAAAGTAAGTCATTCCCCCTTCACCAGTAAGATCTGGAACCCCAAGCTCTTGCCCCTCACACCCAGGGCCACGTAGTCTCACTTCATAAGCTCCAGGACTCCTCTGTCTGTATCACACGGGAAAGCAGCAGGGTTAATAGTCTGAGGGCTGTAACAGGCGCAGCAGACTCTCTAAGTCTCAGGTCCATAACTCAGACCAGCAATAGACAACCTTTGACAGCAGATTAGGACACCAGACTGTGACCTCCATTCCCCACCACAGCGATCTCTTGCTGCTTCCTTCCTGATACTGTTGTGTGGCTCAGTATCAGCCAGCTCTGGCTCCGTTTGCTGTTCAAGGTAACTCCCAGCTTATCATCTGCTACCAGGGCACTGATCCTCTTCTGAGAGTGCCAGAAGTCACAAGTTTCTGGGCTTTGTCATTATTTTCCAGCCTGAAAAATGCAAACTCTCCCTGTCTTTCCTTCCGTACAGCTGTGCACTCTGGTTCCTCTAGTTGCATGATGTTGGAGAAGATCTGGCCAATTTTTTTTTAAATCATCTCTGATGGTGTGCAACTGCCTACCTCCTCCTGCAGCTCCTTTACTTGGTGACATAGACCCTCCACCTGCAGCCAAGGGCACCATCTCCCAAAACCCTGCCTTAGCAAGAGGTTCTGAGCTGTGTCCCCAGATGTGGAGAACTGCATTCTCTCTTGGGAGCATTGTCTGATCTAAGGCTTCTGAAGTTCCAGAAATAGTTTCTCCAGTTGGTGCTGAGAACAACCATGCCCTGTGGTGCATCACCACCAGCACTCAGCACACGGGGTTTTACTGCAGTTTGCCGACGGCTCATTATCATGAAAAAGGTGTGCTTACCATTCTCTGCAAGCTTGATGCAGAAGCAGTCCTATTACCATCATTCACCTGTGGGTTGATAAGTGAATCAATAAATTCATGATTTGCATTGAAACACTGAGCATGCCCTGTATATTCATTAGTAGAATGCCTGTGAGCACCTTGAAGAAAGTCACGATTCTTGGCTTGTTCTTTCAAATGGTATCCGTAGTTCATGTCACGGTCTCACTGCCATCATCCTGCCATGACAGCACCTACTACTCCAGTGTCTCCCCAGCTTATGTGAAGAGTTTATTTGCGTATCCATTTGCACATAAGTTCTAACTAAAACTAACACAAAGATCTACTCAGAGGCTGGTAGTGCAAAGTGTATCCCTGGTAAATATAAAAATATACACAGCATCCAAAACCAGAAGTTTGTTTGGGAGCACTTTCTTTCCTGTTTGACTTGTGATTTTCCCAGGTTTGCATCTACTGATGTCATCAACTTCTTCCACTAAGAGAGATTCTGAATTGTGCATTTAGAGGCATGAAGAACATACACATTCTGTCATTCACTAATTTCAAATTTTTTTCATGGTCAAGAACTCACAGAAAGATGCTCTCAGGTAACAGTATTCCAACAATGCCTATTGTGAGATATTCTGGGCAAATCCAGAAAGTCTACAGAATTGTTAATGGTGCAATCCTCTCCAGAGGACTCAGGGGTCCTTCCTCCCCACCATCCTTCAGGACACACCTTAACTTTTGCCTGCATCAGGCAGAGAACTATTGCCAAGCTCAGGCTTAAAAAGAGAAAAAAAAAAGGATTAACATCTCAGAGCTCTGGACAGGTCACTAAGCAAAATTCATTCCTCATCCAACTGCACTGGGAATGCTACTTGTCACAACAGGAAAAAAAATTCAGTTAACTAGGAGCTGAATTTATCTGCTTGTCTGCATGTACTTGAGTATAATAATCATCCCTTCAACCCTATGAATCAGATTTTGTTCAGGTCTGAAGTCCAATAGCCAGTAACCATCTGGCTAAAACATTATTCATGTGTATTGTTTAAACAGTTGCTCCTTTGCAGAAGCAGCTTTTACCTCTCCTTCTGTGGCTTCTCTCCTCTCATCAGCATCAAAAGGTCTTCTCTTTGAACTCCCTGAAAAGGCAGTCCCAAGATATTTTCAAGCTGGAATGATATACAGACAATCCTAAAAGCCTCCCACAGTCACCACCTTGTTGCCTCTGGCCTTTTCATGCCTCACAGAAGTTCAGAAGGGTCAGTCTCCTCTCGGTGCTTGGAAGCAAAAGCATTTGCCCTGTACTGCCCAGTGCTGTATCTTTCTATCCTCATTTGAAAAATGCTGACAAAAGGCCTGAGCATTGCCATGGAAACACTTTACCCAATATCCTTATAAATCTGTTTGCCAAGGGAGGCATGGGTCTGCAAAGCATTAACAAACTCTCACCCCCTGAATAACCAGCACATACTTTCCTCAAATAAAATGCTTTTGTCACTGTTTTAAAGCCAATGCCACAAGCTTCTTTTTTCCCCCGCTCTAGGAACTGCAAGTGCTCTTTGGACTCAGTAATTCCAATTTGCACAAGTAGGATTTAATTTCCTTCTGACCTTCTCAATCCGAAAGGACAAACTGGTCCTGAGGCAAGGCTGGAACATCACCTATAGGTGAAAAGGCCACTGATTGAGACCTTTACCATACACCTGCTTTTGTAACTTCAGCAGATAAACCTCTAGGATCACCTGAGCTGAAACATGGGAGAAACTGAGATGATGATGATGATGATGATGATGATGATGATGATGATGATGATGATGCAGTGAACCTTCCCAGCAGTCTGAAAATGCCCTCCCTGTGGCTGGCCCGCCAGCCATCCTTCCCTTCACTAGGAAAGGAAGTGATGGCTTTCTACCACAAAATATCTCCCCAGGTATTGTTTTCTACTGCCTCTCTCTCCACCACTCCCGCTAACTGCATTTACAACTTAATGATTTCCTTCTGTAGTACATCACTTGTATTCTCCCTCCCGGCCCATGCTCTGAAACAAGCTTCCTAAAGATACCCCTGTGTTTTATTCTGTATTCCTACAGGGGTTTTTCACATTTAAAAGGGTTCAATAACAGTTGCCATCTATTAACCCATCAATTTAATTTATCCGAAGCCTTCTAAGAGCCGTCAGGCTGCTTATTTTTTCACTGTTCGCTACTGAATCTAATTGAACAGTATCTCAAAAGTTTGAAAGTTGATCATTTAGCCTTGTTATACTAACTAAAGTGCATAAAAAACCAAAGGGATAAAAAATACTCTTGTTCATAAATAATGAATTCTATTGCCTCGGCATTACTTTTTTCTCAATTCAGACATTAAGGCTAATTTTTGCTCACTTTTATTCAGTGTTATATTCACTTCCAATTTTCATATTCAGTAGTTCATTATATTCATAATTGATTTGCAATATGCAACCTTTCTAGATACACAGAAACAGTTCACTGTGAACGGTCAGTGCCAATTTCAATCTGTATTTTTCTCTCTGCTCATACAGCCAAGTAACTTTCTCAAAGAATCCATAGACAATATATAAGTAGGATGCAATCATCTCTTCTTGTAATAACTATTGTTAAATACTATTTTTTCACGCATTCTTTTATGAGTTAATCAAAGTAACATCCACACACTGGCCACTTTCCATGACAGCCTTGCAAGGAACGGTCTTTATTTTATGTATGTCTCTGAAAAAAGAACTCTGGGTGTTAAAACCTGGACATTCCCTACTCCCTACCGCAAGTCAATATTACAAATTTAGTTATGAAAAGAAAATTCTGGTCCTTTTGCCACTTCGAGCTTTCCTGGCCCCTTGGACTTATTTCACCTAATCATCAAACACTGGATCCATGAGCAGAACGTGAATCACATAAGCATCCCTGGCGACAGTTAGACACATCACTGTTCTAGTGTGATACGCCCTGATCGTCCTAATACTGACTCACAAATCTTAGGCATCCCCTGACAGCAAATAAAGCATAAAGAACCCTGGCTATCTACAGGCCAATGCTTTCTCCTTATTAAAGGAGTACATTTAGTAGACTCAGAGATTTACAGTGGAGATTTTTAAGCCTGAACTGCAGAGGGCAGATGTACTTGACCATGTACTCAAGGACCTATTCTTTACTGAAGAGTCACTTCACCCGAGCCAGAAAAAGATCTCAAGCTAGAGTTTGCAAGGCACACCCATGCAGATGGCTTGAACTCATGGCTCTGGATCAGCAAAGTTCTGTCCACTGTGTTCCCCAATATACCTCTGCTAAAGCCAAAAAAAAGCAAAAAACCCTGTAATTTCCACAGGTGGCTCACTTCAGTCGCTATGCTGTGATACAGTCCTTTGAGCTGACTGCAGAATGCCTCCAAAAACACAGAGGTAAGGAAATAGGAAATTTTATGTCACGTATTTCAGACACAAGACTGAAAAGGCAAGGAGAGCCACTGCAAATAATAAGTCTATCTAGGGGTAAACAAAGCAGTGCAGGCACGACCTGGAATTGCACACTCTTGTCTCAGGTAGCTCCATGCTCATTTCCAGATGCTGCCTTAAAACGCTATCTCAGTCCTGGGGTCTATGACTTAAGCCAATTCAAATCAGAAAAGTGTGTTCTGAATAAGAAAACCCTCTCAGGACTTCAAAGGACAGGTAATTTTTCAGCTCTGTGAAAGCATTACATGTACTTATTTTTCAGTATGCAACTGTGGTCATCTCTTCTCTGTATGGGAAAGGTTTTTTTGAAGAGGTATGAATAAACTTTAACGAAAACAAGTCATATCATGTTAATTTAATCAAATTTGATTTTCTCCAGGGAATCAGTCTTTATTCCCGATCATGTGTCATTCTTGGTCCTTTTACTCAGGCTCTCCTTTACCGCACATTCTTTCCAAGTTGTGAATTCCTATAGTTCTATTTATTGCTTCCCTGATGATGTACTAACTAATACTAATGTTAAAAAATATCTTTATCAACCATTCTGCCAGTCTCTCTGTCTTGTAAATTGTAATCAATGTCCAATGCCATTTTAAATCAGCAGGTCGCTATGAGAAAGGAAATTGAGTAGTGACTGTTAGTAGAAGTTTACTCTAAATACATCAATAAAATATGAATCCATCTGAAAAATAAGAGCCTGGTTCTGAGACTGCTTTATGTAATGGTAAAATTTTCATCTAAATTGGAAGACTTTCAATAACAAAACAAATACCACACAAAATTACAGTGTCCCAGCTTGCTTAGACCCGGAAACCAGAGCTGTCCTCCTAAACCCTGACATAGGTGCTACACACTTTCTGACATCCAGCAAACCTGTGAGTGTTCCCACTTAAGACTGTTTGGACATGAGGAGCAAAACTGTGTGGTCATACAAACAAGTCAGAAGCGTATACGAGCAATGTGCTGCTCTAGAGAGCAGATAGCGGTGCTCCATGCCCCAGGTGGCTGCCTCCGTGTGCTCACCACCTGCACTGCAGCGTGTGTGACACAGCCTGGCAACAGCCATCCTTTTGGGTCACCTCCATCAGCTTCCTTGCAAGGGAAGTTTATTCATGGTCTTAACATCTGGCCCACTTGGGGAAGCCAGCTAGAGTATCACCTTGAAGGGGGACTGCCTTCACTTAGTTTCTTAGTATTGGGGAGGGGCAAGTTTGTGCCACCTACTGTTCCTGCCTCCAACTCTTGGCATTTAGTTTAGGCAGGAAATCAGTTTTTAGTTGCTGCCAAACTGGAACCTCACACAGCAATAAGTTCACAGTGCCATCCAGAACTTTGTAATAAAGCAAATCTTGAGCACTTCTTCATATTTACTGAGCAATGAAATATCACGCCAGAATTAAAGGGTGTTTCTGAAAATAGTTTGAATGTGAATCAGAGGATATTTCAGCAGATCCAATGGAGTAATTACAGGGTAGGAAGAACAAACAGACTGTAATAGATAAGTGAGACAGGCAATCATAGACAAACTGTTTACTTCCCTGCTGATGGATGAATAGAGCAAAGGGTCACCTAGGTGGTTTTTTTTATTTAACTCTTTTTTCTGGCAGATTTATTCTTGAAATTAGGCTTAGCAGATAAGAGCAGATTGGTCACTTGGTAGCAATATACTGGATGCTTTTCAACATGAAACAGTGGAGGTCTTCAACCACCATCTAAAACAGTTTTTCATTAAGGAAGGATGGTAATTATGTCCCATTTATAAAAGGACGGATGAGACACAGGGAGTTTAAGTTAACCTATCCCTTAGTCAAACTGAGACAGGGCAACAAGACCTTCCAATTCTTAATCACATGTTTAAGCAGTGTCAAACCAGCTGCCCTTGCAAGGCTGTAATCAAGTGCTAAGAAAAAACCTTTGACTGAAGCTCCCAGAAATTGTGTGTTGGAGTCATTAAGCCTTTCATGAACAGTGACAAACCAACTTGATAAAGGCATGATCTTACTAAGCACGAAGTTTGAGACACAGATAATAGTTTTATGACTTCATCTTATGTTAACAGAGAGATGTTTGGACCCAAGGAATAAAACCAAATTTTCTTTTCTGATTTTTTTTTATTTGAATGATGACATTTTCATATTCATTCCTTCAGTGTAACTTCAACTTACGAACTTTTAAGATCTTGAAACTTCAAAACAGCTTACTTGCAACTCTTAGCAAGTTTAACCCCCTGCATTCCCTCATTTGTCATGTACCATCCGCCACTCATCTTCCAAAAGCGAAAATGCCCAACAGTGCCACGTACACTCCACAGAGAAACCCAGGAATAATCACTGCAATCAGTTAGCATATATTCAACAGCAAAAGCCAAGTCTGCTAGCAGCTGGAGAGGTCAAAGAAATATGATAAACACAAAGTAACCTGGGGCAGATGGACTGATTGTGTGCTAATGAGGTAGGCAGAATTATTCTAATTAACAGACCTTCCTTAAAAGACAATCCACAACAATTTTTTTCCTGTTTTTGTGCTTGCTTTTTTCCTGATATACACTAGAGACTTTTTTCTTTAAAAAAACACAAAACAAACCTCCTAGGATAAAATTATTATACTTTTCATAAAGCAAATGGCAAAATAAATCAGTTTAGTTTCATAAGCCATCTCTCTTCGTGTCAAAAAATTATTTTTAACTGTTTCTAATTTTTGTCAAATGAGTCAGATGAATAAAGCATTATTTCAGCAGAAGTTCATCTGTACTTCTGATTATTTTAATCTTGTCACATAGACGTACTTTGACTTCATGTCTGCGATGACTCTGAGCAACTCTGAAGCCAGCCCTCCCCCAGCAGGAGGCTGGATCAGCCAACCTCCACAAGTTCCTTCCTAAATCATTCTCTGATCCTATTCTGATAAACTGGCCCATTCTTTCCATTCTCACAATTTAACCAATACTGACGAAAAAGATGGCAAAAAAGAGCTCTGGGACTGGACAAGTGCTACTTGGTGATGGAAAAATATATTATAGTATATTTATAATAAGAGAGATATAGAAAAGGGGATTTGATTCAGAGGGGTTTCTGACTCATGTATGCATTTTTCCATTTTTCTCCTGCCAAAATTTCTGCTTGACCATGAGAACTAGCACTTTACCAAAAAAAAAGGGGGAAAAAAAAGGAAAAAAACCTCCCAAAACTGACTTATTCTGACATGTGACAGATTCTCATGGGGAGTACAACTGGATGTCTACATCTAAATTTCAGAAAGGAGCTGAAATTCCTCTTTTGGTCATGATGTTTAGTTTGCCCATAATGTTTAGTGTGTGACATAATCAAAATCATGACACAAGGACAGTTACTGTCAATATCAGTGAGAAGAAAAGTCTGAAAATGCCATCTCAGAACAGCTCATAGTAATATTCCTGAAGTTTAATTTTCCTAACCCTGTCATTTCTGCTGTCTGAAAAACAAATGCCAATGCTACTTGTACTTAATTAGCATGTGCTAATTTCACTATGACCACTACAAACACTGCAGACAAAGTAACTGAAGTTTTGCAAGCAGGTAGAGTAATGAAGCAAAATGACTGTTGTTTTTAATAGTTATTAACAGCTGTATCTATGACTATCTACTTCTTCCTTATTTCATCCTCTGTGATGAAATCCTCTCTTTCATCCTCTGATGAAATTCTCCTGATCATCTGGTAGGATAACAGTTGCCTCTAGCCATCCTCTATACAATTTGTTCCAATACCAATGTTTCTGCCAATTCTCTGCTCATTTACCAACTGCACAATTGTTTATGAGATTCTGAGGACCACTTTTCATTACTCAGGAACCAAAGAATATGTCTTGAAATTTCATGGCAATGCTAGCTTAAAATATTTGCAGGTCCACAAGCTTATTCAGCAGACTGTGTAGCCCTGCATCACTTTCCATTCCCCAGGATTTGTAAACCAGGAACCATTCTTACACTATTTGCAAAACAGCAAAAGTGATCAAATTTCTCAGTCATATTAAAACACAGAGAAAACACAAAATTTGAGAGTTAAACTGATATAAATTATATGTAATACACTATCTTCAGAGAGCCTTCTGTAGCACATCCCACTATTACATGTTTGGAAATTAGCAGAAAAGATTAACAGAAATCTCCACACATCACTAGGACAACATCTTGCAAAGAGAAAAAAAAAAGTGATTCCAAGATGCAGTTGTAGACCAAGCAACTCCTGATCCTGCTGTATTACCTCTGGAACTGTTTGAAAGCCAGATTAACCAAAGTTTACCCTCAGCCAATGCACATATTACAACAACAGAAAAAGTGCATGCATGAACAGCAGAAGAAATGGCCCTTACAGGCATTACACATGCTTATATTCCATTTAGAAAACAAGGAATCTTTGTTTTTAAGATTTACATCTCAAAACAACAACAAATTCAATTTGACTTTGCATTGATTTGTCTCTATAGAAACCAGAAGAATAACTCTTAGTGTTTAGATGGTGATGCTCTGTTCAACAAGTCACTCTACTGCATTTGGACTGCATCTGGTTTAGTTTTCAAACTTTTAAGTTTCAAAAGTTATGATGCAATGATTATTTTAACTGCTTATTTGACACATTCCAGTATTTTGAGTGGGGAATGAAATAATATTTTTATTTAAATTGCATTTCTAGTACATAAGGAGCGTAAAAGTGCTTTTTTCATTAAAGCACTACCTTGGAAGAATCCAGTTCTGGGGGGAAAGGAATGAAGATATTGAACTATGTTCATTTCCTTGCTCATTTCATTTTAATGCCAAAACATATCTCTAATGCCAATACAATATGTTTCAACACAGCAGTCAAACAAATCATTTTTTCTGGCTCTCTCCCACATTTCTTCTAGAAATATGTCTTGCTTATACAAATGTCTAAAATAGGATCTCCCTGCCTAGCTGTTTGCCTAGAAAGGTGCTAGTATTTCCCTATTGATTTTTGGCATCTCTCAGTTTAGTCTCTCTTTTCTATACACATGCACAATGTCTTCAGGCATTTGTCTCCATTTGCAGGCAGAATGAAACCATTGGGTTAGGGATTTTGTGAATGTTACCATCACAAAATTAAGTCACTGTTTAAAAACTGTGGCTGCTAGAACAGACCTACATGTTCCTGTTCTGAGGAACACTTTGTACTGCATGAGGTTTCATACATTCCAGCTGCCACTTGTATACAAAGCCTTTACATTTGTTTCCAGCCTTTGATCCTTTTCCTCTCACTTTCACCACATTAAATTTTCTATGTGCATTTTGATTCTTTTTCAGCCAAGCAATAAGACACAGCAGAGAGGAACACTTGGCTTCTGGTGCTTGCCAGAAGGTGTTAGGAGGTTTGCAGCCAATGTAATGCTCCGTCTGATCCATTTTTAAGAAAGGGTTTAAAAATTCAAACTGACAGTTCAGAATAGAAACAAGAGCTTGAAGTTTTGACATTGCCATGAGAAAAAAAAAAAAGGTGTGCTTAAGGAAAGCAAGTATTTATTATAAAGGTGTCAAGTAGATGACCAAATGAAATGTTAGCTTTTAGGTAAGAAAGTGACTTGGTATATAGTGACATTAAAGTACGGACAAAATTAGCAAAACTATATGACTCACTGAATGACATTTAAAGCCACTTATGTGACTCACATGGGGAGAAAAGAGAGATCAAGAGGGCAGGAATAGTGTACAGTGGGAATGTCCATTACGTGAAGACTATTGGACTCCTCAACATTGGTTTTCGTCACTACACTTAAGAGGAGACAATTCTATTGCATAGCACAGATGGAGCAGCATCACCCTCTAAAAGTACTGCCTTTTCTTCTGAGGTTAACCTAACAAAAAATGTTAAGCCCTACAAAGTTATTTGGTTTTACAGAATACACAGTCCAGAAATGCAGATGCTTCCCTTACTGCACTTTCTGAAACCGTTGCTTCTCAGCAGCAACAGTTGAATGACACACCAGCAGAGAGACCAAAACACAGGTCCATGAAGGACTTGTCCAAAGGGATGTGGGGAACACTGGGCAAAAGTAGAAGTTAAGCAGCAACGTTTTCACATTCATTGGATACAGGAGAAAAGGAGAAGACTGAGGAAGCTTTCTGTGGCAATGGAATTCCCCATTTCCTTCCTACAAATGTGCACAAGTGTGATGAATACCATATGCCTAGGGAATGCAGGAAGATCAAGAGAAAGAAGAAGGAAGAAGAAATATTCATACAGACTTGTGCTGAATGCTGTGTATATAGAATTATCATGTGTATAGGTGGGTGGATTTAAGCTGAAGAAGGGAATAGTAAGGCAATTTCCCAATTACCATTGATATGAAAGAAATCAGGTGCATAGAAGGGTTGTCCCTCAACAATGGTAACATCTTCTGACTTGTGATCAATCAAAGTAATGTTTTCAGCTATCAACAGAGTTTGGTTCATTGCTGTCCAAGGATAATTAACTTTCAAGCAGGTATAATAATGCCTTATTATAAAAAATATAATAATAAACATCATATTGCATTGAGACAATATAGGGAATACATATTGTCATGGCAGCAGTTAAAAAAATGGCAATGTAATACTACTTGCTCCCATTGTTTCATCACCCGACAAAACATTTTTACCTATTTGCTTCCAGTGAAAAATGCAGAACAGATGCAGTTCCTGTGTAAGTAGGAATTCTGTTATTTGCTGTTTAATGGAGCCAACAAGGATAAGGACCTTCTAGAATATAATTTTTGATGTGGTCTATATTACTCTACATTAAACTGCAGGGCAACTCCATTCACGTTCCCTTGCTGTTTTGTACATTTTGCCAGTTATCCACAAGGTCAGTAGGTGACTAAGAATCCATTTGTTAAAACAAAGGAAATTTAAAAATAGAAATGCTTCTGTTCAGTGCAATGTTAATTTTCCATCAAATTGCAAGGGTTGGATAAAATGTTTTCCATGACTCTGAGCTTGTTACAGAAGCCCATCCACTACTTTAGAAACATTAATTGATGCCTCTCTGCTGAAAACATAAATAAACTTTAAATAAGAAAGCTTGTTCTCAGAATCATTCCTACTTAGAGACTTGTTAGTGGTCATCTAAAAATGTAGTGATTTAGAAACTTGAAACAGACATATTTTATAAAGTATTACAAATACTGCAGAAAATGAACGTTCTTAGTATTAATAGATCAAAATTAATGCTTAGGCATCCATTTCAATAAATTATTACATTTAGAAACACAATGACAAAAACTATGTTTATACTACCATAGATCTTCCTCACTAAGGCAGAACATAAAGCCAAGAATTGGTTTCACAGCATCATCAATGAAAATTAGCCTCAAAGAGACCTCTGGAAGAGATCATCTGGCCCACTTCTGTGCCTGAAGTCACAAACAAGTGTATGTTAATCCTTTCTGACAGATAGTTGTCCAACCTGTTCTTGAAACCCCACGTTACAGAGATTCCACAGTCTCCCTAAGACAAGCTTTTTACTATGACATATGTCAACAACATTCCTTCTCTTGGGAATAGAAAGCACAATGAACAGATTGTTTGGACAAACTAAAATAAACTTTAAAATTTCAGTGTGCTGTGCCACCTATCTTAGGAAGGAGAAAGGGGTGAAGCAGGTAGAAGTAACAATACAGCAGCATACACCTGATTTATGTCTATTTTAAAGTTTCTATGGTTTAGATTCATATCCTACCAAGTGCCTCTACAACTGAATAACACCTGCATGAATAAAGTATGAGCTAAGAAACAGTGTTTAATTACATATAACTGTGGTTAACTTCTACAAAGTCTGCAAATACCCAAGGCAGTTCAGCTCCTCTTGATGACATGCCTCCTTTAAGATTCCTAGGACACAAGAACAGAAGTCATTGGTTTGAGAAAGAGCCACCAGGGAGTGTAAGTAGAGCCAAGGTGCATCTAACTTCCACCCAGGTCCTCATGGAAACAACTGTTCTGTGATGAGCCAGGGGAGTGGATTAGGAAAACTGTGGGGAGCAGCGTCAAGGAATTGAGCCAGTATAAGACCACACAAAAAGCAGAAAAGACTCTTGAAGAGGGGCTGGAATTAGGAAAAAAAATTGGCAATTGGAGATAATCAAAATGGGGAGTGGCAACGATGGTTCATACAAAGAAAGATGGAGGAAAAGCCAGAACAACCCCTGAAATGCAAAAATACAGGAAGAGGAAGCCCTTATAAAGGGCCAGAGGAATTATGATCTTGCTTAGAAAGAGCTTGATAAATGATGTTCCAGATAGAGTAAGATTATTTTAAAAACCTCTGAGTTCCTTTGATAGGCACCCATGAAATAAAAGGAAGTCTGTGGCCACTGTATTATTCACATATAGTCTTCAAGATACTACCCCGCAAGAACTTCATTCAGAAATTCTCATGTGATACGATCTTTTGAAATCACCTACAGAGAAATGATGTTGTATTTTCTGGACAATATCTGTAAATAAAATCTTTTATCACCTGCATGTAAGTGTAGCAGATATACGCTTAAAGCAGTTGACACATTTAAAACAGAATTTCCTCATTTACAGAAACTCATATACAAAAGCATTAGGATGGTGAGAGGAGAAGGGATTGAGACTTACCCTGCTCATTCAATTACAAAAGTTTAATTTTATTGTTACTTTCCAAATCAGAAGACCATTTACTAAAACTTGGCACAGTCCTGTCTGTGTAACAATTCCTTCATTTATACAACAGAATCTAAACCTCTGAAAGACTGCTTTTCATTTATCAGAATGTTTTCACACACAACTCTCACTCCTGCTAAGTCCAACTCTGACACTCTGGAGAAAAATTATTTTGGTAAATGTCCTGTCAAAAAACCACTAAGTTACATATAACTCTTTAAAGTAGCACAATACACAGATGAAAAACAAAACAGAAAACCATGTAAAATGTTGTCAAGCTTAAAAGCATGCTAAACTTTGGAGATGCCATTATTGTTATTATTGTTTTACCGTTACTACTTACAGGTAAATGACAGGGTCTATATTTTGCTGTTGTAATTTTGTCTGCTATCACCCAGAAATTTTGGTGAAACAAGGGCCAGAATTGCTGTGAGACCAAATCTTTGTTGGCATAACTTTATTGATTTAATTAGACTTCTGTCAGCAGAAAACACAGACTTCTGTTTAAATTGGGGGAAATTAAAAAAGCCATACCATCTACTTCTATCAAAACATATTTTTAACCTGAAGAGTAGAGATGAGAGGCAGGATCCACTCCTAAATCTAACAAAGTACATGACTGCGGTTGGGTAATTTTGCCAATCCCATCTCCAAACAATTTTTTGTTGTATTTGTGCATCACATACACAAACCTTGTCGTAAGTTAAGCATTATAAACCTTTCAGAAACAATTGTTTTTTACTGTGATACACAAATTTATGCCACAGATAAGTCTCTCTGTTTAGAAGAGGCCACATAAACAGGAAAGCAATTTACAACCCATGCCAATGATATGCTCTAACATTTCTCTGCTATGCTTCAATTAATTAAGCAGCCTTGGGGGGAAAAAATGCCAGTAGGAAATGTTCCAGTACTTCTCGCTGTAGGAGGACGCCCTAAAGCCCTGTGAATGAGAAATGAATATGTTCTAGAAAGAGAAGAAAAGTTCACTGTACCTGGGGTTGGTGGACAAGAGGATTTCCACAAACGCCAACTGTAGGCAAACTCACATAAATGGAGAGTACTTCTACTCAACTGCAACAGCTTTTACATTCTCAATTCCCATCCAGAGAAATTGCTCTTTCTGCAAGTGATGGGCAATTGTCCTTCAGTGATAGCTGGCACCTTGATCCCTTCCTAAGCACAGCTTGGGAGTTGTGCTTCATTACATTTGCTGTGTCTGGGATGTGGATTTGCTGTGGCTTGAAACAGAAGCGAGGGGAGGAACCACATACTCACAGGAGATACCAACACAGAAATGATTTGGATTATGTAAATTTAGCTCTTGTTCACAGTCAAATGCCACTCATTATTTATCTCTATAAGAAACACCTGTATCATCATCTGCTGAAAAGCCATTCAAATTATATACTAGCTCTACTTGTATCCAATACTTTCCAAAGGGGTAAGGACAGACAAGATGTGAGTATGGGTGTTTCAGGAAGAGAGTTTTCTTAAGAAGAGGGGTTTTTGGCTTCTGAGACTTAATCAACTTGTACCATTGAGTTTTTGCAAATATCCAGTTACTTTCTGCAACATATTGTTTAAAACACTTTGAGTAAGGACACAGGGTGCCAAGAAACCTGTGTTACCTGACACTGACGTGTTACCAAACTGTTTGCCGCATGTGATCCCTACACTTCAAACAAATGAATAGACTAAGGTAAATGATTAACATTTTTATCTTACTTTAAACATGCTGTCAAATTTGCAAACTAAACCATTACGAATATCAGGAACAACCATTTTCCTCCTGTCATTGATGCATAAGTTCACTGGAGAAAACCATAATGAGAACAAAATTAAAAGATGCATAACAGTGCAAATGCACAGGACTCTTCAATAAAGGCAGACAGATTTAGCAAGTCTTAACAGTCAAACATACAGCTTCAAGATTTAAATAACTTTAATAAATCCTTTTAAATAAATAGGAAATTATACGCAAAACAGGAAAAATACTTTAAATGAGCTATTTTTACATTCAGTAGCCTCTAACTGTGGATCATAAAAGCTAACACCCCCAATATTTAAAATGACAGACACCACCTGGTTTAAAAGACTGAACGGGACCTGCTGGAGGCAGAAAACCGGAAAAAACATGCCTGAGAAAGGTAGACTTTGGCAGTCTGTTTGGGGCATGGGAGGATTCTCCCAAAGCCTACTCACATATCTCTCCACCCCACCATTGCTCCCAGGAACAAAACCCTGTGACCACCAGGTGCTCCAGATAGAACATCTGCTGCTGCGTGGACCTGCCAAGGCAACAGCATTCGGCTGTGACATCTTCCAAATCACAAAGTTATTACTCAGCTCATTCCTGAGAGTGTCAGAGTCGGCACTCCCAGTGACATTCACCATAAAAATGCCCCAGATATGCCTCTAAAAACTCTGCCTGCCACTATTTTAGGTCACTGACAAGAAAATACCTTGGATTATATCACTGATGCTATTCAGGTGGACAGGTAGAAGACCAAAGCATGTCTTAGGAGTATTAGGAATGTAACTGCCCTTTCAAGTAAGGGGACAGGGGCAACTTCAATTAAAATCTCTTTAATCTTAATTCTTCTTCATATGAGAATATGGTCATATAACTGCCCGAGTCAATGTCCCAGCCCACTCCCCAGATACTAAATGTACACAAACCCCTACCTGTAAAAAAATTACTCCCCCCATCCCTTAGAAATGAAGCTTTTATATAACCTTTTAAAAGGCTTTTAAAAAAAAAATTTGAAAGACGATTATTTTTTTTTCCCTTCATCGTCCCTCCAGCTCCAAAGGAAATTTGACTCCAGCAATACATCATGGAGTAATGTAGCCTCGACCACCACAGTTAAAACACTGGTAAGTTCCACATACATACTTTGGGGTCCTTCTTTGCATGGCCAAAGTCAAACACCATTACTTTTTAGGCACAAAATGCCCCTTTGCCTGGACAGCACTAGCAATGTGAAGGCCTTTACGGGACCAGCTACCAACACTAAAACTTTAAATAAGCACAGAAAATTTTACCAACCCAGTTAGTTTGTCCAACAAAGGTTGTCATAAGAACACTTACTGAAACCTAGCCACTGATGAAGGAGGTAAAATCATTAATACACTCTTCTGTAACATTAAATACAACATCTACTTTCTATTCATGGTATCTTTTTCATATTAATGATACTGAAACACGAACGTTAATAGGATGCAGTCTGTGTAAGCCATTTTTTCATAAAGAGCATTCTTTCAAATACACAAAAATATACTTCAGGTCACTGTAAGCCTGTAAATAGCATAAAAATTCGAACACACTTCAGAACACTTATTTGCATTGACAAAACCTGCACAAAGGTTTGCTTTTTCTCTGCAATGCATAAGCTTGTCACCTCAGACTACAGAAGGACAAAAGGTGAAGGAGATGCTGCTACCTACCTTGCTTTGCTGTTGGTGATGGCCTGAGGGGATAAATTCTAGCATTACTAGGTTCTGCTTTCACTTCCACATGCCCAGCATACTCACTCTTAATTTTTAAACTAGCACCTATTTTCTATCAGTATTTACAGATAAAGGAGCTCAAAATGAGGGCTAAGCAATTAGCTACATATCATTTAACAAATTACTTTTAAAATGTTTTTCATCCATTAATCTCCATTGCAGGTTTTGTGTCTGAGCTTCCTCCTGCCTCACTAACCACGTATGAATGTACATGCTACATTTGGAACTACAGCAATTGTCGATGTATCAAAGGCATCTTGATTTTATCTAGATCAGGTACCAACAGCATTAAGTTGAGAATAATACAGGCTTTAGCTTGTGCTTTTTAAGTCTTCTGGGACCTCGTGTGCTTAGCAAAGCAATGAACCCACAATGAGGTCTATGCTATCACAATTTCATTTCTACTAGAACCTGAAGAACCTGTTTTGAGGTGAATATGGATGCTATTATCACACCTACACACCCCTGCTCTGGGAGGAAATGTCACAAAATGCCAAGTTCTGAAATCTGGACTAAAGTAAACTAGGTCAGAGCAGAACTGCAACCTCCATTTCCAACAGTAGGCTTCTGCCCTATTTTTAACTCGGTCTTTTTAGGAGGCTCTGTCTCCAATGGCCACATGTGCCACAGCTGAATCTTTGCAAACAGGGCCTCTGACAGAGAAGAGGCTTATACCTGTTCTCAAAATCCAGGGCTTTGAATTTCACTTTGGATCAAATGGCAATCAATGCAGGTCACAGGCTGGCTTTTCTTCACACTTTTAGCAAGAAATGCTGCTCAATGAACAATCAGCGTGTCAGACCTCCCTTCAGTATGAATACAAAAGCACAGTTGTTAGAGCCTTTCCAACTCAACTGCAATAGCTCTGCCTAAACACACTATTCAGCTTCTGTGCAAAGAGCAGTTCTCAGCTCAAAATGTCCTCCAAATTCCATTCTCAAATTCCTAACTTTCTCCAACTGGTATATAGGACCATACATCCAATAAACTCACATGGATGCATAGCTACGTATTACATCATTACTTTAATTTGGATTTATCTTTTATTTCTGCATCTACTCCTTGTCAATTTAATTTTTCACTTGTGTTTTCTGCATAGTTTAAAACCTTACAGACCGAAAAATAACAGCACTTATATCCTTTTGTCCTTCACATTATGTATGATAACACTTCTGGCTGTGAAAACCTACAACTAACACTGTCATTACATTGCTGAACTAGTCTTAAAATAGGTACAGCACCCACAGCAACAACAGCTTGGGAGAAAGAAACACAAGATCTTTCACTGGCCTGAACAGTGGCAATGGAAGTTCCACAGCAACTGCTTACGGAAAATCACATTGTGCCACCATTATTCAGTAGGTGCAAAAGGTATTTCAGTTTGGAAGAAAAATGGTTTATAAAATCTTAATAAGTGTGAAAAAAACAAAGATAACAAATATAGTCCTGAGCAAAGACAAACGTCCTTCCCATGTTGCTGTCTATGTCGCCACTGAATTGTATCTGTCTCTTGATCCAACCAACTACGAGAAGTGCAATCATAGTCACATGTCCCAGCTGGCAGTTCCTGTGTTCAGGGCTCTAAGAACTTCTAAAGTGTTCCTGTTTCAGTTGGCCAAGGGAGTCTATGCTTAATTTAGTTTTTCTATCTTCATTAACCACAGACATGGTAAAACAGATTCACCAAAAAAAAAAATTCACTAACGTTGATTTTCTGCTATATTTAAAAAAAACCCACGGAGAAATAGGTATCAAGCAGTGATAGGAATTAGTCCTCTATTCCACTTTCCCTTGCACACAACACGGGCTCCACTTATGCTAAGAAAGCCTGAGGCAATATGCAACTGTCTGAGGTCAGAACTACTATCTGCAAATAAAAAGCAACAAATATATTGTCTGCTCTGAATGAAGTATAAATCCTTTGGGGATTTGATTGTTTTTGATTCAGTCATCCTTCTCTTAGCTTACTTCCTTGAAGATCAGCAACAAAAGATAAAATAAAGATGTCCCTGGCATTGCAAAGAGAACCACAGTATCTACTTGATTTCCTCTACACCCCATGATACATGAGGCAGATAAAACAGCTACCGAGGAGGACAGGAAACTCAGTGACTCAGACCACTCTACTTCGTTTCTCTCTTCTTTGTTTCTGATTCCATGAGGGATCACCTGTGACTTTATCAATCTCAGTGGGATAAAAAGCAAAAAAATGATTATCACTCCCTCTAATACACCTGGAAACATAATGAGAGTGAAATACAGCAAGAAACTCTCAAGGGAAAGTAGAAGGACAGAAATATTTACATCTGCTCTTTTTTATTACTCATGGTATAATCTTTTTCCCGTTTTTATACAAGGAAAAAGCAAATCAATCAGACAGACATTTTCTTTACCTTCAGGCCTTCTCTCTCTAGAATATGATTGTTCAACAACTGATCCAGAAAGTGGATTTGACACAGAAAGTGCCTTTAAGATAATGAGCTGCAGATGAGCAACTAAGTCATTTGTTTAGCTTGAGACAGGCAAGGGAAGTGGAGGTACCTCTGAACTGACTGGGAGGGAAACACAGCTATCTTTGGCACTGATTCAAACAACTCTACCTCTCCACCTCTGAATATGAACGTCATTGGTGATTAGACACCAATCACTTGAACAAGAATCACTCTGGCAGCTTGAAAGTAGCTAGTTTCAAAAAGCATTAACCTCCAATACCACGGCTCTCTAGAGGAATATGGAGAGTGTCTAGAAGTTCTCCATGTGGTACCAGTCAGTGGTTGCTGTTGTCGTACAAGCAAAACTCCTGAGCCCTTAACAGTTGTTTCTCTCTCAAGGACTTTGTACTGAATTTTTTACTACTTATCTTTTTTCCAGAAGAGAGAATTCAAAATACTTGACATCTCAGTGGTAATGCGGGTTCAATACTCCAGCTAGGAGTGACAAGGCGACAAGTACAGAAAATTGGTTTTTAAAAAACATTTAATCACTTAAGATTCACATCTTTGAACTGCTGCACGAAGTGCTACCCAAAAGCTAAATACTGTTAGAGATCTTTTGGCTCTATTTATCCTGTCAGCACCCTTTACCACCAAAGCACTGACAAAACTTGCAGCCACTGTTCATGACATTAACAGGAACATGATGGTAGAATCTACAGCAGAATAACAAAAATGAAGGAGCTTTCAGTTTCACTTTATTAACCCAGCAATAGCAGCAAGCACTTTGAAATCACACTACTAATTAAAAAATTCACATTTGGGACAGAAAATCACCGAAACACAATGATATTTCTTATGTAGGTGGACTTAATGCTGCTAACTGCAGAGTCTATAAATCAGTTTCTCCACAGAACTCGAAAGTCATAGGCGCCAAATATAAATCTTTTTCTCATAATCCCATTCTTGATCTTTTCATGTTATTACTGGACTTCCTGGCTAAATTGTTGCTAAAATAAGTTGGTCGTTTTTCCTACAAAATTTGCCAAACCAACTGCTGGAATGCATTTGCATCGTCCTCTTACTAGAAGAATTCCTGTAACATTCCCATTGACCTAATTGCAGGTTTTGGCCTGAAAAGATGACACGTTTGTGTGAATCTGGTAAAGCTGTTGAAGCAGAGATATGAGAAATGAAGTACCCTTCTGGCCCCTTTCATCAAGCCCCAGGCTGAATCCCCTTAGGAATGTGATGGCATTTCTTCTCCCTGCTTTTTTCTAAAATCCTATTCTAAGCTGCTTAAAAAAAAAAAAAAAAAGATGAAAATCTGACCAAAATAACCCAGCAACTTAAGTAAAGACAGCTGGAAAGATGAAAGAGTGATAATGTTTAGATGTAAACCAACCAACATGTTCCAACAACTGGCAGGGACTAAATTCTGTCCCAGAAATGTATGTTATTAAAGAATACAGTGTCAGTGGGGAAATCCTGAAACCACAATACAATTACATAGTTTTAAGTCTCTATTTGGAAAGCATTATCATTACTTAGAGAAAAACAGAGTTTTTATATTTATATGCCCTCAGTGTGGTACCTCTTACAGCAAACCTTCTCCTCCTAGCAGGAGAAGAAAATAATAATAATCATAGGATAAAATCGATTGTTTAGAGATAGTTTAAACCCTGGGTAGATACCATATCCCATCATCAGGCAAGTAGTTCAAATGAAGCAATACCATACGAAAAATGTAAGCAATATCGTGTCCCATATTAGATTTAAAACACAGTTTTGCAGAGCCTCCAGCCCAAAGCAACTTCTGCTTTTGTCCTTGATGCAATGAAGCTTGCCCTGGGCAAAGTCCCATTTTATAGCAGACACAGTTCTTTTAACTTGTATCCTTTTAATCTGGCAAAATCCTTGGATGTGCCCACAATTCTGTTTAGAGTCATGGTTCAGCGACCCACAAAAAACCCATGTCTCTACTGTATCCCTGTGCTGTGTTCCAGACATATTTCTGGTCTTAACATATATACTTCTAATTTTCTAAGCTTCCGTTATCACTGGGGCTTCCTTACCTGTGCAGATCTTCCCATCGTAGGTCTCGCACACCCAGTCGTGGCACTCGCAGAGGGGACCGTAGTATTTGCCCGACTCAGTCACCTGGCAGATGCAGACTCCACACTCACATCTGCCTCTGTCGTTGCACAGCTTTCCCCCTGGGACGCGGCACCTGAGCTCCGACTCAGCCCGGGACAGCCGGCAGGAAGGAGGACTATCCAAACCACTTCTGGGGGGGGACAATAAACAGAATACACTGCGGTCAAAGCTGGAGGCTGCAGCTCAGAGCCAAGGAGAGCTTGGCTCATGGGAAACCACTTTCCTGTGATTGGCTTCATCCAAGATTCAGAATATTGTTTTTACCATTTCTTTAGTAAAGGTTGCAAATTATTACTTCCCTCAAATCACCCAATTTTCTTTGTTTTCATCAGAAATCTCATTGTTACCTGCAGGAATTATTATATTTTATTTTACTTACTTTGTTAACTGCTCATCTACTTTCTCATCAGGCATATCTGGTACATATGTATAGACACGTATAGTTGATTATCTATCATGAAACATTTCGATCTTAATTATTTCAAAAAGCTTAGAGATGACATATACATCCAAACACCTGGGTAACATAACAAGAATATATATCAAAAAGCAAACTCATGGTTGATTCTAATAAAATACGTTTGCCAAAGTAATTCTTCTGGTTGTCAGACATATATGATTCATGATTTCAATGGAAAGGAAACCAAAATAATCACTGCTTTCCATGCAATAGTGTAGTTTGTGGCTGTGGTTTTAGCAAAGCAAGCAGAATCCAGGTGCTAGATCTGTAGATTTGCAGCTCTGCCATGCAGTTGTACCATGCACTGGAGCATATGGAAATCAGGACTTCCAGGATATACTCAGGGAAAATCACACTTTATCTCATCAGGAGCTGCATTGTCAGAAACCAGAACAAAGGACTGTTCAAAAACAGGTCTTCACAATGTTAAGGAATACTGAAGATTCCAGTGAGTAGAACCTGACCTTCTCAGTAGATTTTGCAAGGCTCCGGAGCAAAGGAGGGAGCTGCTGGCTCTAGGAGCCAGTGGGTGCTGGCCGTGGTGGAGGGTGAGAGCGAAGGGCAGTGTGCCTCACTGTGCCACTGCACCACAGAGCAGGAATAAGCAGCATTCTGTGGTTAGGTGCCTGCTCCATTCAGGCTGCAGAATCTAGAGGTTTTGGGTGTAGAGACATAACTATCCAGCTCTTCTCCCTTCACTGCTTTCAAAGTGTGCATCTTCGGCATCAAATACATCATTGTAAATAACTCCCACAGTCTGCACTGGCAACCACCTGTGAACCATCTGCAGTTCCAGAGCACTTCCCTCAGTGTCACTTCTAAGCAGGCAGAGGAAGAGCCAACCAACTGCTCCACTGCTCCCTCCCACAACCCCAGCTTCCACACTCCTCACATCTCAAATTCAGTCGCAATCTCCGGTGCGGTTTCAGAGCCACACTTACCGCAGGGCCGGGGGCCCGGCCGGCAGCGCGGGGACCAGCAGCAGCAGCACCAGCCCCAGCAGCCCCTGTGCGAACATGGTGCGAGCTGTGCTGTGCCGCACCTGGAGCACTCCTGCAGACGGGCGGACAGACAGCCGGACAGACCCGCCAGGCATGCGGAGAGCCGTGAGCTGGACAAGACCAGCTCCAGCGCTGCTCCCCCCGTGCTGCAGTGGCTCTGATTAGCTGCCTGGGAGCGGGATTTGGGCAGCACTCTGGGAAGGAGGCCGGTGCCAAACCTCCAAGTTTACAGTCTAGGCAGGGAAGTAATTAGAAACAGTTGTGCAGCCAGATGGTTTATTTTGATGTTTTAAAAGTGGCCCGTTCACAGATGTGAACGAACTGTCTCATTCTCAAAGTACAGGCACCGTAAATATTTGAGGCATGTGTATTCCCCTGTCGTTTGACGGATGGCTGCTTGGGATAATCTGTGTAACGTGGTGAATGAAACTTGTCCCGCCGAGGAGAGGACCAGCGCTCCCCAGCTGCAGCATCCCAGCTTGACTGCTGGTGCACCTCCCTGGCGCCTGCTTCCCCAGGTCCATCCCTTCCCTCCTTCCCCCGAGGTCAGCTGCTCACGTCACCGCACTGTGTGACACTGCAGGCTGCCAACCTACACCAGCATGAGTGACTGCATATTAAATATATTATTAGTTAGCTATTCCCTAATGCCTTATTAAAACACACAGCCCAGTACTTCATCACAGCAGTGGGAGATTCTGGAATTGCTTTAAAGCTAAGCTAAAAGGAGGGATACTCTCTCCAAATGAACCAAATTTGGCAGGACTGGCCACATGCACTTTATGCAGTGGAAAAGTTGCAACAGTTTTTGATTCCTCTGGTTGTCCCGGGAATTTGTTGATTGCTTGATATCTCCCTAGTATGGAAAGCTCTTAAAGAAACAAACTTTGACCACAAAAGATAGTGAGTTATAGGTGTCCTAGTCTACACATAGAGATATGCATTTTTAAAGCAGGCAGCTGAAAAAAGAAACTTTCAGTGGTTCTGAAGCCTGTACTGGAGATTAAAGCTCTCAGCAGTTTTCTCAAAATGAACAACTCTCGTTTTAGTTTCATATTAAATAATATCTGGTATACCACAGAAAACATTTTAAGATTTAGTTAAAATTATTTGACTCAGATGCTGTCTTTCCTATAAGTTTAAGGAGTCTTACATTTCACATAGTGATCTCAAGGGTACAATTCCCAGCATTACTGCTAACATAACTAGTTTGGCTAGTGATCTTCCTACAAAAAAAACCCGCATCAAGCATTTGACTTTGTTCTGCTGGTTTTATAGATGCCAAAAGAACTTTTAAAGTCTATTTTGGGGCCTGTTTTCAGTCAAGTACCTCTTCCATTGGAGTATAAACTTTTATTGAAACACAAAAGAAGAGACTGAACAAAATCTGTTCTAGCATATTTTAAATATACTTCTTAATCCCTGAAGATATACAGGTTAAACCCAAACATTATTCCAATGGACTATTAAAACACAAGACTTTTGTCATATTTTAGTAAGTTATCTTGAAGCTGTGAAATGCAAAACTTTGTTGTCTGCTTGTAGTATAGTACTCTCTATATGACATGTAATTTCACCTAAAATACAAGCAAGTAGAATTAGGATGCAAAAAAATCTAAAAGCCTCATACATAGCTGTTGCATACTGTTACCAGTTTTGCTGCCCTTTGTAGTGTATTTCATATTCCAAATACAATATTTTCTCAAGCAATGAAGATCATAAAAATCCTGTATTAAGAGTGATCTGTTGGCTTCAGTCTTGTGAATGTTTACAGTTCTGCTAACCCCATGCATTTGACTTACCTTGAAGGATCTACTGAAAATGAAAGTAATATTGGCAGGTGTTTATTTCTGACAGTCCTTGAACTTTGAAGTCCATGCTTAATGCTCTCTGTGTGATAGTTTTTCAAATGAATTTATAATGCTACAGTAAAAAAATACCTATAAATTAAGCCCCCCTTAGATTACAGAAAGAAGAAATTTTAAGAACAATGCAATTGTCAGAAATTTTACTGCCTGAAGTCTCAATTTAGAAAAGAATAAATAGAAAGCTTTGCATTTTAAACAACAGTAATTCCCTTTTAGCACTAAATTTATCTTTAATCCACAAACTTAAATGTTGCCATCTGTTCATCTTCCTCCTTTTTCCCTGAGCAGACTGGTGCTGACAGGTATTGAGAAGATCTTGAAGCAGCCTACAAACTATAACTTGAAATGCATAAGGAGAAGACATTCGTCATGATACGTTGACCTTACCACTGTCTTTTTTTAATTTATTTACATCTGTTAAGTTTTGAAGTAATACACAGCTTGTAGCTATAGACCTCTTGAATCTGGAGAAGGCAGATTCACAGCCCAAGGGTGCAGTATTTGAAATGTGCACCCAGAGCTTAAATTTAATAAATGCTTTCATTTCACGTCTCTAATACAATATCTCAGTTCTCCCTTAATGGATTTTAACCTTGCTCAGATTTATTATTTAATCATTTAAGCCTAGAATGTTTGTATGCATGCATGCATATATCAGTGTATACATATATATGTCTATGTATACACATGATGTGTATGTATTCAGGAGTTAAGTGGCTTCCAAACAGACTGTAAATTCAATTTAAAAGCAGTCAGTCTCTTTCTAAATGGGAACCTGACATGCTGCCTTGAGAATTGCTCACTTCCTTTCAGTCACTCCTGTACACAATTCTAAGGAACTTTGTTCTCTACTGGATAACAAACACCTACACGAAGCACAGTGTTCGTAAAATGCTACTTTTTTTATGTATTGGAGTTTCAGACTAAGGCTCTAGACCTGCAGGTGCTTGGTAAATGTACAAGGGGTAATGTCACTACCTGCAGAGTAAAGGCAGGAAAGAGAAAATCAACATATTTCTGAGGAGGAGGAGAAGCTGGAACATACCTGCTAATACTAAACAGCCTCTTGAAAAGTAGGCAATAGGTTTAAATAATACTTGTCAGACATAAAATGCCTTCAAATTAAGATGTGGAACCAAGAAAATAAGTACTGTTAAACATACCTACACCTGAATCACAGTTTAAGTGCATCCCTATTAGTGATCTTATTAAAAGTTTGCAGGGTTAGGTATGGTGAGAGACTGGGACAAGCCTTTCCCCTGCAATTTTATTTACCAGCAGAGGAACCAGCAGTGTAATTTCCTATCCAAACTGGTGAAGGTTGTTTTTACAGTTTCATAGTCTTTTGAACTGTGTGAAATTCAAGTTGCAAGCCTGGGGGTAGACTAGGTAATTCATAACAAGTGATTGTTTTATTTTTTTTTAAAGGCAAGTAATATCTTAACTTTAAATCTGTCAGAATTATTTTTAAAAAAATCAAATAAGAATATTATTTTAAAAATAAGGGGAAAAAAAAACCTAAGAAAAAGCTTTTTTTACTGTAAGAGTGGTCTAAGACTGGAGCAGAACGCCTAGGAATGTTGTGGAATCTTCACCCTTGGAGAAATTCAAAAGCCATCTGGACAGGGTTCTGGGCAACATGCTCTAGGCTATCCTGCTCTGAGCAGACAGGTTAGACTAGACCATCTCCAGAGATCCTTTTCAACTTCAAATACTCCATAATTCTATGACTCTGATGGCATAAGGTGCTATTGAAAAAGATTTGATTTGGTTTGGGGAGGCAGATGGACTCTGTCTACTCCTTTATTACAGCCTCTTCAACTGCACAGTTTAATTTTGTTGTCACTTTAATAAATCCCTCAGGTTTGCAAAATACATTCTATGCCATTCTTAAGGATTTTTTTTTAACAAAACAAGGCAAAATGCACATATAGTGAACACTCTAAGCTTAAAAAACCCTTGAGACCTTAAAAATCTGTCAAATATTCCTTTTGTGTTTCCACTGAGGCCATTTTAGAAACAGCATGGGTTTGTATCAGTGGAGACTGAGGCCTTCCAAAGCAGAGACATTCAGTTACATCACAATTTTCTAAAATTAACCAGAAGTTTAAAATCCCACATATCAAACAAGTTATTGTTTCTCCATAAAATATGGAACGAGGAGAGTTGTAAGTGTCCAGTGATTCTTCTGTCAAGGATATACAATCACTAAATTAGATGGCCGTAAAGACCTATAACAAACCTATAACAAACCACTTTAACACCCATGGAACAAAGTACTTGATGGAGTTAACTAAAACCTGTCTAAATTGAAGAGTTCAGAAATGCATGCAGCTGTTGAGAGTCACGGCTGTGCTAGCCAAAGTCAGCCCTGGAAGGGAGCAGGGTTCAGAGTATACCAGAGCTGTACAGAACTGAAAACCCTATGTTAATTTTGCTGACATGACATGGAATCTGGGACAGCTGATGGTATCACACAGGGAATACAAATAGCTTTTGGAGTTATAGGATCAAGGTTAGAACAAGATTAAAGCTGAGCTGGTCTGAAAGTAGCTAGGCTGAATAGCAGAGAATATAAGCTACACAAACAGTTTATAGGCCAACATTAACCAAGATGTTACTGTGTTATACTCAGGTGTAAAATTTTAGCTTTTTCCTTCATGTCTCAGTTGAAACTTTAAATAGTTGGTAGGTCTTTTGTTTGTTCAGTGTTTGCTATTGAGTTCCCCAAACAGCCATAACACCCTGCTTTTACGGAGGCCTTAAGCAGAAGATTTTTAAGCATGATCTTGCAAGAAAGCTCAGAATGCCAGCAACAACAGTGCATTTTAAAAACCAGCCTACTGTGTTCTTAACTGTGTAGCACTTATTTCAGAAGGCAAGTCAAGCTCCGTTGTAAACTCAGCTAACAGTATCGTTGAAGAACCCAGGAAAGGAAATAAAAGGCATGTAATTTTCCACCATAAATTATTACTCTGTGGTCAATTTGTGCCTTATTTTTCAAAAGGACATTTCTTGATGCTGGGAACCTTGAAAAATCAAAAATAGTGGAAGTACTATTTTATTTGTGATCTTTTTAACTTGTTACCTGAATAAGATACCATGAAGGATCACTCTCATCATTTTGACTGAAGAGCTGTTTCTAAAGATAGTAAATTAAAAAAAATAGACGCTGCTGACTTCTTAAGGGCAAAACTGCAGTAACTCAGGTTGAGTGCCTGAATTGAACATATGCACACCAGATTCTCCAGGGCAACAGCAACCATCTTGTATGATTTCAATGCTCCATCTTGCACTGCTTGCTATTAAACCAAAAATGAAGGAGAGACAGAAATTAAGAAAAAGGAAGTGCAGGAGAACACCATTATTGCCCTTCTGATAACTTAGTACTTTTTGAATGCAAACTAATTACATATGTAGTTAGTTGCAGACTTGGGACTCTCCTTAAGGTTTGAAATTTGGAAAACCATACTCCATGTCCTTTATTCTGGTTCATCAATGTTGACATAAGTCACATACACTCAAGAATGACAGTTTTGTAACCCATCGCAATCAAAATTACTCATGAATGCTAACTGATCTTTTCTCACAGCCATTAGTCTGATGTTGCTCCGTGACCATTTCTGTTATGGTTACACACTTCTGAGCGAGATCACTGCCATAAAGAGCAGACAGGAGGAAGCAAGCTGGGCTGCTCAGTTAGTTTGATTCACATGGAGCCCTAATAATACCACGGTGCTGCTCAGTATGCACTGAGCAGGACTTTAGACTATGCTAGAACTTTGTGGTAACTCCCATTAAGATGACTAGGGACTTTGGACATCCTGAGGCTAAAGAGCAACAGGCAGGAATTTAGCAGTTTTTGACTTATACCCTATGCCTAAATGACTAAATCTTCCTCTGAAGTTTAATTCTGAATTGCTAAATGATACTTTGTGACCTTTTCTAAAAGCTCAAGCATAATTTCAAAATGAATATTTCATGAATTCTTTTACTCATTATAGACTATCTGAAATCTGATCAAGCACTGCATTGTTTCCAAAGTAGTAAATCAAATTCCAACAATGGCAATCCCAAAAAGCTCAGCTCCTCGGGATGCTTTCAAAATTTGTTTACATTGCTCTTCAACTCCTTCACAAGACTTATGGAAAATAAGGACAAGAGAAAAAATAAAGTTCAAATAAATTGAGAAATAAAACCACACAATTCCTCTATTTCTAATGAGGCTTTATTTCCTTCCCATAACAGTGGGATAGTTAAAATACATGTTTGTCTGTGGAAACATGTATTTATACAGCAAATGGAAGGGTAGCAAGTGGATTTTATAAAAGGAACAGTTGGCCCCCAACATGTGTTGGGGACCTACTAGTGTTTTCCTTTCTTAACTCTTGCTCTTCCTCACTGACAATGGGGAAGATGAAGATGTCCATTACCCTGCTGCTTTGGCACACTCTAAAAACACTTTAAGTTTTATCCTTTTAATTGCTTGAGTTAACTGCATCCCAGAAAAAAAAAAAACACAAAAAAACCAACCAGCCAACCAAGCAACCAAAAAAAACCCAAAAACCTCCAAATTCTGTAAGGAAACATGTAAAATAAGTAGATGCTTTGCATTCCCCCTTTTTTTCAGGACTTATTGAGTGAGCAGGTCTCGGTATGTTAATTACCTTTTACCCAGGAAGATCTTACTGTATTTGCAGATCATGTTACAGAAATGAAAGTCATAGGTAAGGTTGAGAATTCTTCCCTTGAATTCTCAGTATGAATCTTCTGGAATTTTCCAAAATTTTCTTTTAAATGGACATTTTGCCATGGTCAGCTTCAACTGTGTGTTGAAGACTGAATAAGGAAATTCCTTGATCTGTTCTAGATTTCTAGAGACAAGAGGCAAATCTTTACTAAGAAACATCTTTTCTTTTGACCTATTTCATATTACCATAAAGTAATGTTGCAAGATTACAAATTCAGTCCTTATTTATATGGCTTGCCTTTTAGGTCAAGGTGCATTTTCCAAATCATAATAAAAACAGATTTCAGTCCTAAATATTAAACATTGATACAGACTTTAAATGACTCATAGGCTCTTTGCAAAATTATATCAGCAATTTTATAGATATCTAAGTTTTCCACTTTATCCTCACATGCCTGTTATGTGCCACTCAATTTCAGAAATGTTCATAATTGCTTTTCACGTGCCAGATCTGAAAGTAAATTTGTGGTTAAACAGCAAAGCAAGAAAGGACTTTTTCTTGAAAACAGCAGACCTTCATTGTCTGCACAACTCTATGAATGGAAGACTCCTATTTTGCTTTGGTACATCAAGGCATCAAGGGTTAAATCCTTCTTCCAGCATTAGCACGTCTAATGCAAGTTGTGCTCAGAAACAGCCTGAGAAAGAGAGTCCAGCCTTCTGCTGAAAGTGTGGGTCCTCACAAGCAGCTTGTGGTTCACAGAGTATGGGCAGGTAGTAATATGTTACCAAATATGACACTGGGTAAGAGAAGAAGTGTGAAATACATATGAAAATATGTATTCTATAATACAAATCACAAGTAAGGAAATGAATTCCCCTTTTTTGGCACTCATTAACCAGTATCTAAAATATTGCAGGAAATTTTGAACCCCCCTCCAATACATGACAGAGGCTACTAAATGAATTCAGTGGCAGGCCACCATGAGGGTTAGGGCTGGAGCATTTTGCTCCATGAGAGGTTGAAGAAGCTCGGCTTTTTCAGCCTGGAGAAGGGATGGCTTTGGGGTCATCTAGGAGTAGTCTGCCAGTGTCTATGTGGAAGCTGGCAAGAGGACAAAGCTGGGCTATTCCCAAGGGTGCACTGCTGGATGAGGAGAGACAGCAGACAAGGGAGGGTCCAAGTATGTGTCAGGAAAAATCTTTCACCACAAGGACAGTCCAGTACTGAAACAGGCTTACCAGGGAGGCTGTGCAGTCTCTATCTTGGGAGGTTTTCAAGATCCAACCGGATAAAGCCCTGAGCAAGCTGGTGTGATCTCATCTAAGAGCCTGGTTTCAGCAGATCAGTCAGACCAGATGGCCTTCTGAGGTCCCTTCCAACTGGAAAATTGTTCTATCAAGAATTATTTTTCAGAGGCCAGCACATCGATAGAAAAAATGTTACACAAAGTCACATCTGCTGGTAAATGCTGATTTCTTTTGTTTAGATATAGCTGCAACATTTCACTGTTTGCAACTGTCAGTTTCCATTTACCAGATGCTATCACCAACAGCATAACACTGCCTAGCAACTTATTCCAAGTAATGAAACCTAAGTCGGGAGGAAAAGACAAAATGTGAAGAGTTTTATTTGTAAGCACATTTATATCTAAATTTTGCTTTTTAAAATTTTTCTCATGAGACATCAGCTGATTGCTTTCAACAACACTAGTTCTGCAAACACTAAAATTAGGTGCTTATATTTACTGGAATTGCCAATGCTGGTAATAGATGTAAGTAGAGCCGGCAGGACTGCATCTGTAATCCTGAGGCCAGCTTCCTAACTGGCTTATTAGTTTTGGTTGCAAGCATCAAGTTGATATAATCTAAAGGAACCTAATATAATTCATGCCGTACACTTTCCTTTGGCTTTCTGGGGTATTTTGTTAAGGGCTTTGTTTTAGGATTCTATGTCACGTCTTTACAAGCTCCAGGAGGTTATAGGTTCGCATTATTCCCCATCATCCAGTTTCATTTAAACATTAATTTAACAAAAATTTACTTTTTTTTCTTGGTTCAAGAAGATAAAAATACAGACTGGAACATGTCACCCTCATTTATAGAAACAATTTTCCAAGTATTTATTTATCTAATTATTTGTGGTAACTCTTTCATAGAATCATTTAGACTGGAAAAGACCTCTAAGATTATTTAGCCCAACAAGTGATGGTATTTTATTAATTTATTACACTGTGGAGCTCCAGACTGCGTCTTTACATGGCTTTTCAGTAATCTTAAAATTAACCAGACCATCCAGCTGATGCTACCTGTGAAGTAGGGGCAAAGAAGTGCACCAGTACTAAGAAAACCCTAAGATGTACAAATAGGGTTTCTTACCAAAATAAATAAACGATCCCAGCACTTGCAAGATCATAATGAAAACCTAAACAAAACCCCAAACCAACAAATAAAACCCTGAAGCCCCAACTACAGTCCTACAAAATTGCTGCAGCAAGTCGCGCCTCAGCGCCGCGCTGCTGTTGGCAGAGGGGCAGTGCGGGCTCAGCCCGGGGCACCGCCCGGCGGGCTCCGTCCCACGCCGGGCACCACTCGCGTGTTTCGGGGCGCAGCGAGCACGGGTCCACGTGACGGGACCGCCGCGGGGATCACCCCGGCTGCGGGGCCGCTAAGCCACCTCTCTTCCCACCCGGAGTCTTGAGCACGGCGGGGGTCGGTCTGTTCCAACGCGCCCGTGCGCGGTCGGCACCGTCTCCCCCGCACCTGCTCCCTCCCCGCCCGCCCCCGCCGCCGTTGCCGAGAGACTGAGCGCGGCCGCCGCCGGGCGGGCCCCGCCGCCCCGATCCATCGCGGGGAGGGCGGCGTGCGAGGCTGGCACAGCACCGCAGCATCCCGCACACCCGCGGGGGCCGCTCCCGACCGCGCCATGAAGGGAGATGCTGGCGGTAGGTCGGAGGCGGCGGGCGCGGCTCGCTCGCGCGGCGCGGTGGGGCCCCGCGCCTCCCCGCCCCTTTCCCCGGCCCCTCGGTGGTCGGCGGCGACCGCCGCTGTGCCGGGAACGCTGGCGGCTCCCAGGGAAGGGTCGGGCGCGGCGAGAGGCCCGCCTGGCTCCGCCGCAGGGGGAAAGGGGCGGCGGCGCCCTCCGCATCGCCCGCCCCGGCCGTCCTTCCCCCGCGTTAGGAGGGGGCACTCCGGGCCGGCCGCCGCTGGCCTCCCCTCGGCGCCCCGGGCCCCTCGCATCCCCCGTCACTGAGGCAGAGCAGGGCCGTGGGGCGAACAGGCCTCTTCGGAGGGCACTGATTTAGTGGGGTGATCGTGGCTGGGGACGGGGGTTACCGTGGGGAGCACCATCCCTGAGGGGAGCGTTCGGCTGCTTCGCAGGGGCTGCGGGCTTGGGGTGGTTGGAGGGAGCGATGTGTCCAGGCCTCGACTAAATCTCTTTATCGTGCAGTTTCAGGGGTTTGTTCAAATGCAGAGAGAAATGTTTAATATTTTTTATTGTTGGCATCTTTTTATTTTAGTACTCCCGGTAACATCAGAGACGTATCATATTTCTAGAAAGGATGAAGGTTTCTGATGGCCTTAATGTGCAAATGTAGCTTTTAAGTCAGCTATGATTTGGTAGGCTAACCATTGTTACATTAAGGCAAAAATTTACAGTGAGAAAACACTAACTAAATCCTCTTGAGTCTTGCATCTTTGTCTTAAGCATCATGAATTTCCTGTTTCATTTTGTTGTTCCTTTTTTCTTTTCATTTCCTTCCACAGCAGCCCCATCCCACCTGCCCTCTAAGTGACCAATAGAGTCATGATATCTATTAACAATGAACTATTCTACTACTCTGCTGCATGAATCACAAAGCTAAAGTTTCTTGACTTCGAGGGCAGGGTGGAAAATCACATTTCTTGGAGTTGATCTCTCTGGCTGCTGGAAGAATCCAGCTCTCTTCAAGTTAGTGCATATACCTTTGGAGACTGTTAGGAACAGTTGGTTTGGATTTTATTTTTGTTTTACTGTTTCAGCTTGGTAAGTTTTAAAACTGTAACAATCAGCATGTCATCTGTGCTTTATGAATGTAGACCCACAGTCTTCTTGTTTGGTGCACTTGTTTTATTTTAATCTTAAATTTGGTTCATCACAGTTCATTCCTATTTACGCTATTCCACCTGGAAATATAACTTACTCTGATTTGACTTATTTCCATCTCCTGCACATTGCTGGTAACGTGAACACTATGTAGATCTGTATGGCATTCCTCCCAACCTAAGTATTGAGTCAAGGAGATTTTGGGTCTTAAACCTTCACAAGAGGAAATGAATACTATCACACTGGGTTGTGGAGAGTAATGGGCTATTGGACCTGGCCCTAGAAGAGGTGGGGAGTCTTTGACTTTCATGGGTAAGAGTGTCTTCTTAAGGCATGAGTATTTCATGATGAGGTAGAACTGGTATTGGCTTCTGTGGATTTGGGTTTCCTCCTCACCTCCCTAGGTATTTAGGAATTTAGTCTGTTGGAAGCAAGATTTTTGATGTGCTTATGAGTAAAATAGAAGTGTTGCATTCACAAATGATTGTTCCTGTGTTGCTAATAGAATACTTACATAGTTGGAAAATGACTTGGATCTCCTGTAGATTTTGATCACAAAATCTTTAGGAGATAAAGAGCAAAGTCAGGCTAATATGGGCATTATGAGTTGAATCATGTTTTCTTTCCCTTTCAGTCTTTCTCTGTTCTCCCTTTCATTACCTTCATAGTATCTTTTATTTCATTTGAAGTTTCCTGTATCAGTTAAATACTGATAAATATCTTGCTTTGAGAGATACCATTCCTGGGCTACAGTTGCAAATGGTCTTGGTTGTACTAGGTAATTTTCCTTTCTTTATTTTCTGTGATATTTTCATCTTTCATCTTTCTTGTTTTTTATCCCCCTCAGTGAGGACAATCAAGTAGTGGAACAAGTTGCTCAAAAAAGTTGTACAGTCTCCTTTGCTGGAGTTTTCAAGACGGGACTGGAGTAACCAGAGTAAAGTGCTATAGCCTGTGCTTTCACTAGAGTTGATAACTGCCTGAGCCAGAGGCAGGACTGGAGACCTCCTGAGGTCACAGAATCATGGAATGGTTTGGGTTGGAAGGGACCATAAAGATCATCTGTTTTCAACCCCTCTGCCATGGGCAGGGACACCTTCCTCTAGACTACATTGCTCAAAGCCCTATCCAGCCTGGCCTTGAACACTTCCAGGAATGGGCTGTCCACAACTTCTCTGAGCAATCTGTTCCACTACCTCACTGGCCTCACAGTAAAGAATTTCTTTCTAATATCTAATCTTACCCTTCTTCATCTTAAGATCATTTCCCCTTGTCCTATCACTACATGTCCCTGTGAAAAGTCCCTCTCCAGCTCTCTTGCACAGACTCCCTTCAGGTGCCTGAAGGCCGTTCTGAGGTCTCCCTGGGGGCTTTTCTTCTCCAGGCTGACCAACCCCAACTCTCTCAGCCTACCTTCACCGGAGAGGTGCTCCAGCCCATCTTCATGGCCTCCTCTGGACTTGTTCCAGAACATCAATGTCTTTCTTGTTTTGGGGGCCCTGGAGCTGGGGGGCCCATGGAGAACCCAGGTGTGGGTCTCACCACAGTAGAGCTGAGGTTCTTCCAAGCTGAACTGGCTTATGATTCTATGAACTCAGTTTTCCTTTGTTTCTTTTTTTCCCCTCCAAAAAAAAAGCCTTTGGGTACAGTACTTACAGTACCAGAGTTATGGCTGCATAACTTAGGAACCTCGGAACTTCCAGGAACTGCCCTGCAGCAAGGAGAATGTGTATCACATGTCAATTAGTTTGTTTTAAAGGAAAGACAGGAGGATTAAAAAGAAAAAGTCCTAATTCTGTGTTTAGGGCTTCAAGTTTAAAATATATATGTGTTAACTGTTTCACTGGCAATTCCTTAAAGGATAGAAAGGGAAGAATTTGGGAAGGGAAGATGATCTAGAATTTTTCAATTTCTTTAATTATTTTAGCAAAAATTTTAACAAATCTAAAAGAATATAACCACTGTTTATTTTAATTCTTAATGTATTTCAGTTTAAATTATGAGAAGATGTGTATACAAGGTTCTAGGCCTACTAACATGTAATTAATGATACAACAAAATCCCAGCACCATTAAAATAATCACTTAAACAGGCATGCTGCCAGCTGTCTGCCTGCAGAGAAGCTCCTTTCCACCTGTGTATCGTTCTGGGAAGGATGCCCTCATTGCTTCCTTTAAAACACTGAAAAATTGATCCACAGTATTCATGGCATGTGTTGGTATTTTAGAGAGAGGATGGGTTGCCCCCTGAATCCACTAAATGACCTGGTACTGCCTGTCCCCTTACTTTCACAAAGAGCTAAACACAATTTCCACCTGGAGATGGGTTAGGCCACTAAAGCGAATTCCAAAACACCGGTCTCTATACCAAGGACATTGCTGCATGTCTTAGTCAGCTGTGGGCTCTGAAGGGTATTTATATAGACTTCATTGAAGTTGACCAATCCTAGGGCAGCAAGTGGTTGGTAGGTGGTCCATAGTTTAAGTGAAGTTTCGAAGTAAACTGGCTGTTAAACTGTGCTGTATATCCATAAAAGAAGTATATTGCCATCAATATATTCTTTATGTATAATTACTGTGCATTCAGTGGCCATCATTAAACTTTAGCAAAATGTTAGCATTTTATCAACCATTCTGACAGTATAATTGTAGGGCTTGGAAAGCTGTCATGTTGTCCAGTCATGCCAACAACCAGCCTGTTGCGGGAAGATGAAGGCTGCTCACCGCTATTGTGCCTTGGTTTCCACTGAAGAGCAAAAGCTGGCTGCTTGTGGAGGGAAGCAGATGCTTCATGCTTGGGTGTGTCCTCCTTTGGAATAGCTGGGGAGCTGGGACTTTGGAATATGAGAGTCTACCTCCTCTTTACTACAAAAGTCCATTTTGAGTACCTGGATTTCTACTTTGTATGTGAAAGAAGTGTAGTGACATGTGACATGGTGTGGTCTAACAGCACTGTTTGAAATGTATCCTTAGTTGTTCTGGTTTTTTTTTAACTCAACAAAATCTCTTAATTAAAAAACATGAAAAAGCTAGGCAATTCTATTTAAAACTAAGAAGTTCATCTTCTGGCTGCATCACCGCACCACGTATATGCATGTGTAGTTTCTTCAAAATTGTATGTTCTGGATGTTAGAAGGGTTAGAGTAAAAAGAAAGACATTATGTGACAGTAGTGGTAGGCTGTATATCTGACTCACAAGAGATCTGCCTTTGTATGCAATGTGATACTTGATTCTGTTTGCTGAGTAGTGTTTTGGCTATGTCTGAAAGAACTTATATATGTAAGAGAATTGTCCTTAGTCGCTAATAAGGCAAGACACAGGAAATGTATTGGGAGCAAAGAGCGAAAGTCTGGAACCTGTCTATTTTCAGGTTAGATGTTCTGACATTGGTAGCCTTAAGCAATTGTTAAACCTTCCTCAGATGTGAACCCCAGTCCCGATATTTTCGTCTGGGATCCTGTTAGTAAGTACTAGATATCATCAGTTGTTCTTTCCTACCATGTGTCTAGATGATTTGAAAATGTGAATGTAACAGATTTTTAGGATATTTCCTTCAGTATAGCTTCTTTGTGAGAAAGCAGGTTGTTTTTGATAAATACTAAAGTTTGGTCAGTTATTAGCAATATACCATGTTCAAAACAACGAAAAGATTTTTTAGAACATTTCATCAGATGCCATAACGATGCCACATAGAAAAAGTACTGAGAGAAGTTCTTACTTGAAATTAGTTATGAGTTAATTGCATACATGTGCAGTGGGATTGTATCCACTGGAATTCTGTCTTTACCTTTCTAAAATAAATATATCTATCTATATGTAACTTGCTCACTTCAAATATTTTGCTACATGAATACTGAAATGCTGCTTACCCAAATCCCTGTACCCAAAATCAGGGATGGAAGAATGTGTGGATAGAGGGAGCAGGCAGTAGAAGAAATAGTAAAATTTGCAAAGAATTGACATGATCTCAGGTGACAAAGTCAATAGGCAGTGAGAAAGTTGGAATGTTGGAAGCCGGACATTGCTGATTCCAAGGATTTGTCTGATTTTTAGACTCTCCCTATGTTGTAGGTAGGAATATCTGCTTTATTTTCCTGTTTATATTTCTGTGAAGTCATTTTTCAGCTGTCTTCTTTGTCAGCCAGAGCCTTTATAAGCATGTGTTCCTGACTTTGTGATAGAGATCTTTTGAGCAGATTATGCTTTATACAGTGAGCTTGTCTTATGAACGAGACTCAGATTTCTCAGCTTTTGATGTTGTGTAGGATCAGCTACTTTTTAAAATTTGTCTTTTGATTTTTTTAGGAACTGCAAACTTTCATCAGCAGGAGTGTCTTTGTGCTTAGTGGGAATATCACAAACAGAGATTAGACTTTCCAATTTTTTTTTTCCCAAGTGCACAGTGGGTCTGACGTTCACCCCAACCGGCATATTTTCATTTCAGCAGAAGCTGCAGATTTAGTGGATAGGAGTGGTTCAGACAGTGTAGAGGTTGCTGAACATACCTGCAAGTTCAGAGATAGGAAGAGAAAAGGCTGACCTAATCGATCTGAAGGAGCTGAATGTGTGAGTAATTTTCTGTTTAGTTTTATTCCTTTTAATTTGCTTTTGCTTCTAAAAATAGAGGAGAAATTTAAAAGCAAAGATGCTATATTGCTCCCTGAAAAGGTGAATTTTCATTGCTGCTGTAAAGAAATACACCTGCAATGTGAATTTTCATTGTTACTGTAAAGAAAGTACTCCAGAGAAATGTGAAGTGGTTGTAGCCCCAGAACTCCGTGATATTTTCCTGTCTGAAAGCCTGTCTTTGCCCTGCACCCAGTATGTCTTAAAAACACTGGAGCTAGAAATACATCCTAGGGAATGTATTAAGCCTTTCACATTAATAACAGGTTGTGATCAAAGAAAGATCTAATGACGTGTGTCGAAATCAATGTGGGAACTGCAGGGGTGGATTTGTATCAGGGTTAGGGAGAACTACATCCTTCCCATTAGCACAGCTTGGTGCAGTGCTCACTGCATGTCACATGCTGGAAGGAGTGTGTGTACAGCTCCCCTTCTCTTCATCCTTCAGCTGATTCCTCCCTGTAGAAAGAAGTGCAAAAGGGATTACAAGGGTTAAAATTCTTCACATACGTGACAGAGTCCTAAAACTACAGTAACAGACACATGGAAAAGTGTGTATGTTCTCTGCTAAAATAAAAGTAGTGAGAACAACAACAACAAAAAAAGCATAAAAGCTTGAAAGCAACTGTGCTGTACTTTGAATAATCTTTCTAAAGACTATTTCCGAAATATTCTTGTCATCTTTATTCTGCATTTTTGTTTGCATTTCCAGTCATTTCAAGTAGAGAAGCTGATTCTTATATTCCATAAATGTTTCTTCCCTTCTATTTGGTTTATATACGTGGAGATTTCTTTATTCAAGGCTGCCTCTTAAAAACAAGAATTCTAATCTCTTCGTCACGACATTGATAAGCTCAGTCGGTAAGAGCATGGTGCTATTAATGCCAAGGTTGTGGGTTTGATCCCTGTATGGGCCACTCACTTTAGAGTTGGACTTGATGATCTTTCTGGGTCCCTTCCAAATCAGAATATTCTGTGATTTCTGTGATTTAAGTGAACTGAATCCATTATGGACATCCATTATGAACATCTAGAGTTCACGTTATTTTCTGTGCCTGGACCAACTGAAAAATTACATCAACAAAGAAACAAAGAGGCACTGGGTAAACGGATAAGTGGGAATTTCGTTAGAAGGATATGGCTAATCTTCCTACACATCAAATGTATAAATAAGCAATATTGAGAAAAAGCATAAAAACAATGGAGTCTTTCTAATAGATAGTTGATAATTACTTACTTTCTTCCCCAAATGGACATAGCTTGTTATTTAGAGTGTCTTCATTAAAAAGAAAACAAGTAGTGGCAAAACAAAAATAAGGGTTTCATATCTTGAGACTTGTCTCATAATTACTGATTTTGCTTATCTTATTAGTTCTCTATTTACTGCTAAATATTTTCTTAAAGGCTTACTAGGAGCACAGTAATAGCCATTACCAGAAATAGTAAACATAAAATTATTATGTTGTTAATTCACTGATTAGCTTTTGAGTAACAATTTCTAAAAGAACATATTTGCAAGAAACATTTTAGGCAGTGGGGTTTTTTCCTAAGGTTTTGGGATGTGTAGCTCCCAAGGCATTGCAGTAACTTCTTACCACTGTGCTAAATGTTGCCATTTTAAGATTTCATGACCTGAAAAAGCACACCAGCATCTCTGAGGCTTGAAGCATTTCTAGTTACGCTATGGTCCAAGTAGAGAAAAAAAGTCCGTACATTAGGCTGAGAAATAAATAGGAGAAAGCAGAAAAAAATTGCTAAAGAGGAAGAAGTAGTAAATTCAGTTCAGAAAGACACATGTGGGAGCATGAAGCTTGAGCATGAGCTTTAAAAGAGTATACAACCTCTGTGAATATTATTTCAGTCTTTATTTGAGTTATTAATGTATAATGTGCATTTTACAGTATTTGCATGTTTTTAGTGACAGCTTACCAGTTTCACTTGTACAAAGTTTGCTATGACAGACCATCTAAGATGAATATAGGTGTCAGAAGTTGTCCCTTATTTTGTGCCTTTTTATTATTTCTGTTCGTTCTAAAAGATCAGTTATTGCATAATGTCAGCTCCTCCAGCTGGGAACATTAGTACAGGACCTCAGCCCTGTTGCTGTGTGGTTTGTGCGAAGACCAATGGTTCAGACTTGGTTTTGCAGAGACAGGAGCTGACCTCTTGAATCTGAAAGAGAGAAGACAGAGAGACAGAGCAGGGGTAGACTCAGAAGGACTTGGAATAAGATTAACAGTTTACATTTGGCATAAGAGCTAAAAGAAGAGACAGCCAAGGATGCATACATAGTGTTTGGACATGAAGCAGCAGCCCATGGGATTGAAAAGGCCAGCTGAGACCAAGCACAATGGGGACTTCTGCAGTCCTGCGCCCACTGTTGCCTCCAGCTAATCGAGGACAGTGTCTCTTGCATTCATGTTGCAGTCGCCACTGTCATACTTGGGACTGTAATTAGCAGGGCCTGTAGTGCCAGGACAAGGGGGCAGCAGCTTTAAACTGGAAGAGGGAAGATTTAGGTTGAACATAAGGAAGCAATTCTTTACAATGAAGGTGATGAGACACAAGGACAGGCTGCTCAGAGAAGTTGTGGTTGCCCCATCACTGAAAATTGGATGGGCCTTTCAGCAACCTGATGTAGCGAAAGATGTCCCTGCCCATGGCAGGGGAGTGGGATTAGATTATCTTTAAAGGTTTCTTCCAACTCAAACCATTCTATGATTCTATTTTATGCCAGTTTTGACAAACTTTTGTTTGTCACAAGGCAGTGTCAGCTACAAACACTTGGTACACAGTAAAGGTCCATAACAAGGTCCCAAGATCTTGCTTTCTTCCTCCTACTCACTTTGCTGAAAAAAAACCCCCAAAAACTAAGGTGTTGAATTTCCTGAACAGTAGAGTTGTATTTCATGGGCAGATTGTTACTGCTCAGGAAAGTGTATCTTCCCCATCTTTTTGAGTTTATTTAGACCCTAGGATCCATGAATTGTGTTTTTGGGAAGGTCAATACTAAGTTCTAACTCACCTTTCTGCTCCTGTGGTGTGTCCCCTAGTTGTGGCTCATATCTCTGAGCATACAGAAGGCTCAGGCAGTGCCACCCATGCAGGAATGTCCAGACTTGACCTGGCCTTGTGGAAATGGCACATTTTCCTCAGTACTTCTGTGAGCTGACAAGTGCCCCAGAGACAGCCAGCTGTCTGGCTGTTGGATAGATAACTGCTACCATTAAAAAAAGTATTAGAAGAATACATGTTAATAGTAGTATGTAGCAAAAAGGCTCTTCTGATTTCACTGAAGAGTATTAACATCTATTGGCTGCTTAACATTGCCTGTTTGCCTTTGGCATGTTGGGATTTATCTTAGCCTAGTGTAATAAATGGAAATGTCACCACTTAATTAAATGGCTCCAGGTCAAATCCATCCAGTGATTACTCTGTGTTGAAGTTCACAGCAATAGCATTCTTTGCATATTAGTACAAATTTTCTGTCAGCATTGCTAACTTTCTGGTAATTGTTTGTGTTGCATACCTTTGTATAAATTTTTTGTAAACTAATGAGAGTTGTGCCACTGATTCATATTTAATAGAACCAATATCCTGTTAATCAGTAAGTACATAAGAAGTTTTCATGAAAACAAAATACTTTAGGTTATTTATAAAACCATTCAAAATGCATTATAAAATGGTTTTAATGAATTGTTTTCTGTTTTTTTTCTCCCCAAGGAGGTTTCATGATTATAGATAACAGAAGTTAACTTCAGGATGTTAAAAAGGAAACAAAGTTCAAGGGTGGAAGCCCAGCCAGTTGCAGATTTTGGTCCCGATGAATCTTTGTCAGACAATGCAGATATTCTGTGGATTAACAAACCAGTAAGTATTTCTTTATGTAATTCCTAATTTTAAATTAAATGTAACTTGCATTGTTGAAATATGACTTCCACAAAAAATTATGAATTAGATATTTGTCAGAAACAAGTATTGAGCTACAGCTGCTAATCTACCAGTTAATTTTTTGAAAAAAGTAAAAAACTGAATAAAATGGTGTCTTTTGGCTGATGGGATGATCAGGAAGTGTTTTCCAACCAGTTCATCTACTGTTTGATTCCTTTAAAACAGTCATCCCTTTCAATGTTTCTGGTTCCTAACATGTTTGTTGAAATTAGAAGTTAAGCTCATAAAATGGGCACTTTTGACTTTCAGATGTCTCCTTTTACATCATTTATGCATATAAAAGTGTATTTTGGTTGTTTATTTTGAAGTACAACTCTCGTTGTTCTGTTATCATTTAACCTAAAATCTGCCCTAAGAAACAGGTGCAAAAGTGTCTGGCAGCTTGAAACGGGGAAAGTTTCATTAGGAGTGGAGTTACTAACAGAATGTACAGTATTATGAAAATGTCTTTACCATGTAAATATGGTTATTACGATTAAATTATTTTTTAAGCAGTCAGCATGCATCTGGAATTCCTGTATTGTGAATGATTTGTGTTTTTGTAGAGAAGTCATTTTTCACATTTCTCTTAAAGTAGTGTATAAATATTTACTTTTTAAAAGCAGGAAGTAAAATATTCTGAAATAATACCTGTTGCCGCCATTGCATTCATTTAAGGGAACTATCATCTCATTTGCAGTAAGAATGTTAGATCCCCTCACATTTGCTGCTAAGTTTTACACCTAAATCATTTATAAGACCACACCCATATATCCATTAATGCTAAATCATTTTAAGTAGAATGTTTATATTGTCTGCTCTAATAAACTCAACGTATCATTGCAGAAATATATGCTGGGTTATTTACTTACGTTTCTCATCACACAGTGCATGAGGTTTTTATGGAATTTTTTTTTCTTGTCATGCTGATGGACGAGTTGTACATTGCTTAGTGCTTGTAAACCTGGCATTTTACTGTGGCAGAAAACAGGTTTTATATCAGTCACACTTTAATATTTATGTTAATTTTTTCAGTTGAAACAAGGTTCAAAACAAAGTGGATGTTAAAGGGACATTAGAGATCATTCATCAGGTGCCTTCCACTTCCAAATTATTAATCTGGGTTCAGACTATGCAAGTGATAGAGCTATTCAATTGGGGTCAAATATCATTACACTTAAGTGAGTGAATAGTGAGTATTAAATTAGGTGGCTGTTCTTAAATCTTCTGGATATCAAAAGGTCTGAGGTACTGTAAATGAGTGTAGAATTTTTCCCCAGATGAAACTTTTTAAAATACACTTTAGTGGTTTTTGTTTGGAGATTTTTTTTTCTTGCTGAAGCATCTTTTCGTTTCCTTCTTGTTTTAATAGGTATGACCTTACCAACTATGATTCATTACACTTATCTGGCTTCAAGATGTTTCAATGGTGTTTTGATTTAAAAGAAAAAAATCCAACCCTAGACTTCTGTGTTGATACTTTCTGTTTTTTTTCTTACACCTCCCTCTGTAACTGGTGATAAGCAGTGGGTCTGTGACCTTAGTAGTAGTAATAGAAATGAACTGTTCTCCCATAGCATCAAAGCTTGATTGGAACAAAAGTGAATCGTGAAAGAAGTAGCTTTCTGTGACATAGTCCTTTTATATTTATTACTTTTATATTTATTCTTTTCAAAACTGGAAGGATGCTTTTAATCTTGTGCCACTCAATTTTTGGAATGGTAAACTGATTTAAAAATATTTTCTTCTAAGTGTTGAACTAAAATTTTCAACAGATACTTTCATATAATGTATTCACCCAATTTATAACTTCAACTAATTCTACTTATTGTCTGCCCATAAATGTGATGAGCTGTCATTTGAAAAGAAATTGAATTACAAATGCCAAAAAAGTAGAAATGATGGAATCCTAGTTCTCAGTTTCATGGTTCTTAATTCTTGGTTTCTGAATTATACAACCTCACAAATTAACTAATGAAATTACATATGTGTATATATAGGTATAAATAATTTAGGAGTGCTTATTTTTGATTGAAGACCTTTTGTATGTGGATTGTGATGCAAAAGAACACAGAAGTGCGTTTAAAAAAATGCCAATATAAGTTATGAAGGCCAAATATTTGAGCATTTTTTGAACATCTAAGCAATCTCGCAATATCTTGTGTTTGTTTTTTGGGTTTTTTTTCAGTGGGTACACTCTTTACTGCGAATCTGTGCCATCATCAGTGTTATTTCTGTTTGTATGAACACTCCAAAGACCTTTGAGCATTATCCGCCTCTCCAGTATGTGACATTTGCTCTTGATACTCTGTTGATGTTTCTTTACACTGCAGAGATGATAGCAAAAATGCATATCCGTGGGATAGTTAAGGTAAGCATTTAAACACTGTTCTGTTTGCTTCAAGTAATCTGAATGTATGCTAATGACATTTGATATTTGTTTTTTAACTTGCCATCTCTTCTTGCTATATGATTGTTTCTAACTGCAGGCAACACCATGCTGCATGTATAAACTGAAAAGACAGCTGGATAAAGAAGCAGCTTTACTGCATATTTAAAACTCCCAAAATATAATGCAAACATTCATAATAAAGGTTTTCTATTAAGAAATAGATCATTTCATTTTATTAGTATAAAGAATGAAAGGAAAAATAAGCTACATACAAAGTAGCAAGAATATTTTGTAAATGTGTATTGGTCCATATGTGGACTTAGAATTTAGATTTTCGTTTCATATGGCTGGATGTGTTTGTTGTTGTATGGTTACTTTACTTAAACAAGAACACAGGTCTTACTGTGAGCAAATAGAGAAAGTTATCTTGCTTTGAATTTTTTTCCTTAATATAATTCATGTTGGTAATGCTTCTGTTGTCATATGTGTGCTGTTGTTGCTGGGCTAATTTGTATAAGTAGATAACAATAGTGAACACTGCAAAACTGCAGAATTTTTTAGTAATTATTATTTGGTACCATTACTTTACTGACTGTTTCCAGTCTTCTGCAAAAAGATACATATCCAGCTTTCATGTAGAAAATCAATTTGCAGACCTTAGTGATTATGTCACTATTGCACATAATAGATGATCAGTGTGTTATCCTTGCTTTTAACTCCTGAAAGGTTTTGTGATTTCGGAAACGTCTGATGTTGTACTTAAATGCTTGAATTTTTTCTGAGTTTCCAGACAGCAAACTCAGAAAACCTGAGATATTACGTCACCATACTTAATAGTAAAATACTAATATTTAGAAAATTACCGAAATAAGATCATTCTGAGAAAATCTTCATGACTTGTATAAAGCCAGAGTAATCCTTTGTGAAGTGCTATTTCTGGTTGCTACCTGTGCTCTTTTATTCAGCGATTTCCATTTAAGTAAGTGAAGATGTGGACAAGGGATTATGCATGGGGAATTAGTGACCATCGTGAATATTTGAATAGTGTGGGAATAACAAGTTACTATTACAACCAGTACAGCCATTGCAGAGAGACGGACACATAGATATTAATGCAGAGAGAGAGGGAGGGATAGCCAACAGTGTGACTTTTGTACAAGACTTGATTTCTGAGCTTTTGTCTATGCAAATACCAGCCTCACTCACAGTTAACACCTGAGACTATGAAAGATGTGCTGCTGCACAGTCTGTTGTCTTTCGCTGGGCGATTTAAATTTGTGGGTTTGTGAGAAAAAAGTATTAAGGACTGCCCTAGTCCTGATGGGAAACTTCAACTTGCCAGAAGTTAACTGGGAGCATCACACAGCCAGTACAATGCAGGCCAGAAGATTCATGTGGCCAAAGCTCAGCTGGAGTTGAAGCTGCCCAGAACTGTGGGGGCAATAAAAAGAGCTTTTTCAAATATATTAATGGCAATAGGCAGTGTAAAAATAACATAGGCCCATAACAGGATAGAATGGTCACCCCACAACCAAAGACAGGGACAAGGCACAGGTGTTTAACATATTCTTTGCCTCTGTCTTCAACACGGATGACAGACCAAGGGAATCTCAGTGCGCTGAGCTGGAGGACCACATCTGCGAGACTGATCAACTCTCAGTCCACCCTGAAGTTATGTGGGATCCGCTGTTCCAGCTGGATTGTACAAATCTACAGGGCCTGATGAGATTAGTCCAAGAATCCTCAAAGAGCTACTGATACCACTGCAAAACCTCTTGATGATTTTTGTGTGGTCTTGGGAATCCGGAAAGTTCCAAGCTGACTGGAAGCTGGCAAACGTTGTCCTAATTTTCAAAAAGGACAAGAAAGAGAACCCCAGAAACTACAGTCCTTTCAGTCTCACTTCAGTGCCAGGCAAAGTTACGGAGATTATTCTGGGAGGTACTGAAAAACACCTGAAAGACCATGTAGTCATTGGTCACAGCCTGCATGACTTCATGACAGGAAAGTCCTGCT